>JADLZK010011153.1:0-113934 GCA_015847255.1 Hyparrhenia diplandra | reverse complement strand
GAGTGGATGTAGATCCCCGCTTTGGGAGTTTTGAGGTTGATAGGAGGAGTGCACCACGCTTTGTTGTGCGTGGTGAGCACTTTGGGGAAGAAGGGTCATGGATGTTTTCGTGCCTAACATCTATCTTGGGCAAGATGGTCAACACCGTATTCTTCTAAGTTTACTAACCCTGTGTTGTCTCATTTGCTCATCCCATGTTTTTCCAATGATGTAGGTGACTAAGTCTTGGGTTCCCAAGTTTATGCTTTGTTAACCCTTTGGGATCCAAGACTTGGGGTTTCTTTTGTCCTCTAATGTGTAGGTATGAGGACAAGGGGTGGAGAACACGTGCTTGGTGGAACTTGATTCTTTGTCGTGGTGTGATCAAGACTTGATGGTTGTCTACACCACTTTGATGGCCTCCAAGAGGCATGTGCCTTATTGTGACACCTACACACAATTCGGTGAGCTATCATATACACTCATGCCCGTACATTCATGATTTTCCTACTTGTGGTATGCGATAGTTGTTCATTTGCTCACTTGTATATTGCTTGCATGTATTTTACTTATACCATGGTAGGCTAGCCATCTTATTTATGATAGCTCTGGTTATCTTGTGTACTATATGTCATGCTAGCCTTTTGTGCCCTTTTATTTTCTAGTTTTATTTTGCTAGGTATCTTTGGTTGAGGGGGAGTTGTGAGTTTGCTATCCTTTTGAGGGGTAGTTTTGTAGCTGATGTACGCTTGTAGCTTTAGGCTTGCTTTTGCTTTGTGCATCATCTTGTATCATATTGCATTCATCATGTACACTATTGCACCTTTGAGCTTCTTGTTTATATTGATCACAATGAGACTATGCTCGCTTAGTGTAACAATTACATGTTGGTGCTTATAGCTTGTGCTCTTTCTCGCTTAATTGATATATGTTATGAGCAAAGCTGTTTTTAATGTGAACTTGCTTAACAACGATGAATCTTGCAAAATGTTCACCATTGAGATAGTTCCTAGCATGTTTAAGTTGTTGAGATCCTTTGTGCTTATCATGTATATGCTAGGTGACTATGTCTCATTCATCGAAAGTTATACACTTGCTTAGATGACCACATGCTTTTTATCCGCTAAAATCTGAAATCTAAGCAAAGTGTATGGAAAAGATCGAGATGGGTCCATACCGTCCCCACATCCAAGTCTTGGGATCGGCGCTCATTGCACTTGAGTTGAACCCGAGCTTGGTAGTGTTTGACCTGCACCATTGTCTTAAGCTTCGATTGCTCACACGCATAGGCTTGACATGGTTGATTAGTAAGGTCGACGGCTGTGGATAACCACTCGCAACATGCTTTGTCCAATGCTTGTAACCACGCAACTCCGATAACTTGAAGTTTTTGACAAGTGTTGGCTCTGCTTTTGCATGATGTATAAACCGTGCTTTGGGGTAGTTCACTTGATATACATGTGTAGCACTTGGTAGATTTCAAATGCCACTTGTGCTATGTGCTATTCTTTGTGGTGAACACCTTTTCCGATATGCTTAAAACTGAATCAAAATGCTTTCAAGTCATATCTCATATCTCTTGATCGGTTTGAGCACCGTGTTAAGCACTTGATCTTGTTGCCATGACACTACCTAGAGCATCTTCTCATTTGGATTGCTATAAACTTGGAGCTCCCTCATTGCATTTTCATGCATTTCATAGCTTGATTAGTGCATTTGCCAACAAGGGGGGAGAAAGATACAAAGACAAAGGATCGCATTTGTCCGGGGGAGTAGCACTTTGAGCTAGATGTGTTGAGCCTTTTGCCTCTGCCTTGAGGGTCTAGCTGCCTCTCAGGTGTGAAAGTAATTAGTTTGGAGCTATGCTAGTGGTGTTGAGCCCGTTTCTACCTCTTCTTGAGGACTAGCCGCTTGTTTAGCTTGGTTGTGTCGAGCTTTTGCCCATGTCTTTGGGAACCAAGTTTTTGCTCCATGTTTGCTATCCAAAGATTTTGTCTTAGCTTCTATCTAGCTTTTGTTCACTTGGATGTGCTATCTTCTACCTTCTTTTACGTCTTTTGTGTTGAATGTTGACAATGCACTCATCAAGGGGGAGATTGCGAACACATGGTTGATTTAGGTCACATGTGTTTAGTTTTGTGATTGAGTGATTGTCAACGGTCAACATTTTAATTTATTTTCTTTTATTCTTTATGCTTCGGCTTATGTTCACCAAGACACGTGGAGTGTGTCAAGACGATCTCTTGGTTCGTATTGTGCGTGTGTGGAGCTCGGAGATGGTAGCCGACGGCGCAGGTGAAGGGGCCAAGGAGGACGTCTTAGGCCGACGGACCGCGGAGGTGAAGGACGGACGTGAGGCTTGGACCGAGGGACCGATCGCCGGGGGCTAGCCATGGTGGTCGACATCCGGGACATCGACGGATGCAAGAGGACGGGCGGGGACCGCACGATCGGGTCAAGACGGCGAAGCGCGGCGTGCGAGCGGGAGCTCGGATGACTTGGCGACTTCGGGCGGTCAAGACGGCGATGACACGGTCGAGGAGGTTTGGTGGTTTGTCCTCAAAACCATCGGGCGCTGGTTTCGGGTTTGGGCCTCAAAACCACGGGTGCGGGTTTGGTGGTTTGAGCCTCAAAACCATCGGCGGGTTTCACGGGTTTGGGCCTCAAAACCGGGACGTTCCTAAGGGATCTAAGGATCGGCGCGTGGCGGCATCCGGGAGATTGCGTGGAGCAAGGCTGCGAGATGAGGAGGCGCGGTGGCGCCGGATCAAAAATTAACCGGAGTCGACCAAAATAGCCCTAGGATTAATGGTTTGGCTCATATGTATCGAAGGGCAAAAAATAGGGATGAAAAATAAGGACCATATATAGAGGATGGCAGCCATCCTCCCCTTTTGCCTCTCTTATTTTCGTTTTTTATTTTCCCCAATTTTAGAGTTCTTGTTTAGAGGTCCAAGAACATCAAATTGGTGATCTTTTTGTGGTGATTTTCGAAGGGGAAGGGCAGCCCCAATCCGCCCTGCGGTGCCCTCCGGCTTTGTCTAGTTGGTCTGTGATTTTCGTATGCTTTTTCCGTGCATTTTGTTCTTCCCTCGTTCTTGACTCGATCTCTTGAATCTGAGTTTTTGGAGTCCGTCTGGTTGAATTGATCTGTGCACTGACATGTGTTGATGCTTCCCCATGAGTGATTTTGATTGAAACGACACGAGTACAGAGAAATCGATGCGTTTTGTTTTGGGCGACTTTTTCTCTGTTCTTGTCGCCTGATCTGCTTTTCTAGTGAACTGACCAAACTTTGGGCGATGATTTCTAGGAATAGCCCACCTACTGCTTTAGGATCATCTGGATTCAACTGGGGGCAGTTGGTTTTCGTTTGGATTAAAAATCGAGTGTTTCTGTGCTCGCTCTCGTTTTCTGCTCGTATACGTTCTTGACTGTCGAGCTTGCTGCACATGAGCAAATTCCAAGCTGCGATTTTTCTCTAGTTCAGCGCCCACGCCGAGTTCGTCAGGCAGGCCTGCAGTTTCCACGAGACGCACAGCCAGCAGCGTGTGCTTTCTGTCTTGATCGAACGCAAGCAAGCAAGGGGGGTCCGAGCGTGCATCAGCTTCTCTCTGCAGGTAACAGCTTTGTGTTCGGCAACTGACATCAACTCAAGTGCAGTAAGAAATTTCTTTATCTTGCATCGTGAATCTCTACTTCCAGTAATCATGAGCTTATCATTGATACATTAAATTATATCATGTTAGTTCATTCTCATGTGTCCATGGATTAGTACTTTTTGAGCAATTGATTTGAGCAGCAGCGGATGTACCTTGATTGTTGAGCCTTGGTCTGAATTTACTGATTGCACTTGAGTTGGTAGTGTGCAAAAGTTGAGCAACTCGTATTTGGCTTGAGAAATCAATTTGTGTAGTGTCTCTTTCATTCTACAGGAAGCATTCATGGTATGCTCTTTAATTCAAGAAATATGCATGTAAATGATTTCACCTTCCTACAGCCAGCTTGTGAGTTCGGTATTTATCGTGCATCCGTGAATTACTACCTCTAGCATCATTAGCTGATCTTTGGAACATTAATTTATCACTTTGTTAGAGTAGCTTTCACGATGTACAAGGAGTACTGCTTGTGTGTGATGTTAATTTGCAAATAATTCTTTGAACAGCAGCCTAGCAAGTGCAAAGCTCTAGTTTCTAGTTTGCTCAATTCTCGACTTGTTCTTTTTGTCCGTCGTTCGTGCATTTGAGCTCCGAATTGAGATTCGGCTTTTGCAATGATTTTCTATCGATTCGAGGATTTTATCCGAGTGCCTCCGTCACAAGTTGACTTAGGTATTTGAGATTCGAGAACCCACTTCTTCTCGATAGGAGTTGGGTAACTCTTTTCGTCCCATCGCTTTGGATTTCTTTCTAGCCAGTTGCGAGTTCGCTTTTGAGGTTGGGGGTTGAGCCAATGACCCAAAATTAAAAAGGAATTTCGAGGCTCCCATTCACCCCCCCTCTGGTCGCCGTTTCGGTCCTTCAATATTCCTCAATTCCATCTATATAATTGCCAAGTCGGAATCAAACATTAATTCCACTGCTCTTCATACATTCTCAATCGCGTGCACCAGATGACAATAGCTACGCCGCTACTGCTGCACAGGGCGACAGCCCAACTGCAATCCACACCCCGCATCTCTTGTATAGTCCCACACAGCTCCAAAGGCCAATCATCAAGTTGCATGGCGCTGCACTCAATGTATCTGTGTGAGAACACCGTCCAGCAGACTTGCGAGGTCAAGGGAAATGGCGGAGGCAGGAGAAGCACCGTCCACCAGACTTGCCTGATGCCGCTCATTCCGAATGCAGCAAAATATTCAGTGGGCAGTTGTGTAGAAAATACATTAGGTTATAAATAAATGACGAGGTAGAAGAAGCATGCACCCAAATGGCAAGAGGCTTCCGTGTGTAAAGTGAGCTAAACACCGGTCGATGGCAACGCGTTATATAGGCTTATATAGCCCGCACTTAGGTGAAAGTGTGACTAGAAAACATGTCGTTCTGCGTTGTCATCTGCTCCTATTTGTTATTGATTGTAGATAATGTTTTTAAATCTAACTATATATTTAGAACAATTTCTCTTGGTGACATAGATGTATGTATAAGGTCCAGCTTCTCAGTAAACATTAGTTCTAGCTCATTTTGGATCGTGCGAAAGACTCCAGAGAACCATATTACACCACACTGATCCAGCATAAGTACCAGCTAATACATGTGCTGCCTCGTTTTGCTAACCCCACACAATATGGTTAAAATTAATATTCAATGCAAAAAAAAGGTCATCCATCTAGAGGCAACGAAACTCCATTGACCTTGCTTCTAGTTGGCAATAGTATACTAAGTGGTTCTTGAGTTCCTTAGTAAACTGTAACAGAGCCCAGAACCGGAGCCAATGTGCCCCCTGAAAGATACATGCAATAACGTAAGATAGCTTGGCCCTCAGCCTCTCGATCTCCTTGACACGGTCGGCGCCCGACTCCTCCAGGCCTCGTGTACAGTCAAGCCGATATTCAGAACCTCTATCTCCTTCCGGGGCCATTGCTAGGTGTCCGGTCGTTGTGTGCGGCACGCACCTTCTCCCTCTCCAGTGTCTCGGCCAAGGGTGTACGCGACGTTCCCCGGGCGGCGCGCTTCATCCAGCTCTTCTTCTTCTTGTCCTCCTTAAAGTTGAGCAGATACTTCAAGTCCTTGTCCCTCTCGAGCTCAAGGTTCCCGGCAAAGTGTGCCAGTCCAAGGAGTACTGCGGGTCAGGAGTCAGTCCACCAAGGCCTTGAGCTCCCTCTCCTTCTCAACGATCTTGAAGAGGTACTTCTCCTCCTTGAGGCGGGTGTGGCCATATAGGTGTTGTAGTAGGAGCGCCCTACTCCTTGGCCTCTTCCATAGCCTTTAGCTGGTTCTCCTGAGCGTTGATGGTGAGGCTTGCGGTAGCTGTTGACCCTCTACTCCATCTCCATGATGTACCAGTCATTGGCGATACCGAGCGGAGGCGATTGCAGCAATCAGATCTACCGTAGGCAGCAGCTATAGGATACACTTCACTGATGCCGCTCAATCTCAACAAGTTCGTCACATGCTGAAGCACATGCATGTCGTATTGACCTTCTTCGATGAGTGTTTGGGGGAGGATAAAACGAGTGTATGTAGGCACAGGAGCAAAGAATGGGACTCTATGCAGCAAGGTTCATGTCGATAGTATTTATAGCTGGAAGCCAGGAACACATCATTTTAGAATGCTACATTTATGCTTGTCAGAATTAAATTGTTTTAAACCTCATGCATAACTCGTTGCATGTGACCGAGTAATTTGTAGCAGATATGTGCCTGCATTTACGTAGTACCTACGAGTCAAAACATATTCAAATTTCTTTTCGAAGCGTGCATCGCACGTTCTTCAGTAAGATAAGTTAAGAGTAAAATTACACGGTCCAGCAGCTTAACGGTGAGATGTCATAGGCCAACGCCGGGTAAAACACAAACAACAATCATCGGGTCAAACGGCAGTGCTTAGGTACTTGCACCACGAGTTGCTTAGGTACTTGTACCATGAGTCAGAACATATTCAATATTTAGTTTGGGGTTTATTTTTTTTTAGGATAGATGAAAATGCAGCATTGTTACATTATACTTGCCAGAATTGTAATTGCATAACTATATCATTGATAAGTTGCATGTGGCCGAGTAATTTGTGTAGCAGATATATATATGCTCCTGCATTTACGTACTACGGGTCTCAGAACATATTCAAATTATAAATAGTATCATTGATACCTTCAATCTGTGTTCATATAAGGGTAAGCATGAAGATTTATGGTGTTGACTAGTAGTGGGACAGAATCTTAGCTAACGCCACACCACCAGCAGGGGGAATAAATTACAGAGAGTCCACCAAATAAAATCAAGCATACTATTTTTGAAAGACTACTAAAATTATATGGAAATGAGTTCAGTGCTTCATTATAAAAACAGAACTTTACTCAGTAAAGTATGGTAGCGAGTGAGTGTAAATAACTGCATGTAAATGAGTTCACTGTAGTAGTGTTGTTTGGACGTAATTGCTGAAATGTGATTGCTCTCACCCCGGTTGTGAATTTTACAAAGGATATCCTGTGTACTGCCGGTCCACCAAGTAAAACTCAAAAATGCCCGCTTAGGTTGCTGCCTTGTTTCCCGTCATGATGCCATGTTAGTACCAAGAGTGAAGAAAATTGAGGGCGATTTGTTCACCATGGAGACGGCTTGATTTTTTTTCCCATCATGGTTTGGAATTGTTGGAGCTACGAGCCTACACTAGCCACCGAATATGTTTTTCTGATGCCGCTCAATCCCAAGGCAATGATAGCTGATGTTGTATGGATGCATGTCACATTGACCTCTCTCCATTGATTGAGTGTTGGATGATAAAATGAGCACGCATGCAAGAGCTGATCGAGCTAGTATGATTGAACGGCAAGGTTGATGTCTATAGTATTTATTTATTGCACGTAGCGAACATGTGCCGTTGTAAATTGGGGTGGGGCCACCGTACGGCAGCCAGGTTGATTCATCACTCATCAGTTGTCGTTGCTCCTTGCACCTCTCCCACTAGGTGCTATAAATAAACACCATCGACACGAGTGTTTGCTAACTCCGATCTTGCATTCTTGCGTGCATGCTAATTTTGTCCTACAACACTCAACAAAGAGAAGTCAATATGCAATGTGACATGCATCATCTATCTATATCGTCAGCCTTGGGATTGAGTGTCATCAGCAAAACATATTCGGTGGTATTGTTACCCGATTCCGTAACCAAACTCTTTTGATCCACCACAAATTTGGTCTGCTTCGCTTCTGATTAAACTGTAACCGCCGTCAGGAAGTCCGCCAGCGCGAGCACTGGAGTGACATGCCACAAGGTCCTTCCCTTTAGCCCTTTTTTGGTTGTTCACACCATGAACCTAGCGGGAGCAATTTGTGGCCGTGGTGTCTTTGGCCAGCGGTGGACCAGACCGGTCACGGCGCTTCTGTAATTATTAGAGTAACTTTTGTATATTTGATTAAAGTGTGAATCCGCACTTGCGCAATTGTCATTTATGTTAAGATTATAATGTGTTTGAATTCAGTAGTATTCATTGCAGTGACATAAGCTCTGCAAGCACTCTAGATACCAGTTGGATCAAAGCTCCTTTTATGTCCGACTGCAGAACAGGAGATGATGTTGCACATGACCAACTGACCAAGTAACTGCATTGCATTATTAGTGACATGTTTTTTCAAAAAACGTTCTGAATCAAAAAAAAAAAAAAAAAACTCCAGTTGGCTAGTGGGCCGGTGCCTTGCCGGTCACTCTGGACACGAAAACTGAACCGAAATAACTAAACCGATCAATTTTGGTTCTAGGATCTCAGGAACCGAAATTAATAGAGAGAAGTGGATGCAATGCGACAAGCATCTTTATATTTCATCAGCATCGATCATTGCCTTGGCATTGAGTGGCATAAGCCAATCAGCCCAAGAGGTATTTGCAACTCCACCGTACTAGGAAACCAAACACAAGATCATGTATGAGTTTATTCACTAAAACGATCCATGCGGGCAACCAAACAGATCGGGCTATATATCATCTTGTACCAAATGATTTTTGGCGACCAAACAAGTGAAAGTGCATGGTTTCATTCGGGATTCTATGAGCCTGGTTGGCCTCTTCATCCCGAATGAGGGTGGTGCAGGCAACCAATCAGCCCCCAAGTAAACTTAAAAATGTCCGCCAGGGTTGCTGCCATGTTTCCCGTCATGGTGCCATGTTTGTCTTGGTTTATGACCGCTGAGGGCGATTTGTTCACCATGGAGACGGTTTGATTTGTTCCAATCATGGTTTGAAATTGTTGGACCTACAAGTCTACACTAGCCACTTTGTCGAACACATGGTTGATTTATCTCAAATGTGTTTAGTTTTGATGTAGTGATTGTCAACACTCAACATTCTTTCTATTTTTCTTTTATCTTTTTCGCTTCGGCTATGGTTCACCCAAGCACGTGGAGTGTGTCGAAGACGTATCTCTTGGTTCGTGTTGTGCGGGTGTGGAGCTCGGAGATGGTAGCTGACGGAGAGGTGAAGGTGCCAAGGAGGACGTCCGGGCCGACGGACCGTGGAGGTGAAGGACGGACGTGAGGCTTGGACCGAGGGACCGGGTGCCGGGCGGCTAGCCGTGGTGGTGACATCCGGGACATCGACGGATGCAAGAGGACGTGGCGGACCGTGTCGACGAGTCAAGACGGCGAAGCGCGGGGGGCCGGGAGCTCGGATGACTTGGCGACTCGGGTGGTCAAGACGGCGGTGACACGTGTCGAGGAGGTTTGGTGGTTTGCCCTCAAAACCATCGGCGCTGGTTTCGTGGTTTTGGGCCTCAAAACCATGGGCGGGTTTGGTGGTTTGTGCCTCAAAACCACGGGCGCGGGTTTTCGCGGGTTTGCGCCTCAAAACCCGGTGTTCCCCGGACGGAAGGGCGGCACGTGGCGGCATCGGGGAGATTGCGTGGAGGCAAGGCTACCGGTGAGGAAGGCGCGGTGGCCGCCGGATCGAAGATTACCCGTAGTCGACGGAAATAGCCTTAGGGTTACAAAATCGACTCATGTATCCTAGGGGTAGTTTAGGCGAGAGGGAATAGGGGCTATTTAGCGTAGGCATACCCCTTCATTCTCCTTGCCTCTCATTTTCATATTTTCCGCTTAGGGTTACTGATCGAGGTGTGAGAGGTCCACCAATTTGTACCAAGATTTGCGAGCAAGGGCTAGCTTTGTGATTAGCCCGCCACGGGTGACGTTTGGGTCGATCGACGGTGTTCTTTGTTGTTCATGAGCTGTGATTTTGAGTTCTTCGCTTGTTCTTCCCGAGTTCATCCTTTCCCCCTCTATTCTCTTCGCGATTTCTTCGATTTGGCACCGCTTTGATCTCGTTTTTCTTGCGTTGATTCGTGCTAGGACGTGAGAGGATCATTTCCAATCGAAGGGTTTGAGCTAATTCCTCACGAGCACGTAGATCGGGCGAGTTTTGGATCAAGGTGACTCTTTGGGTGTGTTCTTCGTGTGATCCGCGATTTCTCTCGATTTACTCAGTCAATCTCGAAATTTCCAAGGGGGAAATGGTCACCCACATGCCTAGATGCTATGGCTCGATTCTTGTGACCTGAGGTTGCGATTTGAGTGAGTTTGGATCGATTTTGGGGTGAGTCGCCCGACGGCGGTGTCTTGACCGGCCGTCGCGGGTGGTGACGGACGCCTGACCCCCGCGGACGCCCGTCGAGTTGACCGGGCCAGCTCGGTCTTTGACGCGCGTCGGGTGACCGGACGCCGCGACCAGGTTGACCGGACGGTCCGGTCGATCTTGTCCGCGAGAGAGGTGCGCAAGGGCGACCGGCCGGGCGCTCGGCCGGACCACTGGGCCGGACTCGCCCGGTGAGTCCGGTCGGTGAGTCCGGCCACTCTGCGAGGCTGTTCTTCGCGTCTCGTGTGCGTGTTTGTTTCGTTCGGTTTCCGGTTGATCCGCCGTGAGTCTAGAGCAAACTCTAGCTCATCCACCTTGCATCCAAGGTCGTGATCATACCGTGTGGTGTGTGCTTTTGCTCGAGGGGTCGTGGAGAGCTACAAGTCATCTAATTCGAAAGAATTTAATTGAGGCTCCCATTCACCCCCTCCGGGTCGCCGTTTCGGTCCTTCAATTGGTATCGAAGCGTGTTAAGGATCAAATCCACCTTAACCGGTTCTTGATCCGCGAAGGCGACATGGAGAGGTTTGGTCACTTTGGTGGCAAGCCCCCGGAGTTCGATGGCACCAACTATCCCTATTGGAAGATTAAGATGCAAGCGCATCTCATGGGGATAGATTGGAGAGTGTGGGAGATCGTTGAGGATGAGAACTACCAAGTGCTTGCCGCCGAGTGGGTGAGGATCAAATAGCCCAACACAATGCCAACAACCGAAATAGGAGTGTCTTGTTCTCGAGCCTCAAGGAGAGCGAAGTTTGAGAGGGTAGCCACTTGTGAGACCGCTAGAGAGGTGTGGAAGACTCTCGAGAGCTACCATGAGGGAACCCCACAAGTCAAGGCCCGCCTATACGAGACCTACAAGAGAGAGTACAACAACCTAATCCAACTTGATGGCGAGTCCATCGATTCTCTCTTTGCTAGGTTTCGTGATGCCGCAACAAGCTTCGGGCAAACAAGCCGTCGAGAGGCTTGACGAGCACGAAGAAGCGATGCGGCTCTTGTGCGCCCGGATCGGAAGGTGTGGGATGTAAAGGTGTCCGCGATCATGGAGTCTGCCAACTACGACACCCTCACACCCGACGAGCTCTACAAAGAAGCTCAAGTCTTCCGAGATCGAGGCTCGAGATCCGGCGCGGTCGAAGAACCCATCTGCGCCGAATGTTGCTCTCGCCTCGTGTAAGGGTGGTTCCAGTTCTTCGCTAACCCATCACGCATTTGCTTTGCCTTGTCTTCCTTGGTGTCTATGACGAGAGGAGCGGATGGAGAGCCTTGGGGATGATGAGCTTGCACTAGTCATCACCGATTCTCGCGGTTCCACAACAACCGCTTGAACCGCTTCCTGGCGTGGCGGCCCATCCAAGGGCGGATGCTTCGAGTGCGGAGATCCTGACCACTTCGCCGCCGCATGTCCCAAGAAGAGCAAGGACAAGTACTCCGCGAAAAGTACTACTCCGGCAAGTACGACGCCGACAAAGCGCAAGGACAAGCGCGAGTACACCTCCGGCAAGCACAAGTCCAAGAAGGGATTCGACAAGGAGGCGATCAAGAAGAAGTACCTCAAGCGTGCCAAGGAGCACAAGCACGCCTTCCTTGCCTCCCTCGGCGACCTCGACAACGACTCCTCGGACGAGCAATCTTCTTCAAGCGATGAGGAGTCCGAGCGAAAGGTTGAGGACAAGCTGAATGGACTTTGCTTCTTCACCGACTCAAGCCCTGGGGCTTTTGCACCATGGCCCTCGATGGAGCGGTGGCCGATGACCGCCAAGCCAAACGGCAACGACTCTTCCTCCTCCGAGGTACCTCCTACAATCGAATCTCTCTCCGGTGAGGTTGAATCCTTGGGCGATGCGCTTGTGTGTCAAGAGAAGTTGCTTAAGCGCGTCGCTAGGGAGAAAAGGAGTACAAGGAGAAGTGGGAGATGGTCAGAATCGGAGATAGAGTCGCTTAGGAAGCTCACAATGTCTCCGATGAGACGGAGTGTGATGCTTGCGCCGTGCATATGTCTAGTATCATGTCTTTGCGAAATCCAAGTATTCGCCTTGCTAGATGAGCACGATGATTTGAAGTCTAGGCCGACGCCGAGAGTGCGTGCAAGTCTTGTCCTCGACTTGCGATCCGAGTTGGCGAGAAGGCCGCCAAGCTTGTCGTACTTGAGAAGGCCAACTCGGGTAGCACCGTGGCCGGGATGTGCTAAGTGTGAAGCTTTGGAGTTGGAGCTCATGTCTTGTAGGCATGACAAGGGGAGAGTCGAAGAGGAGATCAAGTATCTTCGCTCTGCCTTGAGTTGGGTGTCTTGTGGAGAGCCGCAGCTTGGCATGATGATGAGTCGGTTCAAGAGGGGGGGCCGACACATCGGGTTTAGGCTTTGCTATAGGTGGGAAGGGAGAAGTCATTTATGGCAAGGTTGGTCAAGGTAGTGGTTTGAGCTCGAGTGAGAAACCAACAAACACTCCCAAATTGACCAAGATCACTCCACCTAAGCCTACCGAACCCATTGTGCAAGATGGCATCCTCCAAGAGCCCACAAAGACTCCACCTCCCAAACAAGTGTGGCTTCCCAAACCGAACCACCTCAAGAACCCACTTGACACTCGCCCGGGATCCCCGGAGGAAACCCTTCCTAAGGCCAAGACCACAACAAGAGTGAACCATCCACCCAAGAGAGTGAACCAACCACCACCCAAGAGAGAGGTGAGGTATCACCGTGAGTATTGTCGAGAGATGGTCACTTGGTTGAGTTTTGCTTTAGGAGGAAGAGGGATGCTAGGCGTCCGAGTGGAGTTTGAGAACCGTGACATGTATCACCCACCACTTGGCATGTATGAGAGGGGTGTGCGGTCGGTTCGAGAGGCGGTTTGCTAGGCTTGAAGGTAGGAGGCCTCGAGAGGTTTGGACCACGGTTTGTGAGACCGTTTGGTGGTGGCTTCGCGAGTGGATGTAGATCCTCGCTTTGGGAGCTTTGAGGTTGATAAGAGGAGTGCACCACGCTTTGTTGTGCGTGGTAAGCAGTTTGGTAAGATGGGGGCGTGGGATGGTTGTTTTGCCTAATGCATATTTGGGGCAAGATGGTCAACACCGGTACTCTTCCAAGTTTACTAACCCCAGTGTTGTGCCATATGCTCATCCCATGTTCTATCGTTGATACTGTTTGGAAGGCCGGAGGACATGTGGCTCATTGACTCCTTGTTCTCGACACATGACCGGTAACTCAAAGTGGTTCTCCGACCTCACCCCCATGAAGACGAAAGAGTACATCACTTTCGGGGACGACAAAGAAGAGGGAAGATTCTATCTCGAGGGTCAATCGGGATAAATGACCACTTTGTACTCAAGGATGTGGCGCTCGTCTCCAACTTTCACTTCAACCTCGCTTTACGTCTCTCGGCTCATGGCGGATGGGTATGAGGTACGCTTTAAGGTAGGGTGTTCTCGAAAGTTTTGGACTCTCGCGATGATCTCATTTGCCGGATTGTGCCATTTGGGCAAGTCTTTCGTCTTGATTTTTCTCGAGGCTTTGGCACATCTTGTTGCTTGTTGGCCGGGTCCTCCTCTGATTTGTGGAAGTGGCATAGGAGACTAGGTCACTTGAGCTTCGACCTCCTTGCGAGGTTGAGTTCAATGGATCTGATCCGAGGATTGCCTAAACTCAAATTTGAGAAGGATTTGGTTTGCCACCCCGTCCGTCACGGGAAGATGGTATACGCTTCCCACCACTCGCGATTACTCGATTATGACCTCGAGACCGGAGAGATCCTTCACATGGACACAGTTGGTCCATCTCGGGTGAGGTCAGTCGGTGGGAAGTGGTATTGTCTAGTGATCGTTGACGATTTTTCGAGATACTCTTGGGTCTTTTTCATGGAGGGCAAAGATGAGGCTTTTGGTTTTGCTCGTGATCTGATTTTGAGACTGAGAACTGAGTTACCAGAGACAGCCATTCGAGCGATTCGCAGTGACAATGGCACAGAATTCAAGAACTCTCAGTTCGAGTCTCTTTGTGCTAACTTGGGTGTCGAGCACCGCTTTTCTAGCCCTTATGTTCCACAAAGAGAACGGGATTGTTGAGCGGAAGAACCGGACGCTTGTGGAGATGGCAAGGACCATGCTCGATGAACACAAGACTCAGGAAGTATTGGGCTGAGGCAATCAACACAAAGGTGCCATGTTTCCAACCGCATTTTCCTTCGTGCTTTTACCAAAAAGACATCATATGAGCTGCGGTTTGGGAGATTGCCCAAGGTGAGTCACTTCCGTGTGTTTGGATGCGTGTGTTTCATTCTCAAGCAAGGTAATCTCGACAAATTTGAGTCTCGATCACCGATGGCATTTTCCTTGATATGCTTTGCACTCACATGCTTACAGAGTTCTAAATCTTGAGACTAACCGCGTTGTAGAGACATGTGAGGTTACTTTCGATGAGACTCGCGCCTTGTTCCTCTTCTCGTGTTTGAGTGTGCGGGAAAGGATGAGATGGAGCGAGCATCTTTGTGGAGGAGGAGCAGAAGACGTTGGTCGGGGTGATCCCGGCGACTCCACCGCTTGCCCCGCCGACGACCTGCGACGACGACGACGCCACGGACCGGACCTTTCTACCACTACTTCACGGGGTCCCAGTGGAGCCTCCTCAAGGCAAGACGGCCGCACTTGAGGAGGTTCCCGATCCGGGGCCGAGGGGAGGCGACATCTACGCCAAGCCAAATACCTCGAGACATTCAGCGTCGTCACCCCCGGAGACCATGATTGGAAGGCTTGATCAAAGGGTAACTCGTTCCAAATCTTATGCCATGTGTCATTTTGCTCATTCTCGCATTCGTTTCCACTATTGAGCCCAAAGATGTTGACACGGCTTTTATCCGATTCGGATTGGGTCAATGCCATGCATGAAGAGTTGCAAAACTTTGAGAGAAACCAAGTCTCGGATCTTAGTGCCACCTCCAAATTTCGGTGTCATCTCATAGGAACCAAGTGGGTGTTTAAGAACAAACAGAGTGAGGATGGGGTGGTTGTGAGAAACAAAGCCGATTAGTTGCCCAGGGGTTTTGTCGAAAAGAGGGAATAGACTATGAGGAAACCTTTGCTCCTGTAGCCCCGCATAGAAGCCATTAGGATCTTGCTTGCTTTCGCGGCCTCGAAGGGTTTCAAACTCTTCCGGATGGATGTCAAGAGTGCTTTCTGAATGGGTTCATAGAGGAGGAGGTGTATGTGAGGCAACCCCGGGGTTTGAGCATCCTAAGCACCCGACTATGTGTACAAGTTGTACAAGGCCTTGTATGGCCTGAAACAAGCCCCTAGAGCCTGGTATGAGCGACCAAAAGCTTTCCTATTAGCTAAGGGTTTTGTGATGGGGGCTGTAGACAAGACCTTGTTTACGCTTAGGAAGGGCAATGACATACTCCTAGTCCGGATATATGTGGATGATATCATCTTTGGTGGCTCTTCACATGCTATGGTATCGAGTTTTGCGTAGATTATGAGCGGGGAGTTCGAGATGAGCATGATGGGCGAGTTGACCTACTTCCTTGGACTTCAAATCAAGCAAACCAAGGATGGGATCTTCGTACACCGGGGCAAGTACACGAAGGACATGATCCGCAAGTTTTCGCATGGGTGAGGCCAAGCCTCTTTCGACGCCCATGTCGACGGCGGCGCCCCCGGACGAAGACAAGGATGGAGAAGCCGTGGACCAAAGGGAGTACGAAGCATGATCGGCTCGGCCGCTGTACTGACGGCGACGCCCCCGACATCCATTTCTTTGTGTGCCTCTGCCTCCAAGACGGTTTCGATCTTCGCCGCAAGATCTCTCACTATCGGCGGTGAAGAGGATCTTCGGTACTTGCGGTTTACCCCCGACTTTGGCCTATGGTACTCGGCTTCTTCCACTCTCTCCCCCTCGGTTGGCTATTCGATTCGATTATGCCGGGTGATCGTATGCATAGAAAGTCCACTTCGGTACTTGTCGGTTTCTTGGTACTTCTCTTGTGTCTTGGTCGCCTCGTAAGCGATGCCGGTGTCGCCGGTCGACCGCTTGAAGCAGAGTATGTTGCCGCCGCCGCTTGTTGTTCCCAACCGTTGTGGATGGTTGCCACTTTGAGAGACTTTGGTTTGAGCTTTTCACGTGTACCCTTGTTGTGTGATAGCATGGGAGCCGTGAGTGTAGCCAAGAACCCAGTCCCCGCATTCCCGCACCAAACACATAGAGGTGAGGTACCACTTTCTCGAGAGATCACCAGAGAAAGGGGATATAGATGTTCAAAGATGTGTACACTGAACAACAGACATGGACATTTTCACCAAGCCATTAGATCAAGTCCGTTTTGCCCTTCGAGGAGAGTTGGGCGTGTGCTATCCCTTTTGAGGGGTAGCTCGCGGGTTGATGTACAGTTTGTAGTGCTAGGTTGCTTTACTTTGTGCATCATCTTGTATCATATTGCATTCATCATATACATTTTTGCATCTTGAGCTTCTTGGTTATATTGATCACAATGAGACTATGCTCGCTTTAGTGTAACAATTACTTGTTGGTGCTTATAGCTTGTGCTCCTTCATTTCTCAATTGGTATATGTTATGAGCAAAGCTGTTTTTCATGTGAACTTGCTTAACAACGATGAATCTTGCAAAATGTTCACCATTGAGATAGTTCCTAGCATGTTTAAGTTGTTGAGATCCTTTGTGCTTATCATGTATGCTAAGGTGACTATGTCTCATTCATCGAAGTTATACACTTGCTTAGATGACCACATGCTTTCATATGCTAAAATCTGAAATCTAAGTTAAGTGTATGGAAAAGATTGAGATGGGTCCATACCGCCCCACATCCAAGTCTTGGGACCGCTTCTCATTGCACTTGAGTTGAACTCCGAGCTTGGTAGTGTTTGACCTGCACCATTGTCTTAAGCTTCGATTGCTCACATGCATAGGCTTGACATGGTTGATTAGTAAGGCGCAGACGGTTGTGGATAACCACTCGCACTCATGTCTTTGGACCAATGCTTGTATCCGCTAAATCTCCTATAATCTTAAAATGTTGTTGGCAAGTGTTGGTTCTTTCTTTGGCATGATGGATAAACTTTGCTTGGGGTAGTCCTCTTGATATACATGTGTAGCACTTGGTAGATTTCCAAATTACTTATGCTATGTGCCATTCTTTGTGGTGGACACCTTTTTCGAAATGCTTAAAACTGAATCAAAATGCTTTCAAGTCATATCTCATATCTTTTGATCAGTTTGAGCACCGTGTTAAGCACTTGATTTTGTTGCCATGACACTACCTAGAGCATCTTCTCATTTGGATGACTATAAACTTGGAGCTCACTCATTGCACTTTGCATGCATTTTCATCGCTGATTAGTGCATGTGCCAACAAGGGGAGAAAGATACAAAGACAAAGTGAATTGTGAATTGGTATCTTGATTTGGTATCTTCGAAGGATCGCACTAGTCAAGGGGGAGTATCTCCTGGGGGAGTATCTCTTTACCACTTTGAGCTAGATGTGTTGAGCCTTTGCCTCTGTCTTGAGGGTCTAGCTTGTGTGTGAAAGAAATTGGTAGAGATTGGTTTGGAGTCGTGCTAGTGGTGTTGAGCCCGTTCTACCTCTTCTTGAGGACTAGCCGTCTGCTTAGCTTGGTTGTGTCGAGCCTTTTGCCCATGTCTTTGGGAACCAAGTTTTTGCTCCATGTTTGCTATCCAGTTAGGTTGTCTTAGCTTGCCCGGATGTGCTTTCTTCTATCTTATTCGTCTTTGTGTCGAATGTTGACAATGCACTCATCAAGGGGAGATTAACAACACATGGTTGATTTATCTCAAATGTGTTTAGTTTTGATGTAGTGATTGTCAACACTCAACATTCTTTCTCTATTTTTCTTTTATCTTTTACGCTTCGGCTATGGTTCACCGGCACACGTGGAGTGTGTCGAAGACGTATCTCTTGGTTCGTGTTGTGCGGGTGTGGAGCTCGGAGATGGTAGGCCGACGGAGAGGTGAAGGTGCCAAGGAGGACGTCTTGGGCCGACGGACCGTGGAGGTGAAGGACGGACGTGAGGCTTGGACCGAGGGACCGGTCTGCCGCGGCTAGCCGTGGTGGTCGACATCCGGGACATCGACGGATGCAAGAGGACGTGGCGGGACCGTGTCGATCGAGTCAAGACGGCGAAGTGCGGCAGGCGAGCGGGGAGCTCGGATGACTTGGCGACTTCGGGTGGTCAAGACGGCGGTGACACGTGTCGAGGAGGTTTGGTGGTTTGCCCTCAAAACCATCGGCGCGGGTTTCGTGGTTTGGGCCTCAAAACCATGGGCGGGTTTGGTGGTTTGTGCCTCAAAACCACGGCGCGGGTTTTCAGCGGGTTTGCGCCTCAAAACCCGAAGTGTTCCGACGGACGGAAGGACGGCACGTGGCGGCATCGGGGAGATTGCGTGGAGGCAAGGCTACCGGTGAGGAAGGCGCGGTGGCCGCCGGATCGAAGATTACCCGAGTCGTCGACGGAAATAGCCTTAGGGTTACAAAATCGACTCATGTATCCTAGGGGTAGTTTAGGCGAGAGGAATAGGGGCTATTTAGCGAGGCATACCCCTTCATTCTCCCTTGCCTCTCATTTTCATATTTTCCGCTTAGGGTTCTGATCGAGGTGTGAGAGGTCCACCAATTTGTACCAAGATTTGCGCAGCAAGGGCTAGCTGTGATTAGCCTCGCCACGGTGTGACGTTTGGGTCGATCGATCGGTGTTCTTTGTTGTTCATGAGCTGTGATTTTGAGTTCTTCGCTTGTTCTTCCCGAGTTCATCCTTTCCCCCCTCTATTCTCTTCGTGATTTCTTCGATTTGGCACCGTTTGATCTCGTTTTTTCTTGCGTTGATTCGTGCTAGGACGTGAGAGGATCATTTCCACCGAAGGGTTTGAGCTAATTCCTCACGAGCACGTGGATCGGGCGAGTTTTGGATCAAGGTGACTCTTTGGGTGTGTTCTTCGTGTGATCGCGATTTCTCTCGATTTACTCCATCAATCTCGAAATTTCCAAGGGGGAAATGGTCACCCACATGCCTAGATGCTATGGCTCGATTCTTGTGACCGAGGTTGCGATTTGAGTGAGTTTGGATCGATTTTGGGGTGAGTCGCCGACGGGGGTCTTGTTCAAAAAAAGCGTCGGGGGTGACCGGACGCCTCGACCGGACGCACGTCCGCGTTGGGACGACCGGACGGTCTTTGTGTCCGCGTCGGGGTGACCGGGCCGCGACCGACCGGACGCGACGACCAGGTTGACCGGACGGTCCGGTCGCGCGCTCCCCGGCGAGAGGTCTCGCAAGGGCGATCGGACCGGGGGCCCGACCGGACCACTGGACCGACTTCGCCGATGAGTCCGTCGAGAGTCCTGGCCACTCTGCAGAGGCTGTTTTCTTCCGTCTCGCGGCGTGTTTGTTTCGTTCGGTTTCGGTTGATCCGCCGTGAGTCTAGAGCAAACTCTAGCTCATCCACCTTGCATCCAAGGTCGTGATCATACCGTGTGGTGTGTGCTTTTTTGCTCCGAGGGGTCGTGAGAGCTACAAGTCATCTAATTCGAAAGAATTTAATTGAGGCTCCCATTCACCCCCTCCTGGTGTCCGTTTCGGTCCTTCACACTGATGCCGCTCAATCGCATGGCAATGATGCTTATGTTGTATAGATGCACGTCACATTGACCTCTCTCCATTGATCAAGTGTTGGATGATAAAATGAGCAGGCATGCAAGAGCCGATCGAGCTAGTATGATTGAACGGCTCATTATCTAAAAAAAGTATGATTTTTTTTTTTGACAAGGAAAAAAAGTATGATTGAACGGCAAGGTTCATGTCCATAGTGTTTATTTATAGCACGTAGTGAACATGTGCCGTTGTAAATTGGAGTGGGGCCACATACAATTGGAGCCCGTCCTCCCGGCTCAACTCGTTGCTCCTTGCCCTCTCCCGCTAGGTGCTATAAATAAACACCATCGACACACTAGTTTCTGCTGACTCTGATCTTGCATTCTTGCGTGCGTGTTTTGTCCTCCAACTGTCAACAGAGAGAAGCCAATATGCAATGCGCAATGCATATCTATATCGCCAGCCTTAGGATTGAGTGGCATCAGCAAAACATCACTACTACAAAGACGTTCTTTTGTCCCGGATCGTTTTTTACACTACAAAGCCGAACTTCTCATTTTGAACTGGGATTAAAGTTCTATTAGTCCCGGTTGGAACTACCAACCGGGGAGTAAAGCTCTTAGAGGAACGATGTGCGAGGCAGCTTTTATCCGGGAGGAAACCTTTAGTCCCAGTTCTAGTCAACAACCTGACTAAAATAAGACATTTAGTCCCGGTTTGAATTCTCAAGCTTTTAATCCCGGTTTGAGAGTAGGATCGATGAAAGGTTTTAGGTTGGGTCCAGCCCAGGCCCAAACCGGTAGCTTTAGTCCCGGTTGAAATATCCAACCGGGACTAAATCTTTTTTTGAGGCAACATCACTTTTGCACAAAAGGACCCCAAGATTTTATTATATTATGACCAACATCGTTAGCGTAATATAGAATTACGTTTTAGAACTTGAATTCGTAGTTTTGGTTTTCTCTTATTCAAAATATGTTTTCGTTTATTAACACATTTGCGTATTCCATGATATTCCAGTGTGGTTTTGGCCTCAAACTTTTTCCCACGCTTTTCACATGCCCTGTGTGCGAACCGCGAAGTTTGAGAATTTTTTGAATTGGTTTGGTATTTTTCCAGTTTAATCGAATTTCCGCGCGAGTTCTCCCTGGTAATTATAAGTTGAACTGAGTCCACCCTCAAAAAGATCTGAAACGGTGCCAAACTTTGTGAGAAGGTCTCTTGTGCCCTAGGAGACGAAGTTTTGGGGAGGTGGGTGGAAAGTCCTGTTGTTTCCCATATAAAACTCGCCATGGTTTGTCGCACGCGGCGCGGAGAAAAATGCAGTAATTCAAATAATCATGAAAAAAAACCTAAGATTTTACGCGGGATCATATTTTGGGTGTATATGAGCACAAAAAAAATTCAAACAATTTTAACACCGGTAGACCCAACATCCTTCACAGAGGTATACGCAACCTTTCACGAACAATGTCTCTGCACTTAGGTTCTCCATGATTCTGAGGTCCACGCGTATTACAGTGTGGCCTGAATGCTGTTGTTCGATCCTGATTGCATGATCCTTTCCTGAATTTCCTGGTCGCCACGAAGAACGGGGCCAAATCTCCTCCCTTTCATTCTCCGTCGCAAGCAGGAGTACAAATGCTTTGTCTGCTTTATTTAATTATTTCCTATCATATCTTCATGTATTTATCTGTCTTTTTTTCTTATTAAATCATACAGTAATATAAGCGTAGTAATACATGAGTGCTTGTCCACAGCCATATGCATAAGATCTTCTGAAATTTTGCTGCTACTATCTGAATGCGAACAATACATGAGTACTGCTAGTAAATTGCTGATAGATGCGGCTGTAGCTTATCCTTGTTTGATGGATTGATGGACGAGGCTGCTAATGTGAACAGTATCTGAATGTTATCATGTACTTTGGCTCTAGCTGTGTAGATGAGGCTCTGCTCTGAATGTTAACAGTACCGAACTCGTGCAAACTGAATTTGTGGCTTACTGAATTGGACGATGGCAAACTGATTTTTGGCTTACTGAATTGGAGACGATGGACAAAGCAGTTGTATTGTAGTCATGATATTATCTGCAATCTGAATTTGGCTTACTGAACTTACTGAATTTTCTTAGATGTTTATTTGATCCATTACTGAATTTTCTTAGATGTTTATTTGATCCATTTGGCTTAACTGAATTGGAGACGATGGCCATGTTATATAAATATTTTTTTCTTTTATATACTAATACCTTTTCTTTTCTCAAATTGAAGATGAATTATTTGAAGAGCGTAATCAGAGAGAAAAGCTCATCTCCAAGCAATGCAAGAGATCATGGCAGGATTTATCAATGACGAGATCTCAACAGAAGGCGCTGAGTGTGGCGAGTTCTACTATGACCCCAATGAAATATTGGTTCCAAATTATTAGAATTCTAGATGATTTGAACTTTTGTAATCGGGTCCATATTTGGCATCATGTATGACGATGAACTTGTAATCGGCTCCAAATATATGTAGCATCATGACGATGAAAAACAATATATGCCCGCTTTTGATATCTAATATAGATATATATTAATGAATGTACTTTAGTTTCATACTTTTATTTATGTGAATAGACCGAACCAAAACTTCCCTGAACGCAGCGTATATCATTTGTAGTGTAGAATCGTATTCGAAAACCAAATTTAAAAGCAAAATATATCATGAAATTAAAACAAACGAAAAAGAAAAAACAAAACAGATAGAGATTTAGTCACGGTTGGTAACACCAACCGGGACTAAATCTGCTGGTCTGGCCTCGGGGCATCCGGTTGGTGTTACGAACCGGGACTAAAGGTTATTATTAATCCCGGTTTGTATTCTCACCACTCGATTTTTAGTCCCGGATGCGTAATCCCGTTTAATTTACACTATGGAGAACCGGATAAAACAGCGTTTGTGTACCAGTGCATCTTCGGTGGTATTGTTAGCCGATTCCATAACCGAACTCTCTTGATCCACAAGCTCATAGACGGGCTCAAAACGTCCTTCCCTTTGGCCCTTTCTTGGTCTCTTGCCATCAACCTAGCGCCTAGCGGGAGCAACTGTGGCTCATGATGTCTCTTGACAGCAGTGGACCAGACCGGTCACGGGCGTTGGTTTTCATGGGTCTTCATTCTTGCTATGTAGCTTGTTACAGTTGCGGACGGCCCTGTTGGTGTGTTTGCCGGACGTATATGTTGATCGGAGAGTAGGTAGAAAATATTCTTTCGACACTTGTGGTGGCCTGGTACCAATTGATAAGTATATAGACCCAATGACACGCTTCATTCATCCCTTTTTTTGTTTCAACAAGTTTTACTGAGAGGTCAACAAGATTGTTTAGGCCTTTGAACATTTCATCTTTTTCTCATGTCATCATAAAGGTTTCAAGTTGCAAACACTACTACAGTGTTTGTTTGTTTGTTTACCGTGAAACATATATATGATTAAAGTGTCAAACCGCACTCCCTGCAATTGTCATTTACTCCCTCCGTCCCCTTATAATTGTCGTCCATGCACGGTATCTAGTCCCTAATTAAAAGACGCGCCTCACGAGCATGCTAGGGGCAGCACAAAGACCGAACGCATGCGGTCTTATCATGTCCCTTGCGAGTCACGGGCCACCACCACCGCACAAAAATATTCGATTAAAAAAAAAAAAAACAATCCTACCTTATCCTTATCCCTTGGCGACGCGCGCGACGGACGCCCTCCGGCTCGACCCCTTTCCTCCACCCGCCACCCAACGCGCGGCCTTCCTCGCATGCCTCGGTCCGGCCGCCCTCCGCCGCGCCGCTTCGCCACCGTCCGCCCACCACGCCGCCCTCGCCCACCACGCCGCCGCCGCCGCCCCTCCGTCCACCACGCCGCGCGGCGCCCTCCGCCCGCCAGCGGCGCGCGCCGCACGAGCGCCCTCCGCGAACCGCGCCCGGCCTCCGTCCGCCCACCACCGCGCCGCCCACCACTGCTCCAGCTCCGCCCCTCCATCGCGTCGGACCCCGCCCTCCACGCCGCACCCGCCCCTCGCCGTCCCGTCACCTCCTTTACCGGCGCGCCTCCCCAATCCTCCACGACATCCTCTTCCCTAGTCCATCCTGCATCCATGAAGGGAGCTCCTCCATCAACGAAGGGAAAGGCCAAACACGTGAGGGTGTGGGTCGCGATTCCGCCCTTTTCGCCCTCGTGTGAGCAGGACGCCTTGGGTTAAGCGCTGTTCGGATTGGGGTGAAGCTGGTACCCTACAGCGGCGAAGAATGATGGGGAGCCCGAACGCCCGCTTAAGGTGGTGGTCGGCGGGGGCGCGGCGGCGGGCGGTGACCGACGTCACATTTGTGTTCCCGTGTTTGGGGTGCCGACCAAATCCCCAGATCCAGCCACAAAATTGAGCCGGCGACCGGAGAGTCGAAGGAAGGCGTGGACGCTAGGGGCGGCGGCGACCGGAGAGTCCAAGGAAGGTATGAATGCGGGGCCGGCGACACCGATGGGAGTCGCGCTTCGTCCCTCTGTGTTTGGGGGCGGCAACGAATCCTCGCATCCTGCGCCAAGATTGGGGAGCGGCTCCAGCTCCATGTCTATCCCAAGATGGGCGCGGGTGCCGGAGAGGTGGGGGGGGCCGGGCGGCGATGGAAGCCCGGAGCGGTGGTGCAAGGTTGGGGGACCAAGTGAAGCCGGGTGCCTATGGCGGTGGAAGGATGAAAGAAGCCGTGAAGGTGGAGGACAGCGGCGGTGATGAGACCCCAAAGTGCGTCGTCAAACCCGGCCGCACTCGCTCGTGTCGATAACCTCCTGGTCGAAATGCGAGTACGTGCTTGACACCAAGATGAAGGCGGCGACATGGAGTCGGGCCTTTACGCTCCCGATTCGGAGGAGGAAGATGGAGGCGCCCCCGGCGTGGTGGGTATTGTGAGCTCGGTCGGCGTGCTCGGCCGATGGTGGACGATGCTATGGGCGTCCCCCGTGGAGGCCGCAGAGGTCAACATCCGTGTCGCGGATCCGGCTCCGAGAGGTTGTGGACGTCCCCCCCTGGGCCGCCGCCCCCAATGAACTACACCCGAGGTAAGGGTACAAGTTGACAGGATGGAACCCATCTTCCGTGACACCTTCGTTGATTTCCTTAGGATTTGTTTGCCTGCGTGCTTCCACCCATAGTGATCCATATTTGTGATGGTGATGTGTCGCTTTTGGGTTCATCGGTTTGTCATGTGCATATCCATGACGACGAAGTGTTGCTTTGTGGTAGTATAACAAAGAGTTAAGTATGACGATGAAGCGAAGAATGTAAATATGCCGATGGTATGCTTTGGTTCGAACTTCTTTGGGGAGAATGTTGCCTTTTGCAAGTGATCTTAATGTTGGGTTTGTATGAAGTGAACTACTATGATATTAAATTACGTACTCTAAATCTTGGCTTCGATGTGTGTTTCTACAGCCTTGTTAAATTTCAGTTATGTTTGCTAAGAAAAAGAAAGCACACATGTTGCTGTACTGAAGCACACATTTGTTTGCCTCGCATGCTTCCACCCACGTGATTCATAGGAGTATTTGTGATAGTATTAAATTACGTACTCTAAATCTTGGCTACAAAATTTAAATTACGTACTCCTAAATCTTGGCTACAAAATTTAAATGCAACATTGAGTAGAGGTTCGAAGCACATATATATAAATATATATAAATACAAATATATATTTTACATGAGAGAGCGAGAAGTTCAACTGTGCACTAAAATGCACTTACAAAAGTACTAGGCCTCCCCGATTTTTTACAAAGCACAAACATATTTGTACACAACTACGATAGGGTTACGGCACTAACAAAAGCAACTTCAGCCTTAGTGATATATACATAATTATGAGTTGTTCAACAACTCAAATGCCCTTTCAACTACCCGCCTATCACAACTTAGAACTTAAGGGAGCATTCCCGCTGCCTCTAGCCTTTCTTTGTTCATGTGAGGGATCCCGTACCTATTGCCTCCACCATCTTTCATAACTTCGATCATGCATCCTTGTAGCGTGAGAAAAACTCTATTCAAAACGATGGGGTTGTAGTTTTCATATTACGCAAGCACATTCTGGATAAGTTCATTTATGTTTCTAGATGTCGTTCTATCCGTTAAGGACCGAAAGCAAAAAACCAAGGTCAAGGCGGTTCATATCGCGAATTAGCGGGGTCGGTTAGTTAGGCGTATATCTAGGCACTGTTCGGACTCTTGCTAGCATGAAATCTGCATCATCTGCTTTCATACATGAGAAGGAGCATTGTCTTGTTGTATCCATATTGTTTCATGCCTTGATTACTGCAGGCCAACAAGCTTCTATGGTCTGGTATTAGTTTATCGATCATATAAGACCTCATAGCTTGTCTCACAACCTTTATGGTCTTTGTGATTGGTGTGCCCTCGGTCGGTTGCCGCTTCTTCTTTGTCTTTGGTTCCTGTATTTATAAAGAGCATTCGACCAAAATAGCTAAAAATGGATTGTGAGTACTATGTGAAGAATGGGTAGTACCTCACGCACAAAAAGGCCATAAGCCTACAAGCCCATTAAAATAGCAATTCCCTTCAGCATCAAACCTAGGCCTTCCAACCGCAGAATAAAACATGACTTTGTGAATGGCATTCTTGTTTTGCACTTGTCCTATGTGGGTCTTCTTCATCCGGATGCAAGTACATGGTCTTAACCTTCATTGTACCATTGAACCACTTCTCATCCGTGTGAATAATATTTCTCATATCTTTGGAACTTTGGATTGTGTGGCAAAGTGTTTTGTCATCTAGCTTTGAGAGAACCCACCGCAACCTTGCTTGTTTGTTTTCTTCCTTCAAATAAGGCCTTAATGCATTGGAGTGTCTTCTCGGGAAGCCTTGTTTGAACAACCTATGTAGGGAGGTTTTATTGATATGAAGAGCATATGCTAATGACCTTATGGTTCCCCTTACGCTTAATTCAATACCGGGAACCATACTGAGGTCCACTTGAATTTTTTTCCGACCACAATTCTTAGCTTTCTTAGAACCGACATCTACCGGTATGCCTTGTGCCACACAATCTTGTGCTCTCTTCCATATTCGTTTATCTTGTCTCTGTAGGACACCATACTTTTCAGCAACAAGTGTTGTGTTGTGTGGCTGTAATATGCCATTAATGCTTATCCGAAGCAACTCTTGATGTATGTCATGCCTTTGTTCTTTCGTGTCAAATTCTTACGTGTATTTGTTGCTTGTTGTAGGGGTGGTTTGAAAGTCTTCGTCTTCCGAGTCGGACAACTCTTCTTCGTCAAATTGGATGGTAATATCATCTGCGAACACGCCAAAGTCATGTACCACTTCGTCGAAGGTACCTTGTTCTTCTTGGAAGGCAATGTTGTCATCTCCTACAAAAAAAAAAAAAAAAAAAAGATGGTGTGCTGATTGTGAGTACATAGAAATGTTTTGACATGACCATATATTGCAGCGAACATGAGTGGAAACGAGGGACATAATCACCGCATCTTTGGTTATCTTGTTCTTCTTGTGGAGCATTTAAATCAAATGCATGGCATGCACTGTAACCTACAGAAGGGGCATTTAAATCAAATGCATGGCCTGCACTGTAACCTGGTAGAGAAGCAAACTTATCATTAGAAGAATGCATCGTCACACACACATGTGAGTTATTCTCCCCTCTCGATTACAACAGTAGATCAAAGTTTAGAACAGGTAGAATAAACACTAAAATGACCTCGCATGCAGATTTTGCTCTTCTTCTTCTTCTTGTGGATCATTGAAATGAAAATGGATGGGCAGCATTGTCACCCGGTAGAAAAGCAAGGCTGCGATTACAAATTTGTATTGTCACCCACACATGTCGGAGTTATCGTTACCTCTCATTCCAATTTCATTTTGAAATTCAAGCAAATATGAGTTGCATGCCTTACGGACTTCATTAATCGTGCTTGCAATTTTATGAGAAAGGGACTAAACCAATTGCTACTAATTTTAGGGCAGAGAGAGGACTGCATGCCTTACATAGAAAAATCACTCATGTTGGTTCAAGAAACCTTAGTTAAAGTTACTCCTGTATCGGATAACCAAAAACTAGAGTTCTCGGCCAACACTTTGGGAGAGGAGAGAGACTATCTCTTCATATACCATACAGTAGATCCATATATTGTGATTGGATCCTTATTTGTAGCTTTATTACATCCGATTGGATCCTTATTTGTAGCATGTTACAGTTTTTAAAGTTGACTAGAGTATCATTGTGATTTCTTGCTAATTTTAGATGCTAATATACCCATACAGTAGATCCATCAAATATGTCACAAGAACCTTTGAGCACATGTGATCCAATCAGGTCATTGCCTATCTTTAATCAGACTAAACCAGCAAGTTCAACCTAATTTGAGAGAGAGCTAGAGAGAACACATTCTTTGGCTAGTGATTTTAGGAGATGCAAATAAATAACCACAAAATATTAAGGAGAGATGATAGGGAGAACCTGAATCAGAACACTAAGTTTGGATAGAAATAGATGACCTTACTTTGATGAATTTGTTCTTGTTCATCATTCACGGCAGGATGGACACCAGAGTGGTCGGCTCCCCAACTTGAACTACAAATGCTACATCTTCCCGGGGACCATGGTCTTCATCAGGATTGTTGTTGAGATCTGGAACCTCCTTTCCCCGTCTCCTGTGGTGGTTTGTTTAAGTCTAGGATTGGCATGGGGCTATGGATGAGAAGTGGTTGAAATGAATGGAAAGAAAGGGTGACCAGGGGCTATATTGCTATCTGCTGTTGATAAATGGCGCCGGTTTGATAAATGGCGCCGATTTCAAATCTGTTTGATTCCTTGTATAAAAGGGCGGTACATTTTGTTTTGTGTAAAAAATTGAGTTTGCCGCCAAGTGATCCCATTTGTTTAATGTAAAAACTCGAGTGGGTGAAATGCATGTGATTGCCTCCATTTGTTTAATGTAAAAACTTCGAGTGGGTGACAAAAAGGTTGTAGCATTAATTGCGAACTGCATGCCATCTGACATTGTCCCTAGGTTGCTCGGCTAACCTGCTTCTCTCCTTAATTCCCGTGTCCAACCCAAAACGTCAATTATAAGGGGGCCGGAGGGAGTATGGTTTTGTTAGATAATAATGCTTTTGCATTCAGTGCAATTTATTGTGGTGACATAAGCTCTACAAGTACTCTAGATACCAGTTGGAGCAAAGCTTCTTTTATGTCCGACTGCAGAACAGTAGATGATGTTGCACATGACCAAGTAACTGCATTAGACTAGTGACATGTTTTTGCAGAAATGTTCTCCGTCATAAAACCTCCGGTGGGCTAGTGGGCCAGTGCCTTGGCGGACTGAAACTAACTAATGGACCAAAGTCTCTGTCCACAGTGGGGCACTGGGCAGCCGTGGCCCAGTCCTAGACGTACAGGCAGGCGCCCAGGCCCACCACGAAAGCCCAATGATTCGGCCCGAGAAGGAATTTCTGACCGTTGCGCCGACCTCGCTTTCCCAAACCTTTTAAAGCCCACGCGCTCTTCCCCGACCGTTGCACTTGCACCCCGAAGAAATTCCCTTCCAGATCCCCTTCTCAACGCGCACGAGACGAAACCGCCGCCGCGCCCCATCCCCATGGCCAACTCCGGCGCCCTCGTCTTGACGGAATCTCAGCAGAAGCACCCGCTGAGCCAGATCGCGGAGAGCGGGACGCACCGGCTGCTTCTCAAGCAGTGGGTGAAGGAGGAGGACATGCTGTCGCGCCGCGTCGCGCTGCGGGAGGCCCGCCTCGACGGCGCCCAAAAGGAGATCGCCTTCCTCTACTGCGCCTTCTTCGCCTTCCACGCCGCTTCCATCCTACTCCTCTTCCTCTCCTCCTCCACCTCCGCTTACACCTCCGCCTCGGCGGCATCGACAGGGTGCAGGCGGTCCTGGATCCCTTGCCTCGTCTCGGGGCTCTCCTCGGCGTCCATGCTCTGGGCGCTGCGGTACAAGTCGGACACGGAGGCCGTCCTGAAGCGTCTCCTGGCGCGAGAGCGCGAGGACGCGCTGCTCCTCGGCAGGTGCGTCTCGAGCTCAAGCGCAAGGGCGTCCACTTCGACCTGCTCAAGGAGGTGGACGCGCTGCGCAGGGCCAAGAGCCTCCGCGTCGAGGCCAAAGGCGGCGCCGACAAGCCCAGGAGGTGGCAGGCCAGGGACCTCGCCGTCTTCGCGCTCGTCGGTGCCGCCTTTGTCGTGCTCGTGCTCACCAGGTTCCTGCTCTGCAATTAGACAAGATTGCAGCATTGCAGGTGCAGGTGGGGAAAGGGAGGGATCGGATCGGATCATCACGTGCTCACCAGGTTCCTGTTGGTTCTGGGCAGAACTGTTTGTTCTGCGAATTTTGGTGTTGGGTTTTGTCTGTTTGTAATAAGGGTTAAGGAAAGGATTTGATGTTACAGATTTAGTTTCTTTGCGTTTCTTGTGATTGTAAGTTTGTAACAGAGAGTAAATGCTCTCGGTATTATGGATTTACGATGATACAAATATGATGATGTTAATGCCTTTCTTGCTCTAAAACCTAGGATTTTGTTTACTGAAAAATTCATACTTGTTCCTGCACGCAGTCCTTGTGAGTTGCCCTGTTTATTTTGGGGGTGGAACTGGTAACCTGGTTCTGAAACTTGGTTTCAGTTGAAAATTGGAACTGAATTTGAGATTGGAGTGCAGGTTCTGAAACTATCTCGTGAAGCACTATCCCCAAATGCTGCCAGCAGGCCAATTCAGTGTACAGATCGAGGTTAACAGCAATTAAGCAATGCACAAGGAAAGGATTTGATGTGTTTTTATTTCTCTCTTTGTGTTTCTTCTGATTACAACAGTATTATGAATGATGATACGAATATGATGTTAATGTATTTCTTGGTCTAAAACTTTGCAATTTGTATACTGAGAAAATCAAGGTTTGTGATGTTAATCAGAAGAAATTTATCAGTGCTTCTGATAGAAAATTTATCAGTTGAGAAAATCAAGTGCTTCTGATAGAAACTGCAAACACGATGGTGTCCAAAGGTAGCAGTTTCCAAGGCATCTGGAAACTTGTGATTGTAGTCCACTATTTTGGTTTTCTCAGTCTTTGCGACGATTATGTTCCCATTACATCACCATCACCCAGCCAACTTCAGATGGACGCAAACAGCACACTGTAGAGATGGAGGTGCTGCAGCAGCAGATCCCCTGTCTCATCCCCCTGTACCTATGATTTTTAAGAGATCTTCTGAAAACAGCCTCTTTCTCCAAATAAAGAGATAACACTCTCTCGTATTCCTAAAGAAATATAAAATATACTAGAAGACAAGTTTCTAGATATAAGGAATACCATTGACTCTCGATGTGATAAAAGAAATAAGACTCTATAAAACAATTTATAGGAGATGCTATGTAATGTAAGAGATGGGGTGAATATGCTCAGCGTTAGTTGGTTGCAATCTTGAAACACACATAGATACAGACTGCAGGAGTCAGGACAGCGAGGAACACAAGACATTCCACTAAATTTGCACTTGGTTTTCGCTTGCTTACAAAGATATATAAACTGTGATTGCAATCATATCACAACATCCACACACCACCACCGATCCACCCCCACCCCCCTCATAACAATCAACAAGCAATCTGTAGCCACAAGCAGGCACAGATTCACTCTGAATTTACACCCACAACACAGCCTGGACGAAATTAATTTAAACAAGAAAGAATAATTCCAACATCACCACCAAGAACATTATATGTAGCAGCACTAGAAAGAATGTCTGAATCTCAGAGTCAGACGGCCTCGGGCCCTTGCTTGGCGTGGAACGGCTCAGCCCCAGGCGGCGGCGAGGAGACTCCGACGGCGACGCCAGGCGGCGGCAGCGGCGTGCCGTAGATCTGTGCGCCGACGCCGGCCCGCATCTCCTCCCGGCCCCTGTGCTTGCCGAGGAAGTAGCAGCCGAAGCCGAGCAGGATGGAGAGGAAGATGAAGGGCAGAGAGACCACCAGCACGAACCCCATGTCCTCCTCCTCTCTTCTTCTCGCCTGCCTCAAGTCGCAGACTCGCAGGGCACGATTTGGAGGTGGAGCGTCAGAGAAGCTAAAAAAGGAGCAGATGTGCTCTGAAATGGTTTGCTTTGCTTTGGGACTTGGGAGTGGAGATGAAGTGGGGGTGAGTTAAATGGCGGCGGTGGAGAGGAGGAGACAATGGAAGCTGCAGGAGAATCCGAGGGAAGGAGGGCGGCGGCCGGGCTGCAGCTGGAGCTGGAAGAGAAGAAGCTTGTGGAGCGTGCTAGCAAGTAGCTACGGCCGAGTGACCGTTGGTGGACGGCCTGGAGCTGGAGGCAACCAACGGTCGAGTGGAGCGACCGACGAATGCTCCTTGCTGTCGGTCCTCATCTTCCTTCCCTCAGTGGTGACGTGGTGTGGTAGCATGCTCCATGTGGTGTGGTAGCATGTGGTGTGGTAGCATGCTCCATTTGAGATTACGATTCAGCAGCAAAATGATTCATTTGCAGAGTGAGCAGAGGCCTACGTACGCAAAGCATGGAGATTTTTCGAGCAAAAGGATTCATTTGACATTATAGGGCTGTTTGGCACCGCTCCACCTCACCACTAGTCTTTTTTTTTTAGCTTTGTAGCCATTTTGGTAAGTCGTTTGGTAAAAAGCCTTCTTCCTTAAAACATACTCTCACGTAACGACATGTGGGAGGTGAAACTACTTTTTTTTGTTTCATCCCACTTCAAACCTACGTGAGAGCATATTTTTAGAGGCTTACGGAGTGAATCCATTTGTTACCCCATTTGGCACATAACGGCTTTTGAAGCCAGTGGAGAAACTTTGTCAAACACGGCCTAGCCTCAATAAAAACTCAAGAGGAGAAACTATAGATAGACAATTACCTGTTTTCTAAATCATTCACTGAAAGTGACTTCGAAATTATATGAGAACTTACGTGAAATTCCTGAAAACTCAAACGGGACATTATCCAAATACTCTATGCGGATTTGAGCCATGTGGCTGTTCAGAATTAGTTAGCTTGTCTCGGTCATGGTGAAAGGGACGCTTATATTCAGAGTTGGACATCAAGAGTAGAAATTTGCATGGCCCATAACCAAACAAGTATGTTGAGAACACCCTCAATGAGAGATGTCTGGTTCTACTAGTACATTCTAAGTTTCTAATATTGGTTATATTATGCTCTAAGTTCTCTAAAGTGAGTATTAGAAGAGAAGTACTCTCTCTCCGTCTTGAAAAACAAACATTTATATCTTTTCAATAAAATTATTGAAATATATATTATATGTAATTTGATGGTTTTATTATATATTAGATATTAGTACTTTTTTACAGCTCTGATTAAAATTGAATCACTCAGGAACAAGATTCTCATGGACAGAAAGAGTATACTCCCTAGTCCAATAAAAGAATGCAATTCTCGTTTTTTAAGAAATCAAATAGATTGAATTTTAATTAAATTTATTTGTCTAAAAATACAAACATTTATGATACAAATTATAAATATCATTAGATTGTGTCAGTAATATTTAAAATTCCCTTCATTCTAAATTATAAATCACTTTGACTTTTTTAGTACATTCATTTTACTATGTATCTATATATAATAATATGTCTAGATACATACAAAATGGATAAACCAAAAATATCAAAGCGACTTACAATTCGACGGAGATTTATTTATTATTGGACGGAGGAAGTATTCTCTAGTCGGCCTGTCGCTCCTCCTCCCATTTATCCCACGGTGACCGACAGCAAAGAGCTCTCACACATTTGCCCTGATTCCAATCAAGAAATTGCACAATCCTTATATGGCGCGACGCTACGCCGCTACGCATAGCCGCAAGACGGACGCTGTCAATCGCTGCGGCGCCGAGGGGGCCGGGTGGGGAAGCGGCCGGGCGGCGATGGCGCCGCTCGGGCGGTGGACGAGGCGGGCGCCGCCGCCGCCGAGATTTTTAGGTGCCGCCGCCGTAGCTTTAGGTTCCGCCGGCCGCCGGCGAGGTTCTTTTAAATAAAATTATTTGGCCGCCTCCATCTCTTCCCCGTATAGATTCCGCCGCCAGCCCGGGCGCGGCCGTGGAACGCGGGCGGGTGGCGCCGGGGCGGTGAGCGAGGCGGCGGCGGCGCCGCCGATTCCGCCAAGCAGTTCCCATCCGGTGGGCATGGGTAGGCGGCGGGGAGCTCGCCGGAATCCATGGGGCGGCGGAATTTCGGTGGCGGCGTTGGAGAAGAAGGGGGTAGGGGAGGGCGGACCGCCGGCGCCCTAGGGGAGCCGGAGTTCCGGCGGAAGGTAGGGCCCCTGGCTATCGCCGAGCTCCGGCGAGCTAGGGTCGCGCCCTAGGTCGCCGGAGCCCGACGAAGTCTAGGGCGCCCGGCGCGGGGCGGGGGCGGGGGCGACTCGAGGAGGAAGAAGGGGTGCGTGGTGCGCCGCAAAGCGTAGCGGCGCTTTGCGCCGCCAAGAAGCATCCCCAAGAAATTGGGAATCTCTTTGGAAAGGGACTGCACGACGTAGACTTGTAATGAGCTAGCAGACCTGATTCCTTCGTGATCATTCATCTTCTAGACACTAGACTTCTAGATCCTTCGTTTTTGGCTTATTAAATCGCCTTATTGTTTCCCTGCGTCCAAAAGTGACGGTGTCCGTTTTCCACAGAAGTTTTTGTGCTTAAGCACAGCTCATACAAACACTCCCATACGATTCTACTATACCAGGACAGCGGAGGTTTGCTAGCAAACAAGTTCGCTACTTTATAAATGTACAACTTTTTTGTTGTATATTTCTGTCATGTACTCCAGCTGTCCACCATCTGATCCAAAAATACTACTCCCTCCGTTTCAAATTATAGTTCGTTTTGACTTTTTTGACACTAAGTTTGACCACTTGTCTTATTTAAAAAATTTGCACAAAAACAGTCAAATTTATATCATTTGTTAATAAAGCAAGCCACAACAGAAGAAGTGATATTTTGCACAAAATTTTGAATAATACGAATGCTTAAAATTGGGGTTGAAAAAAGTCAAAACGAACTACAATTTGGAACGGATTTAGTAGCAATATTGTTTTTATGTAACACGAGATGTATCGTATTGAAAAAATTGTTGTCAAAAGTACTATAAACATGTCATGTATTTCTGGCTGTTTGTTCAAATATTCATATACCAGACGAGCGGTCAGATGTTAAACAGTAAAATTGTTGTTCGTAATATTGGCATGGTCTAAAAAGGTGATACTTTTTTATTTCAAAAGGAAAGAAAGATGGCACCTTGGCTATTATTTTTTTTTTTACAAAAATGAGCTATATATCTTGGTTTGGCTACATGTAATCTTAGTGGGCATTTGTTCTAAGTCTAAATTGAAGGCCCTGGAAGACTTTGTGTGTAGTCTTGTTCTCCAAAACAATGTTTTCTCTAGTCTCACCGTCCACATATATAGAGGTATACATCTAGTCAGTTAGACTTCTGTGGTGCTCAAAGCCTCTATTTTAGAAACAAGTGAGCCCGGTGGCTTGTGGTTAATGGACTCAAAAAACATGATTTTCCATACAGAGCCAAACAAAAGACCTTGACCAAAACAAAACAAAAAAAAAATTGTGGGGTCTTTGGAGACTTCATGCAAGTTACTCTGGTCATCAAGCATGAGAAATCCACTTGTAGATCTTCTCATGCTAAAGTAAAATATATTTTGGTCAATTTTGGCAAATCTTATATGCAATGATGCCATTGGAAGGGTAAGTAACATTTGGTAAAGATAATTGTGTGGTAAAGTAAGCTCAAGCCCATTGGTACCCAATACAGACCGTGGTGTGTAAGTTAGTTGATATTTGACATAGTCCAATCAGGGTTATCTCAGTGCAAGTCAGTTGATATTTGACATATGCAATAATGTCTTATCAGTTCTTACTGGGGAACCATCACCCTAGTTAAAAGTCTCATCTACTGCACCACAAGAAAGAGATTAAAAACAGATATGATTGACGCTCGGATGCTGATAATGGTAATATATAAATAGTTGAAACGCTTATGAAAGGTACATATTAGCATTAGATGTACCACGAGAGAGATTAAGACAGCTACATGTATATCTAAAAATGAGGCATAATCACTGGTAATTCATAAATATTTTTCTTTTCAAAATGTATTCATCAAACAATAAACTTGTTTTTGTGAATTATTATCATAGTCTGATGAATGAGTAAGGAGATTAAAATTATCTGTAAAAGGATATATTTAAATGTATAAAGAGAACGTTATCATGTGCACACCCTGACTTATATACAACCATGCACACTTCTAATCTGGGTCATGACGGATGTTGATCCAAGGGTTAGGTAATTTTACACTTAACTCCTGCTCTAATCACAATTTTGCAAATCCCTCCTCCCACCTCCCCATAATCACTGGTTATCACCTCTTGCCCTTTGGATCTACATCCCGCTTGCCCAGATTAGAAGTGTGCATGGTTGCATATAAAATCCGGTGTGCACATGATATGTTCTCATACTGGAAAGCCATTCAGGTTAGCCAAAATTGTTGGTGTCTATGAAACCTGTATAGTGGAACAATGTTTTCTGAATTTCCCTTTGACTTGATGGAGGCGAGTTAGAGTTGAATCATTCTGAAATCAGTACAGTACCGTTTCTCAAGATGGAAAATCCTTGCATGTACAAGAGTTGACATACTCAGCTCCATACCCTACAAACAAATCTGATTATTAAGTGAAATTAAAAATAACCTCTGGATTAATTCAGATATCCTTACATGACCTGAATACTAAATAATCTGCCTTTATTTTTCACTGTCGCACCATCAGTAATTGTTAGTCCTCACACCGTTGGCAGTTTCTACTGTCAGCAAGGAAAACCGACACCGGTTGGTCAAGAGGAAGTTAAACAAGACCAGACAATGCATAGACGAAATCCTATATCCACCGAAAACATCTGAAAGTCGTCAGCCATCGCAGCAAGCATCCATTCGTTCGTTATATAAATACACAAGAGGGTTCAGAATAACCTTCTAGCAAACCAAGTGTCCAACTCAGTTCAGAGGAGTTGAAGAGGGAGGATGGGAAAGAGTATGTCAGTGCAGCGAGGGCACATCCCGTTGCTCGTCGGTGAGGGTGAGGAGTTGAAGAGGGCTGTGGTGCACAGGAAGGTTCTTCAGCACCCCTACTTCGCTGGGCTGCTGGAGCTCGCGGCCATGGAGTTTGGACATGATCAGAAAGGGGTGCTCAAGATCCCCTGCGACATCAGATGCTTCAAGCAATTGTTCAGCTCATCAGAAGCAGAACACGGCGGAGGAGGAGGAGGAGGAAGAAGGTGATGGTCTCATGCCTCCTTTTCCTCAAGCTCAAGCTGTTGTAACAGACAGAGAGATTGAGAGTGTGAGGTTAGGCTCTTCAGAAGTTGGTTCAGTCACCTTCTGTATCATCCTGCTATATCCTAGTCAGCATCAGTGTAATTAACATAGCTTTGTGGTGTGTTGTACTCCCTCCGTCCAACAAAAACACAATTCTTCGACTTTTTAAAATCTAATTTGACAATTCGTTTTATTTCAATAATTTATATAAATATTATCAACTTTGTTATGACTTATTAGATCATTAAAGATATTATAATAAATAGATAATTTATTTTGAAAATTACACAAATATTTTGAATAAGACGAATGGTCAAATTAGATTTTTAAAAGTTAAAAAACTATGTTTTTTTTGTTGGACGGAGGGAGTAGTATCTTTGTTAAAAGATTTCAGAGCTAGCACATATGTTTTGGGCTAGAGGTACAGCATATATACTGTGTGAAATCGGTGCTGTCGCTTTGGACGATTATTAGTGCTCCAGATATATCTGTCATATCATACACTGATACACATGATTTTGTCGCAATCCTTTATCAGAAGCTTTGCTTCGTTCCTTTATTCCTCGAGTTGTTGGAGCAACAACGAGAGGTAGCCGTTGAACCTGGAATATCCTGCCACTTGTGCAAGATCTACTACAATAGCATAGTAGCCGAACAAGTTGGAAATGGTCGGTCATGACAGGCATAGCATGGATCTGACGTTGCATGTTCTCTGTAAAAGCATAGCATTTCAGGCAGCATTCAGCATAGCCATCGCCATTGGATTAGATGAGCCACACAGTTAACAATCATCCTGACACCATGGATTTGTCGCGTCATGTTCTTTGGAGCCAAAAAAAAAAATGGACTTTGGACCTTAGGCCTTGTGCTTCATTTAGGCGGGCGCGGGCGCGCCAATACGCTAGAACTGTAAACGTTTGTGGCTTTTGGTAATACAAAAGCGGGGTGACCCTTTTCTCTACATTTTTTTTAAAAAATAGATACTCCAGCTATGGCCATGTCCCACCGACCATCATCAATTTTTTGATTCGTTCATCGATGTTCCCCAGCCAGGAAGGATGACTCGTTTACTCGTGCTGGTGGAATGGCTGTGCACCTGATGCCCGTTCTGGCTGGGTTGGGTGGCGGCATACGGACGGGGAGCTGTTTTGTTGCGCTGCGCACTATGACACTAGCAGCTTTGCCTTTGCCGGGCGCCAAGCTCGCCCCAGACGTCCGATTTCAAGCATCTGCAGAGAGACGGTATTGGACCGCTATCATTTATTTGCACACCATGAAAAACGCAAGTTTGACAACACGACAACGGCGGATAAGGCTTCTCCCAGTCCTAACTCCAGTTTCCAGCAACACAATAGCACAAGAACATCTAATCTAACAGATGCAGCATTCAGACCAACCGGGTGGCCAGACTTAAATTCAGACCAACCCGGGGCCAGATACCAGACCAACCGAGGCATTCCCGAACAACCCACAGCCAAGTAAATCCAGTACCATCAATACCACAATAACACAAGTTTTCAAATCTTGCTTCGTTTACAGGCTCGGCAACCAAACCTCATACCAATACAGCTTTGACAACGCTTCACCAGCTAGAGAGAGTCATGCATTGCGACTAAATGATATGCTTACAGGAACTTATTAACAAATACCACGGCGGGAGCTTCATCATTGATAATAGAATAGAATTTGCATCTGACCGAAGGTTCACGGCCCTCCACAGGTCCCTTCAAAGGCGAACCAGCTTCAGTGAGCCCGCTCCCGGAGAACCTCAATGTCCACCTCTGTTGGGTCGGTCGCCTGGATCTCGTAGTGGAACCCATCGAGCTCGTGCTTGATGCGGTCCTTTGAGGTGGAGTACAGCATCTTAGCACGGATGCGAGATGTCGATGGGGACCTGGAATGATAGCGGGTTAGGTAAAAGGTTTGGTGAAATGAAACCCAGCAGGAAGCCCAGAGTGGCTACGTTGAACATGGAAGAATAGAAGACACCACAAGGATACATATAGAACAGTCCAAAAAGTCAACCTCAGAATCTACAGAAAAGAGGAACAATTATTGCCACGAATATTGCTAACTATTGCCCCACATGCATTGTCATTCCTTTTGGCCAGAGCTAACAGCATTAAACTAGAGAGGTACTAAATTGCTAACTAGTATGGGTTGCCAGGCAAACAGCATTAAACTAGAGGTGGTGAGAGCTATCATAGACAGATCATATCACAAGATCCAATCCAACTTTTTCAATACTGAGTTAATAGTGTTTAAAAGGAGTAAGGAAGTGCTTAAATAATTAGCATGTTAAGTTTACTGTGCTTGGTGCATTTTAAGCATCCCTGTACTTTTTTTGGTAAGTACATAATCCTAAATTGACTAACTCATCAACAGTTTCCCTCTTTACCTTTTTTTTAGATAATGAGTTTCCCTCTTTAGCTATTTCTATGGGATCTAGTTTAGTTTCATTGGCATTGGTACTACAGCTTAATGCAACTGCTAAACATGAAAGAAACAAAATTAAAGATATATGCATATACAATTTTGAATCTCACCAGGCAATGAAAAATATCTTGCTTTTCTGCACATTCTCCCCAGTAACAAAGTCAAAATCATAGAGAGCGTATCGGCAGTCATTCTCTGGGAGAGAGGCTAAAAAATCATCATAGCTTTCAGTGGTAGCCCCTGTCTTCTCCACAACCACCTGCTTTTGCTTCTCCTCAATTTTGAAGATGACATATCGATACGCCTTCTTCATTTGGAGCTCGACAAATGTCTCCCTAATGTTAGGAGCAACTCCCATGCCGGAAGATGCATTTGACTGCAGAAAATTGTGCAGTCGTTAATAGAAAATCAAGGCTAAAAACTGAAATACAAGATATATAAAGGTTATAAGTATTAACTGGAAGATTAACAACATTTGTATGAACTGCAGTTATGTAGCCACGATTGCATAAAATTTACAGCCTCCTGCCATACAGGAAACCATACAAAAAAAAATTTCCAGCAAGCCTACCTAATCAAAATTACACGGACATACAGAAAATCCTTCCAGATACTCCTTATCCAGGATTGAAAATTAGAACCATGAACAGTTCAGTGATTGCACAATAATGGACAGGATTAGACCCAGCGCCTAACAGAATCTCAATCATCCATGGTAATCTTAAATCAATCAATTGCATCCAATCTAGATGGCCAACTGTGTGAGAAGCAGTTCACCGTTCCACAATAACCTAAAAGGCACCTAGGACTAGGATATCAAAGAAATAGTCCACTGTAAGAGGCATACTCAAAAATATCTCCACTTAGTGGAAGCAGGAATATGACTAGACCTACCATGTCCATCCCTCCGCGGAATGACAAGTCTCTGTGCAAGCAAGTATAACACATTTATTGATTTATTTATTAAAAAAAAAAACTTACTACAAAGTAGCCGCATATTGATTCGGCTGATTTGAAAAGGAAAAACTGTGTAGATTACAGCACATGTTCAATCAGAGAACTATCAAGACTGACTGAAAGTATTTCAGCCATGGACGAACTAAGTTTTCTTGCCTCACAGGAATGAACTAAGACCATTCCCAAGTCACCATAACTAAAAAAAAACATAGTGTGGAGTCTGTACTCACTCCTGCTTTTACAGCTCAACTCCAATTTCACACCATCCCCCAGTTCCACAGCTACAGCCATTTTCCAGGACAGATTCTCAATCCACTAGAGACGTCCATATCTACAGTACTTGATTATTTTTTTTAACAATGAACATGTACATATAGGCGATGAAGCTATACACATAATCGCAGTGGGAACAAATTAACATCCGGATGAACAGATCATCAAACCCTCCCAAGGAGATCTAACCCTGGCACAGCCCACTACGAACCAGCGCACCCAGATCGGGCGGAGGCGGAACCGCCCAGTTCCCACACCCCACACGGATCTACTCCTACACCACAGCGCGCGCGCGCGCGAATCGCCACCGACCATGAGCGAGCGGATCGAGGAGAGTAAAGGAAGGAGAGCGAGGTACTCACGCGGGAGCGCATGAAGGCCATCGGATCGAGGTGGTGCGCGAGCGCCCCCGCCTCTGCGTCGATCGCGCGCACTCACCAACACGCAGACGGGAGGCGCAAGCAAGAGAAGAGAAGAGACCCTCTCCTCCTCTTCTTCTGTTGCTGGCTGCGGCTGCGGGCTGCGGGGGTTTTCTTTTTTTTTTTTTTTTTTTCGTTTTTTATATATGCGGCGGGCTGCTGCGGGTTTTGGGTGGTGTGGAGAAATTGTGCGGAGCGCGTTCATATACGCGGACGCGCCGCTTTCGTGTGGCTGTGGGCGCGGTCGTGTGTGTGGCGTACACGGCGCGTGGGTCGAGGGAGAGGGTGACATGTGGGGTCATGTGACGTGCGGGGTCGGGATGTCGGTGAGACGGTCGCTTTCGTGAGGGCACGAGCGGGGGTTGTTGTGGGGCCAGAGGAAGGCGAGCCTGGGCCACGGGCGGGCGTGGAGGTGGGGGTTGGCTGGAGGGGCTTGGGCGGCCGTGATGCGTCCGGCCTGCTGACTCTGACTGGGCTGGTGGGCCCTCCAGTGGTGCCGTGATGAGCTTGGGCTCTTTTGATTTGAGAGGAAGAGAATAAAAAGAGGGCAAATTCGACTTTATTTTTATTATTTTTTTTTTTGCGACCACGCCGTTGCGGCGTATTTCATTAAGTAGAAAAAAGTTCAAACAACAATAAGCAATCGGTAACCAAACCATTACCGATGCAAACCTAACCACTACCGGATACATCATCGGGGATTACATATTGCCCAATTTGCGACAAACCAATCCGCCGCCCGGCTAAACTAGGTGTCCTCGCCGGCGATCCCCTCAAGGTTGAGGTCCATAGCGGAGAGATCGAACGCTCCATCAAGAAGGCGCTCGGAACGGCGCCGCTTTAGCGGGCGGCATCGCCGCGCCCGAAGACTGAGAGTGAAGCCTCAACGGTGGCGGAGCCTCACCCGCTTCCACCTCGAAGCCCAACTTCCGAGCGAGGTTCTGGCGCCAACAAAGTCGCGTTGGCGCCCTCGGGCGCCGCCGCGATGCGGCCGCCACGACGCGGTGTGGGTGGAGGTCGGGGCGCGCCCCGGCGCAGCGCCGCCCCCACTTGAGAAGAGGTGATGCCAACCAACACACACACCGCGTCCTCAATCTCCGCCGCCGACGCTAGGGGCTGCGAGGCGGTGGTGGCGGGCCCACATCCTCGGAGACACGGGCGCGGCTCGAGGAGCGTGGCAACAACCTCGGCCCACGTAAAACGGAGGGCGGGTCCGAGGGAGCGGCGGTACCTCCCGGTATCGATGGGGCCTCCACGAACGTCGGCGGCGGCGGGGCGAGGTCGCAAACTCGCCGCCACTAGGTCGGCCCACGAACCGCCGATCGTGGGGGGCGGTTCTCGGAGAGCGGACATCCTGCGAAGGCGCGGTCGCGAGCTCGTGCCATGGTCTCATCGAGCATTGGGTCCGCCGGCGGGAGGCTCCACGACCACACGAGCCTCGCCGCCAGCGGACGGCCTTGGCCGGCGTGAGTTTCAGCCGCATGATGACGAACGGAATCATCGGGTCAACCGCGGCGATCGTCGACGGCGAGGTCGCCACCTCGGTTGCGTCGGGGCGTCGGCGGCGACGACGGCGACCGCCCAGTGGCGTCCCTCCGCATGCGTGCACCTCGCCGCCGATGAAGGGCGCCACCGATGGCGCCGGGCGTCATCGGCCGGGGAGCGGGCATAGGATCCCCTCCAACACGTAATCGGGACGCGTGCGGTTTCGGCGCGCCCAGATCCCCCGGGCGTTCACCATTGTCGACATCATGGTGTCGAGGCGTATCGCGCACGACTTCGGCGAAGGGCCTGGAAGCGGGCACGGCGTGATGGAGCTTGCGATCCCGCCCGGTGCCTCGTGCCAAGGCGGGCGCGCGGCTGGGCGAGGACCGGCTGCCGGGCGGCGATGTGTCGCGCCGAACGATTGAAGCGAGGCCGACGAGCGCGAGCGGCACGCGCCGACGCTGACGGAGGTGGTGCTGGTGGGCGCCTCCGCGACGACTCGAACAGCGTGAAGCGCCGGCGTCCGGCCGCCAAGAGCCCTTCGAGAACGCGGCGTCGGAAGCCGGGCGGCGACAAAGAGACGCCGCCGAGCCGTTGGTGCGCAGCACCCGCCGACGGGTTGAGGGCCGAGACGGGGTAAAGCAGCACGCTGGCGCAGTGCCACCGGGCGACCATGGCCCTCCTCGTCCTCGACACAGCTCGGCGACGACGACGACGAGATGCCGCGCCGAGGCGAACCGGCGAGAGGTAGAGCTGAATCCATACGAGATGCCGCCACGAGGTCCGGGCGAGGGCGGCGTCTCCATGGCTCGACGGGCGCCTCAAGGTACGATACCGGACAGGAGGGCAGCTCATCGCCGAGCGTCCCGCTGCCCTCGGCCCCACCGCCGATGTTGCGTCGTCCCCCGCGACTCCCGGGGTGGAAGGGCGCATGGATGGGGGGACAGGAGGGATGACCGAGTCGTCGGGGCGACGGGTCGGACGAGGAGGATGCCGGGGGCGGAGACGCCATCGCGGCCCGCATCGCCCTCGCCGAGGACGCCTCGACGCCGAAAGGCGATCCGCCGGTGACGCCAAGGCCAAGCCACGCCGGTCCCGCGGCTTCGGGGATAAATAGCGGGTAGCCGATGGCCGACGGAGGTGAAGCGTGCTCGATCGTTCCGGTGGGAAGCCGAGCGGGACGCAAGGGTTCGATGGGGGCCCCAGAGGCGAAATCGCCCGAGCACGCGGCGGCAGCGACTGAGGGGCGACCTGCGGCGGCAGCGGAGGCGACCACGGCGGCGTCATCCGCCGAGCCGCGAGCATCGACGCGGGGAGGGAGTCACGCCATCGGCCCGATCATGCGGGCTCGCAGCGAGACGGAGGGGGCGGTGACGACATCCGGCCTTGTGGCCGTGGCGGCGTCGTCGCTGGGAGGCAAGCCGCCACCGCCCGCCCTCCATGCGTGGCGCCGACGGAGGGGACTAAGGTGGCAGAGGTAACAACCGCCGCGAAAGCTCGCCCCTCTCGGCCGCAGCGGAGCGTTGGTTCCGGCGGCGAGAGGGGATCCCTACGCATGGGGCGCCGGACGGCGGAGGAGGGGCCGAGCGGCGCTGATCCGCCGCGGCCTCGCCGGATCCGGCCCCCCCGGAAGGAAGGGAAGGCGAGGACGGGCGGACCATGGCCGGCGAGGTCGCGCCGAGGTGCCGCCACGCCGCCCGGGAAGGGGAGAGACAGCCGGGATTTGGGGGAGGCGGGGAGAGGGGGAGAGGGAAGGTGGGGTGGTGGTGGAGTTGGTGGCGGCGACTGGGTAGCCGCCGGCGCCGACGCCGGCCGCGACGGCTGTCCGCCAGAGCAACGGTTGGGGAGCGGGCCTGTTTGGTCGAGTCTCAACCTGGCATACCAATTCGACTTTATTTTTTGACAGATACTATACAACTATACAAGTTTGATGACCTGTAAAGTCAGCATTTCACGCGTGGACGAAATGGTCATTCTCGTGATTATACTTGCGTCAAGAATGGATAGTATCGGGAGAGACACGGATGTGCCAACTATATTTACTCCAGTTTCTATTATGTATTACTCCGTTCTATCTTCGCAAAAAAAAAAAAAAAAAAAAAAAAAAAAAATACTCCGTTCTAAAAAATGCAGTTCTAGATTTGGATAGGTTAAACTGTTGTAAATCTGATTGAATATATACTACGTAATACTAGTTTACAAAAATATTGCACAATCAATGTAAGAGTACCAAACTGTTAGTATCATTTTTGTAGAAATTTGATTAGATTTGAATATGTTTGACTTCTTGGTCGTAAGAATTATATTTTTTCATCATAAAAAAAAAAAAAAACTCTACGTTGTACTGCTTTTTTCTCCCTTTTTTTTTTTAGTTTGTTTCAAGTCATTTTTCTCTCTTTTGCTTTGTTGCCAAGCTTTAAACAAGTTTACTATGAGTTCAAAAAAAATAAGTTACCAAATATATTTCATATACATAATTTGACAAACCTAATTTGATATATTTTGTTTTTAATGCAATCTTAATAAAAGAATATATGTTTTTAAACTGAAAAATGATTTGTTTGAACTACTACTATTACTGCTACTAAAGGTAATGTGATCTATATAATTTCAAACGTTAGAGTAAACTTAAAAATTTCTAGGATGGTGTCATTTGCTGAATGCTGAAACAAAAAGGAAGTAAGCACCAAGTTGAAAGCCTAGGTGACCAAGATGCACCATAACTTATAACCATGACCCCACAAGCAAACAGATGTACAAATCAGACTTAAAGTGCATAAAAACGTGATCAACTTTTGTGAACAGTTGGGCCAAAATCGAGGCCCCAAACTGGCCGCCCAAGTTTGTGTACCTTTCAACATAAGCTAAAGTACACAAATCCAAAGAGAAACACGATTGTTCCTCCTTTTGACATCTGACCGAAATTGTGGCGTGACACATTGGAAGCATATGATTCCCTCAAATCATATCACTCACATCATACAGTAACATATCCACATTATCATCTTTTTTGTGGGAAATTCTCAGATTTGTGGGCTCTGTGCCTCTGCCGTCGTCCCGGGCTCCCGGCCCAGCTCACGATTCGGCTCGCCGCCTGCACAATCGGGCCCACCTGTCACCGAAACATCACGCGCGTTGCTACCCGCCAAACAAATCCCTATCGACTGAAGAGAGCAGAGCACAGGACGCCACGCTCAGTCTTCATTCCCGTCTCTCCCCGCCGCCACCTCCGCCGCCGCCGCAGCCAAAAACCCTAAACCCCCACTCCACACAAATGGCGGCAAGCGGCGCCGACCTCTTCGATGACGGCTTCGGGGCGCCGCGCCTCTTCTCGCAGGGCGTCTCCTACACCTACGACGACGTCATCTTCCTGCCGGGGTACATCGGCTTCCCCGCGAACGCCGTCGACCTCTCCACCCGGCTCTCCCGCCGCGTGCCGCTTTCCATCCCCTGCGTCGCGTCCCCGATGGACACCGTCTCCGAGGCCGCCATGGCCGCGGCCATGGCCTCGCTCGGCGGCGCCGCCGTCGTGCACTGCAACACCGAGCCCCACGCCCAGGCCGCCATCGTCCGCGCCGCCAAGTCCCGCCGCATCCCCTTCGTCTCCTCCGTGCCCTTCTTCGACCCGCACTCCTCCCCGACGCTCAACGACTTCGCTGGCCACGAGTACGCGCTCGTCACCGAGCGCGGAGATTCGCTGTCCAGGCTCCTCGGCATAGCTGTCGCGGAGGATATTGCCTCCCGCGAGGTTCCGATCTCTGTCTGGGAGTACATGCGACAGACGCCGCGCTCAGCCTCGGCCTCCTTCGACTTCGAGAGAGTGGCCGCCTTCCTTGCCGACGAGGGTCTGGAGTACGCCCCTCTCGTATCCGACGATGGTGAGGTCGTCGATCTCATCACCGCCAGGGATGTGGAGCGAATCCGGAGCTATCCGAAGCTAGGCAAGCCGTCGCTTGGAGCGGACGGCAAGTTTGTAGTTGCGGCCTCCATCGGGACTCGTGAGGATGACAAGGGAAGGCTGGAGCAGCTAGTCAAGGCGGGGGCAAATGCTATCGTGATTGATAGTTCACAGGGGAACTCCATTTACCAGCTTGATATGATCAAGTTTGCCAAGAAGATGTATCCAGAGGTGGACTTGATCGGAGGTAATGTGGTGACAATTGCGCAGGCACAGAATTTGATTCAAGCTGGTGCAGATGGATTGCGTGTTGGAATGGGTTCTGGCTCAATTTGTACCACCCAAGAGGTTTGTGCTGTTGGAAGAGGACAGGTAAATGCTAAAATCCACATGAACTCTTGGTTTTTCTCAGTATTCTAATGCATCACCATCAGGTTACTTCATTGAGCTTGTTGTCAAATTTGTTGGGTACCCTGATTCCTTTACCATTAGGCACACACGCTCTTTTTGTTGCTCTATGAGCTGTCTTATGATCTGAAGTTATCTTAGATGGCCATGGCCAAGGTGGAAACAAATTTTGTCCTTTATTTTGCTAAACATCCTGAATTTTTGCTATATTCAGTGCAAGCAACCAATTCTGATTTGATGATATCAGAGCATCTACTAACTTTCTCAGCTAGGTAGGGGATATTTAGTCCCTTTTTCATATGCTTGGAAGACACTGATGGGTATTTGGTCTAATTTTGAGTCTTTATGAAGTAATTAGGACAATGAAAATCATTGGGAATTTTTATTAGGTGCTGTCTCCTTCCATTCATATTCTTGCAGGTTGAGTGCCATGTTTCTTTAGGATGTCAATGTCTTAGATTTGTCTAGACCTGGTAGGTTGGCACAGTGCTTTCCCCATGTGCTACAGTGCCATTTCCCCCCTGAAGTTCAGTCTGATATAAATGGAAATGTTGTTCCTTGTTTCCTCATGGATTCTTGGTAGTCTAATCAGGTTATAGAGAGGAGCCTTTAATTTTTGTTATCTTGTGGTGGATAGTGGAAATGATTCCCAGGGTTTTTCTGCCCATGGTATATTGTAGAGACAAAATAATTTCAATACTGTTGCTTGTGTTTGATATTCTCTTTGTGTTGGTGGAACAGGCAACAGCGGTGTATAAGGTTTCATCTTATGCCAAGGATCACAATGTACCAGTTATTGCTGATGGTGGAATTTCAAATTCTGGACACATTGTGAAAGCTCTGTCGCTGGGGGCATCCACTGTTATGATGGGCAGCTTTTTAGCTGGCAGTCATGAAGCTCCTGGTACTTATGAGTACAAGGTATACAATATGTATATTTATGTATACATTATGTATATTGATGTTTTTGCTGTTCTGAAATGGGTTAAAGTAAAGTTCTGGTTTTGCATTTTGTTTAGTATGATTGCCAATTACCATAAACCGAATGTTCGAATACCTTTTGGTCTTTTGGACTTAGGTGTGACTGTCAAAGTCCCTACAGCCATGTAGAGCATGAGACTCCATTCATACTGAAGATAACATGCAACATGCAGATTTCAATCCCATGTGACCACAGCAATGAAAAATTCATTTATGTATAAACAACAGTCTAATCAGATGGCATAAAAGTTAACTACTGCAATGAAAGGGGTTTGTATGATGACTGAATGTCACTTGCATGCATCTCTTCTATATTTGCATTGTGCATGGGTAACTGTGCTGACAGAATATCAGATATTTCAGGCTGAAATTACTCCCTCAGTCCAAAAATAAATCAACTTCTAGAGTTGTCCTAATTAAAACTTTCTTAGGTTTGACCAAATTTAATGAAAAGGGCACCAATATTTATGACACCAAAATTGTATCATTAAATGCATCATAAAATATATTTCCATAGTGCACTTATTTGGTGTCATGGTACCCTTCTACATTAGTTGGTCGAATTTAAAATGGTTTGATTTAGGATAACTCTAGATGTTGATTATTTTGGGATGTAGTCATGTCAAGGGCAGTGAGCCCGAGGGTAGGAGGACCGCGACTACGAAGATCGTAGTCCTTGTCCGGTGGTGACCGGCCGGGTTATACCCCCGGGGCGGCGTTCTTCGTCGACGGGTTTTACCCCCTGTCGCGCTTGGAGAGAGAGAGGGGAGATTAGATGGGATAATTCTTCGTTACCTCTCCATGAGTGTTTACTGAGGAATATATGGCCATAGGCCCAACAAACTCTCCTAGACTTTAGGACTAAGAAAGGAAAGCAACCAATCAATCTTCTATTCTTTCTAATCTAGCCACTAGGCCTAATCTCCTGGCGATCCAGGGCGCCACGCGCTGCTCTGCCAAGGCCCGGCGCCCAACGTCGCGTGCCTGCGACGTCGAAAGTGTACGTGTGCCCGCATCACATCTCTCCCTCCTCGAGGGCGGCTCGTCCCTCGAAATAAAGAGTGGATATGAAGCTCGGAATGTGTCAACATCTTCCCAGTCGAGGAGGTTTGGAGATGCTCCCTTCCACCGAATGAGGACCTGACGGATGCCCCCGGCCGCCTCATCTTGATCGCCGCTCCCGCTCTGAACAATGGCGCCGTGACGAGCAGTGGCGGCCGGGGGTTCTTGTGGAGGCGAAGCCATGGTACTTCTTGAGGAGCCCCACGTGGAAGACGTCGTGGAGGCGAGCTTGAGGAGGGGCGGGGGACGGACGAACAGCGGACGGCGTTGATACGCCGACCACGCGCGGTATGGCCCGTAGAACCTCGGGCCCCGGCTTGCCACCGGCGTGGTGGGCATAGAGGAGGCCTGCTCGCGTGAGAGACGGCAGACCCACTCGCCCACACGGAGGTCGACCTCGCGGTGTAGACGCGATCATAGTGGCGCTCGTGCGGCAGGGCTGCTCCCACCGGTGGCGGATATCTTCCAGAACTCCGCTCTCTCCTCCGGGGGTTCGGGCCACCGCAGCACCCGTGTCGCCCGTGCTCCGTGAGGTGCGCAGCCGAGGGTCGCGGCCAGACGACGCGGAACGGCGAAATTGCGCGCAAAAAAGACGACCGGAAGGCGGTGTTGAAGGTGTACTGCGCCCAAAGGCGACCCGGCGCAGCCCGGCGCGAGGGGCGGTCTCTGTCAAGCAACGGAGATACATGATAATGACCTTGTTAGCCGACTCGGGATCGGCCGTCGGATCGCGGATGAAACGCCGTCGTCATCACGAAGCTTGGTGCCGCTCAAACGCATCGGCTCGCTCCGAAGTTGGAGGTGAACACCGAGTCCCTCGGGAGACGATGGACGTGGAATGCCGTGGAGCCGGACGATGTCGGTGAAGAAGGCTTGGCTACCGTCTCCGCCGCCGTGTGCGGGTGCGCCGGGGATGAAATGGGCGTACTGGCCGGCGGTCCACCACCGTCGGGATGACGGACTTTCCTCGGGCGGCGCCTCGACGAAAATCCATGGCGATGTCCGACCAAACACCTTGCGGCACGGGCAGCGGCGGCAACAAACACGGCGGCAGGTTTCGGTGCTCGGTTTGTTCTTGTTGTGGCAGATGCGACCCACGAACGAGATCCCCGCACCACACGTTTCATGTTAGGAAAGTGGAAGTCGCGGCGGTCGGTGCGGGTGCGCCTGAACGCCTTCATGTCCTTCCTCATGGACACCACCGGGACCTCCCCGGAGCGTGGGGAGGCGGGCGGGGAGGTACAACCGTCCAGCATAGTGGGCCGAGGCCGTCGGTCAGCGCCCGGGGCTGCGGCCGTGTGCCGCTGCTGATGTCGGCCTGCAGGGCAGCAAGCTCCGGTCGGTGGTTTGTGCGGCCGATCCCGATCGATGAAGTCGGCGTGGCGGACGGTGCGGCACTAGGCCCTCCTCCGGTGTGTCGCGCGGCGGGAGAGAGCATCCGCGACGGCATTGGTGTGCCCCGCTTGTACTGACGGTGAAGTCAAAGCCAAGGAGCTTGCCCACCCAAGGATCTTTGCGGTATGGTGGACGGCCCGGCCCGATCCGGCAAATACTTGAGGCCGTAGTGGTCGGTCTTGACTTGAGCGGGCGCCCCCCCGGAGGTAGGGCCTCCAATGGCGTGCGGCCTGGACGAGACCGATCAGCTCCGCTCATAGGCGGCCCGAGGGAGCGGTGGCGCGCGGTGCCACGGGCCGGCGAGGCAGGCCACCGGGTGGCTGTCTGGACCCGGCACAGCCCGAGCCGTGTGACGGCGTCGCGACTCGGCGACGAACGTCTTGGAGAAGTCGGCATGGCGAGCACCGGAGCGTCGTGACCGCCTCTGGAGGCGCGCGGCGCCGCGGCCGCCTCGTCGACCATCTGAACCCCTCCTTCTTGAGCGAGGGGGGCGGTCCGGCGGTGTGCCATAGTTGTGCACAAACTTCCGGTAATAACCGGGCGAGACCGAGGAAGCCACGAACCGCCTTGTAGGCCGACCGCGGGCTGCCGCGATCCCCGCACCGCCGCACCTTGGCGGGATCCATGGCGACGCCGGCCGCCGAGACGACGTGTCCCAGTGCAGCGACGGAGGAGGCCGCGAATGCGCACTTGAGCGTTTCACGAAGAGCCGGTCTTCTTTGAGTGCGGCGAAAACAGCACGGTGACGTGGGTGATCCGCCCATGTGCGATCAAATCAAAATGTCGTCAAAAACACAAGCACGGCGGCGGAAGGGCCGTGAGGACATCGTTCATCAAGGCCCGAACGTGGCGGGAGCGTTGTACGCCCGAACGCCATGACCGGGGAACTCGTAGAGGCCGTCATGAGTGCGAACGCCGTCTTGTGTATCGCCACCCGGCCGCATGCGGACTTGGTGATATCCGAGCGTAGGTCGAGCTTGGTGAAGAAGCACGCCCGTGGAGCTCGTCCGGCGGCTCGTCGGCAGCGGGGATGGGGAAGGCGTCCTTGACCGTGGCGCGTTGGCGCCCGTGGTCGACCTTGAGCGCCCGCGACCCGTCCCGGTTTCTTGACGAGGAGGACCGGGGGCGAACGCGGAGTCGCTGCGTCGCCGCGATGCCTTGTCGCGATCATCGCTGCACATTGCGCTCAATTCATCCTTATGGGCGCGCCGGGTACGGCTGCGGCGGACCGCCCACCGGCAGCGCGCCGTCTTGAGGGGCGATGCTGTGGTCACGCAGCGCGCCGGGCGGTGGCAGCCCGGTGGGCTCGGCGAAGAGGCCGCCGAACGCGGTCAGCAGCTCCTCCAGCAAGGCTGCCGGCGCCGTGATGTTGTCGAGGCGCGGTGCTCGCTGGGCGGCCACGTCCTCCCAGCAGATGGTGCGGCCATGGCGCGTGAAGGACACGGTGCGCGTGGTCAGGTCCCACACCATCTTTCCCAGCGTGACCATCCACTGGGTGCCGAGGACGACGTCGTAGCCGGCGAGCGGCATCACGTAGAGGTCGACGCAGAAGTCCTCGCCCGCAATGGCGATCGGGGCCTGACGGAGGACGCCCGGGCAGGCGATGCGTTCCCCATTGGCCACTGTGGCGGTGAGGCGCGGGCTGGACTGTACAGCAAGCCCCGTGCGCGCTGCAGCCGCCTCCGCGATGAAGTTGTGCGTGGAACCGGTGTCCAGAAGGGCAGTCAGCGTCACCGCGCCCACTTTCACGCGCACCTGCATGGAGTCACAAATAGGCATACCAGCCACTGCACGGAGGGAGAACAGTGGTGCAGCGAGGTCGGCATCGGCAGCCGCCGGGGCAGCGTCCTCCAACTCGATGCCGTCAATGTAGAAGATGCGGCGGCACACCCGATTGTGCCCGCGTGAGTATGGCTCGTTACAGTTGTAACATAGGCCAAGTCGACGTCGCTCCGCTTGCTCCTCCGTCGAGAGCCGCTTGGAGGGTCCAGCCGCGCCGCGGGGTGGAGGCGCCGGAAGGGCCAGCTGCTGTGGCGGCGCTGGGAGGACCGGCACCGGAAGCGTCGGCGGGGGGGCGCAGCGCCCGCTGGCAGCGCTGGGCGTGTGGTCGGGGCTGGCAGGAGCGCCAGCGGGGCTGCCCGGGAGGCAGTTGGCTGATCCGGTCCAGCTCGACCAGCTCCAACGTCCTGGCCAGACTCATGGCCGCGGCCAAGCTTTGATACCAGGTTGTCAAGGGCAGTGAGCCCGAGGGTAGGAGGACCGCGACTACGAAGATCGTAGTCCCTGTCCGTGGTGACCGACCGGGTTATACCCCCAGGACGGCGTTCTTCGTCGACGGGTTTTACCCCCTGTCGCCGGCTTGAGAGAGAGAGAGGGAGATTAGATGGGATAATTCTTCGTTACCTCTCCATGAGTGTTTACAGGAATATATGGCCATAGGCCCAACAAACTCTCCTAGACTTTAGGACTAAGAAAGGAAAGCAACCAATCAATCTTCTATTCTTTCTAATCTAGCCACTAGGCCTAATCTCCTGCTGATCCAGGCGCCCTGCGCGCTCTGCCGCGCGCCCTAACGTCGCGTGCCCTGCTGCGACGTCGAGTGTACGTGTGCCCGTACATCACAAGTCAGTATATGTGTATGTATTGTTGGTTCATGTCATTCTGCCATAGTCTGTGCTTGCTGCTTATGAAGTAGCCAATTTGGCATTTTGTTTCAGGGAGCATTTCAAGTGCAAATACACCTTATAGCTCAACATTTTTTTTATTTGGACCTTTTGCACTAGTGGCTAGCTTCCTAATGTCTATAGTTTATTGTTTCAGGGTCATATATTATATAAGTGCACCCAGTCTCCAAAAATGTTATTGGATGATGCCACACTTTATGACTCGTTCGCTCCACTATCGGAAGTTTGTTAGTGTGGCCCGAACCAGGAATGTTGAAAAATAACAATTGTAAAAATGATATAAGTTTGTGAAATTTTGTCTTCCTCTGGATATGTCTATTTACCTGAGTTTTGCAATATGATGCATGTGGTTGCTAGGACCATGAACTCCCTCAAAAAGAATTAGAATTGACATCTGTGAGAACCCATCTGCTTTTTGTGTCAATTCTAGTACTTTATTTATCACATAGGTTATTTTTTTGTTTGGCTTCTATATTATTTTGTGCCATTTTATGTCTGACACATGAAACTTTCGTCTGCTCTTTCGTGAAAATGTATAACACTTGACATGCTACTTTTTAGGACGGGCGTCGAGTCAAAAAATACAGAGGCATGGGCTCCCTTGAAGCTATGACAAAAGGGAGTGATGCAAGGTACCTTGGTGATACACTCAAGCTCAAAGTCGCTCAGGGCGTTGTTGGAGCAGTAGCTGACAAAGGTTCTGTACTGAGGTTCATCCCTTACACAATGCAAGCAGTTAAGCAAGGATTCCAAGATCTTGGCGCAGATTCTCTCCAGTCAGCTCATGATCTTTTGCGATCAGAAACTCTCAGATTAGAGGTATTTTCAGGCTTCGCACATTATTTTGCAACATTTTACATTTTAATAACAATTGTCTGAGATTGGAGAAATTCATCTTGCTCATTTACAGAAAGATTGTTTAAACAATTAAAATTAACCTCTGTTGCTACTTACAGGTAGGTATATTTTTGGAACCAGCTCAGAAGTTTAGTAGATTATTTAATAGTCTTTAATAGTTCATATGAATCGTAGAAAGGTAAAAATGCTGTACCAATTTAGAGATTAGGTTGGGTATGGACAAGGATTGAATTATTGCTGGTGGAAGTGGTGAATGCTCCTCACCTGTGTTTCTTGCTTCGCTAATTGCTGTTTAGATCAAGAAAGCCACCCCCCCCCAACCCCAACACACACACACAAAAACCCAAAAAAAAAAAAAAAAAAAAAAAAAAAACTAGTTTTGGAAGTTCTGTATCCATCTTCATTTTCGGAAAGTGTATAATTACTAGCCAAAAGCTGAGCATCTGCTCCAGGAGGCATACTGACTGAATTGATCTTGATTGGTTGTCCTTACCAGGTGAGAACCGGTGCTGCCCAGGTTGAAGGTGGAATCCATGGGCTAGTTTCATATGAGAAGAAGGCATTCTAGTTCCATAACCAAAGGAAGAATTGGAACAGAAGTGGTTAGCTGCATGATATGGAAGGGACGATGCTCTCTATCCTAGCTGGCAAAAGCTCAACAGCTTATCAGCGAAGTTTGATGATTTGGGCAGCAGGTGTACCATCTATGTAGTGTAGCATAAGAATAATAAACCTCCGGCTTCTGGATTGCCGGATAAGCTTACAACTTGTCATCGGAACGTTGTCCCCAGTTTTGCTGAGAGTAACACTGCTATTTAAATATTAACAATGATTTGGATCTGGTGATCGTTGTACTTTGTGCTGCCATGTTCAGCCTATAATCTTGTTGTACTTCCTGTGTTAAGACTGTTGTCATGGCTATTGTGCCACTGACGACACAGCTTCAACAAATTTGAGCAGCCAAATTATGAGTTGCACTTGCAACTGGACGTCTGGACCTGTTCCAAGCTTTTGAGCAAAATGTCTATTCTAAACGCTATTCAAATTCGAAAGGATTTGATTCAGCAAATTCAAGGAGCCTGTGAATGTTTGAGAAACTACTAATCCTCTATCCGTCTGCTTCTGTTTTTTTTCTTCAATATTACTATATTATTGTCACCAGTCTGTTTCTTTGTCATCATTATTTTGCCATATATAACATATAACTCATGTAAAAGAGCAGATTTGTTGTTTCTTTTTCTGAATTCTACAAGTTTATTGTGTTGTTGCTGTTGGTGTGTTCTTGCTGCTGCTCACCCCTCGCGCTCGCGCATTTGCTCCCACTTGCCCTCGGTGGCAGTTTAGCCACGTAGGCAGTCAGCAGGAATGTTAACTGATCCTTGTGTTACTCCATTCAGGACAGGCGCTGCACCAAATCATGTACTATGATCCATTTCACCTAACCAATCACCCAAGAACCAGGACAAGATAGTGAGTGGTTAGCTTTGCTGTTGACCATCCTACCTGGCAGCAATCTTCAAGCCGAAGCTCAAGCTCAGCAGCTCGCCGCGCCAGCAAAGCCTCTCCCTCGAGTTGGGTAGGGGAAGCTAGCTTCAACCATGTGCATTTGGATCCATGTGTCGCGATGCAGGCCTCTTGGGATCACTTGTGTGTGAGCTATCAAATCGTATTGCAGATAATAGCGGTTCTTTCGTTCCTCTCGTCATGACAAAGTTTTTGTAAGTACTACGTGTTTAGCTTGTACTTTGAGCTAGTTCGTCCCCAGCTAGCCATGCATGCATTAGGTGGTGCCATATGCTGCCACGCTCTCTCGTGTTCGATCACAGTAGCTTAGTACTAGTGGTCATGCTGGTAATTGGTCCTTGTCACTCCTCTGACTAAGCAACAGCTACTACTCCTATGTCTGTTGACACGCATGGTCCAGTCCAGGCCTGCGTTGCTTGCATTACCGGCCAAGCGTCGCTATCCGCTGTCTAAATAGCCGCCCATAATCACACATCTAATCATTGCAAGCATTGCTGCTCAAGACGAGGGGTGTGTTTAGCATCCGCTGTCTAAATAGCCGCCCATAATCACACATCTAATCATTGCAAGCATTGCTGCTCAAGACGAGAAGAGAATTGAAACGAAACACCACAGCCACAGGCCCTACAGCTCGGGTAAGCTTGTCTTTTTGGGCCAGCCGTTCGGTTACGACAGCCTGCCACGTGGACCCACGCCCAGCCTGGACCCAAAATGTGCCTTCTAGCCGTCGATCAACAAACGCACGGTGGAGATGGACCGGCCCCACCGCCACCACTCGTCTGCGCCTGGGCCCCACCGCGGCCGCCCGGGGCTCTCTCTCGTCTCCACCCACCGCACCGGGCCGTCGAAATCTCCAACGCCCAGCATAAAGCAGCATTTCAAATCCGTCCTCACCTAGACGGAGAGTACGAGACCCGTGCGCCGCCCCTCCCCCCCCTCTCCTTCCTTCCTTCCTTCCCTTCCCCGCGCGAGCGTCTCCGGCGAGCAGGCAGGCGTCCGGGTCAGCCATGAGGGAGATCCTGCACATCCAGGGCGGGCAGTGCGGGAACCAGATCGGGGCCAAGTTCTGGGAGGTGATCTGCGACGAGCACGGGATCGACGCCACGGGCCGCTACGCGGGGGACTCGGACCTCCAGCTCGAGCGCATCAACGTCTACTACAACGAGGCCAGCGGCGGCCGCTACGTCCCGCGCGCCGTCCTCATGGACCTCGAGCCCGGCACCATGGACTCCCTGCGCTCGGGGCCCTTCGGCCAGATCTTCCGCCCCGACAACTTCGTCTTCGGCCAGTCCGGCGCCGGGAACAACTGGGCCAAGGGACACTACACCGAGGGCGCCGAGCTCATCGACTCCGTCCTCGACGTCGTCCGCAAGGAGGCCGAGAACTGCGACTGCCTCCAGGGTATGGGTGCCTTTATTTATTTCTTATCTCCGATTAATTGCTATTAGGGTTACATCCGGTTGGGTTGGGGGCGTTAAATTGAGTCCAGATCCGACACCTTTGTGATGTGAATGGCATAAAATGCCCTCCAATTGCCATTTTATTTCAGCCAGGTGTTTTTCCCCATCATTGCTCGCATTTCCTACTAATTATTATTGTGCTGATAGAATCTGCCAAGTGGCCCGTGTTATTGCTAAGCATTAGCCTCTAGTTAGTTTGTTATGGCAGTACATGCATTGAAATTATTGCTTGTCGAATCGCCTATTTTTTTCTACCTAGCACTAGCATGATGGAGATGATTGGTAATTTCGTTATTGGGTAAGCATTCGTACAGTCTGTGTCGGATCACTTGAGCAGAGAAAATCATAGCTATAGTAATTATCATTGTTTGGTCTATTTGTGGTTATATTAGTGCTTTCATGATGGAACTCTCTAGAGGTTTGCTCGTCAATGGAACTCCGTAGATGTTTCCTATTCAATTTGTCTGTCTTGAGCTCTTCATGTAAACTCTTGTTGATTCATGTTGTACTCATGTACATTTTCTCTGGGCTAAGTAGCTGGACCGACATCAACTGTCGGTAGGATGGATATTTTATTATTTTAAGATGAGTGTTGGGTGTGTTAGCTTGGAGTTCCACTCTGGCAGCCTACAACTTCTAATGAGCAGCTCCTATGGGAAAAAAAAATCAAATTAGATAGTGTAGTAGCTGGACTGAATTTGTTGGCCAACACTAGACAAAATGCATTCCATGGTGGATACAGCAGTGCTTGATTTTATATCTCTTGAAATTTAATTCCAACCTGATAGTTGTGTTTTGTCCTGTAAACTATGGTGTGCCCAAGTGAAGCTCTTGGTAGCATGTCAAGATCGGTTCTGATAGTATATTGTCAAATTGACTGGATTCAAAATGTCACTAACTGTGGTATACATGATTGATGATTGCTCTGGTCACACAGAATGCATCACAATTCTGGTATCTTGAGACCTTCTAGTGCAGTGGGGCGGAGCTAGAGAAAATTCGAGGGTAGTGTGCTTGCTTTGTGGGTGCGTAGACTTTTATTTTGAGGGTGCAGATATGGTGAAATTTTGGCTACAATCAGTGTTTTTCTGTTTTTGCGCCTGCTACTGACAATATACATCTGCCCCTGTTCTAGTGTTGCTGTATCTTTCCAACCCATGTAGTCCAGTTACATTTTTCATGCTGGGAATACTATTGAATGACTCGTTTGATTTACCTTACAGGTTTTCAAGTTTGCCATTCCTTGGGAGGAGGCACTGGATCTGGCATGGGCACCCTTCTTATTTCCAAGATCAGGGAGGAGTACCCTGACAGAATGATGCTGACCTTCTCTGTATTCCCATCACCAAAGGTTTCTGATACTGTTGTGGAGCCCTACAATGCTACACTTTCTGTTCACCAACTCGTTGAGAATGCTGATGAATGCATGGTGCTTGACAACGAGGCTCTGTATGACATATGCTTCCGCACACTAAAGCTCGCCACCCCTACCTGTAAGTTAATCCTCACCATTCTTTAGAAATTTGATGTCCTGTAGTTTGTATATTCTATTGAAAAGGTTGGTACTGATGGTGGGTTGTAACGAATTAACTCTGCAGTTGGTGACCTGAACCATCTTATCTCTGCTACCATGAGTGGTGTGACATGCTGCCTGAGGTTCCCTGGTCAGCTCAACTCTGATCTGCGCAAGCTTGCTGTGAACCTGATCCCATTCCCCCGTCTCCACTTCTTCATGGTCGGCTTCGCCCCGCTAACGTCTCGCGGGTCACAGCAGTACCGTGCCCTCACGGTCCCCGAGCTGACCCAGCAGATGTGGGACGCCAAGAACATGATGTGCGCTGCCGACCCCGCCACGGCCGGTACCTGACGGCGTCCGCCATGTTCCGTGGGAAGATGAGCACCAAGGAGGTGGACGAGCAAATGCTGAACGTGCAGAACAAGAACTCGTCCTACTTCGTGGAGTGGATCCCCAACAACGTCAAGTCGAGCGTGTGCGACATCCCGCCCAGGGGCCTCAAGATGGCGGGCACCTTCGTGGGGAACTCCACCTCCATCCAGGAGATGTTCCGCCGGGTGAGCGAGCAGTTCACGGCCATGTTCAGGCGTAAGGCCTTCCTGCACTGGTACACGGGCGAGGGCATGGACGAGATGGAGTTCACCGAGGCCGAGCAACATGAACGACCTGGTCGCCGGTACCAGCAGTACCAGGACGCCACCGCCGACGAGGAGTACGAGGACGAGGAGGAAGAGGAAGGTGTGGCCGAATAGCGATGACATGTGCGGGTGCGCCCTTTCCCCAGGGCCGGGCCGTCGCAGCCGACCGGTTATGTGTCTCGGTGGTTTTCTTCTTTCTGTGCTTCTTGTGGCTTGCATGATTGATTGGTTACGTACGCTTCTGTTGTTTGTTGCCGTTGAGGTTGCGGCTGTGATTCGGCTGCGGGCTGCGGCCATTGTAATGTACCTACTGTATGTAGTAGGTCGCCGTCCGTTTGTGTTTGGCATCCTTTGGGTCAAAGTAGCTTACTGCGGCTTTTGCACACTGATGGTGCTCTCCTTGAGCTGGTCGCCTGTAATTCCTGACGAGTACTCGTACTGGTAGTGAGTGATTTTACATCTCTGTGAAAGCTTTGTGTCCAGCATTGTTCGTGTGTGCATGAGCATGAGAGAAGCGGATCATTCATTCAGTTATTGAAGGCTTGATTAAAGCTCCATCAGGAATTGGGTCAGTCAGGCTGTTACTGTTAGCATGTAAGGCGATCGGGTCTCCTGATCTGTCTAAACCAGTAACCATCATCCCGGGTCCAGCGTTGGGCCGGCCGTTGGCACATGCGGATGCGGTGGGCGGACCCGGCAAACAGCCATGCCGAAGAGGCTTTCGTTGGGTAGCTGACGAGTGACGACGGCCAGCAGATTTGGGGGCGATGGAACCGTTTCCCAGAGAGGATTTGCGTTTGCTTGCTCTCTCTCTGTCCGTCTCTGTTCCGGTTCACGTGCTGCGCCCACACCACATGTGCCGCACGCACATGCCGGAGTCATCGGTGGTGGCAACTGGCTCCAAAAGATCGATCCCGCAGTAGCCAAAGATCTCACACAAACTGCCGTCTACCATTCTAATTCTAATGATTCTACAGTAAATAACCACTCTGCAGTTTCCACGCATGAATTCTGCATGAACTGCCAAAATGGTGTTAATAAGGTCAGTAAATCACCAGCCATGCACCCATGCCAACAAACAAACTTTGTTTTACACCGGCGTGTAGCTCAGCATGCAAGTGTCCCCATCGCGAGTTCACGCACAGCAGGGCACAGCCCAATGCCAAGCTGGCGAGCGTGCGGGCCCCACCCCCCCCCCTTCTGCCGCCGCTATTTGAGAGAGCGAGAGCCCTTGGCGGATCGATCACCATTTACAGACGCAACCTTGCAAAACCCCGGTATTTGCAACCACTCACGCAGCTCCTCAGCCTGCTGGTGTGGCCTCTAGGCGGCGGGGGCTGGCGGCAGAGGAGACATTTTGTTTTGGCAGATAGCCCCTCAGGTTTCCTTTCTTATTCGCCTCGCACCCGCTGTTGCCATCCGCTGCTGCTCTTCTCCGTTCGCCCGCCCCTCCTCTCTCTCTCTCTGTGACTCTGTCTAGTAGCCGCCCGGGGGAGAAGGAGGGGGCTTCGTCCGTCCGCCGCCGCTCCGCCCGTCATTGCTGCCGCTGGTGAGTTGCCCTGCCCCCTGATCCCCTCTCTGTCTCTCTCGATCGCATCGTGCTGCCCCGTGAGGCCGTTGTCACCCACGTGCTAGTCCGCTAGGCCCGGCCCCGTGGCCGGCCGCATTGCACAATGCCGCCGCCCGCTCGCGCGGTCTAGTTTCCTAGATGTAGGACGCCGGAGATATATTTTTTTTCTGGCGCTTCGGCGGCGGCGGCGGCGGTTTCAGGATCCCAGTGCCTTGGATCTACACCGAGATTGCTCTGCCCGCATTTGTTGCCACGGTCTCTCTAGTACCAAGTCGGTTCAGATTCATTTGACTACAAAACAACATTACGGCTCAAAAAAATTAAAATGGTAGACACTAGAGGCACACTCTTGTGAGTTGTGACACTCAACTAGTGGTTGCCAAATTCGTGCCAACATCCGCTGTGGGCGATTGAGTGAGGGGGATAAAGATTGCCTGTTGTGTGCCCAAGGCACATGCCGATGAGGCGATGAATGATTGCCCGATCCGTAGAAAAGGTGGTAATCATGACATCCTCACTGGTATGTGTCTAGGCCTCACGCTGGCTAGTCCAGTTCGGCGTGGCTCTCCTCACCATTGTCAGTTGGTTTTGCTCATTACCATTGCTCACTGCGGTGTTGGAGTCCTTGTAGCTCTCTGAATCTGTCTTTAATTTGCTTGCGCACTTGTTGTATGTATGCGGATTGTGATGCGAGATTCTGTGGTGCAGGTGCAGCGCTGCGCTGACTGGGGAAGATGGTTGTCCAGGAGTTCACAGTTGATCTCAACAAGCCCCTTGTTTTCCAGGTAGCCTTCACTCTTTATTGCTTCTTTGGGATGATTGTTGTGAATCTTAGCGCTTTTTGAAGTAGCCTTATGGGATTGTCTTTCGCACTTTACAGTTCTTGTTGCTTTTGAGCACGTTTAGTGGAACTTTTGGGTTTTTTTAAACGAGGTCTGATGTTATAGAGTATAGACTGTGCCTTTTCCTCGGCAATAATTGTGGCAGATATGGTGCTGATTTATGTATATTATGAAAGAAGAATCTCATGTAGTTGTAAAATTCTGAGTTTCAGAATCGATGATGTCTAGTTGCTTTACAGTTGACATAACCGTCTTCTTTTTTCTTTAAAAAAACACATACCTTCTTCTGATTGCCTCTTAATTTTGTGGATGAAGGTTGGCCATCTTGAGGAACGTTACCAGGAATGGGTTCACCAGCCTATCGTCAGCAAGGAGGGTCCGCGCTTTTTTGGAAATAATGTCTTGGAGGTAACACATTCCATCGTATTGATATCTCATGGTCATGGGGTTTTGGTACGTTAACCGCACTAACAAGCTTTTTGGATTGTCCAGTTTTTGACTCGCACAAAGTGGTGGGCTGTGCCAACTATATGGCTGCCTGTTGTTTGCTTCATGTTCATGAAAGCTATTTTGATGGGGCATACCATTCAGGACGTAGTTCTGATGGCTCTGTTTGGAATATTTATTTGGACGCTAATCGAATATTCTTTGCACCGCTTCCTATTCCACATTGAGACCAAAACCTACTGGTAAGAATAATTTCAACCCTCAAAAGTTGGCAACGTGTCGTTATGTATTCCTTCTGCTCTTGAAATTGTTGATTTATGCAATGTTGCAGGTGGAACACCGCACATTACCTTCTTCATGGATGCCACCATAAGCACCCAATGGATTCGCTCAGGCTTGTTTTTCCTCCTACTGCAACAGCAATTTTGTGTTTCCCGGTATAGCCCTGAAACTGTTATACACAAACAAAAGTACTAACACTATGCTTCATACTGGATTTGCTGAACTGGAATTTTTGTCCATTCAGAAGAAATATGACCGATTCAACTGAAGTCTCTTCTGTTTTTATTATCAGTTCTGGAACCTGGTCGCATTCTTCGCAACTCCATCTACCACACCTGCATTATTTGGAGGTGGTCTGTTGGGATATGTGATGTATGATTGCACTCACTACTACCTGCACCATGGACAACCATCCACAGACCCAGCAAAACATCTGAAGGTGAGGACCTAATCCCTCGTAAAATCATGAATTAGCCGGCAGGCAGCTGCATTGAAATTGCCACAAGGTTTTGATTCCTTGAAATTTTGCCTGATATGCAGAGGTATCACCTCAGCCATCACTTCAGAATCCAAGACATGGGCTTTGGCATCACCTCATCGCTTTGGGACGCTGTCTTCGGGACATTGCCTCCATCGATGACACCTGGGAAGAAAAACTGACGCACATAACACAATTCTTGGCATGAGAAATTCTAGGGGGACCTGTAATATATATTCAAGCCAGGGACAATCCTGGATCTGTCTTCGTGCGATGGGTTGACATGTCCATTCAGTTCAAAGTTCATGTGGTGTACTGATGTCTGTTGATCTATTCTGAAGTGAAGATAGTATTTCGCTGCCTCGGCATTCTGTGCATTGCCATCTGTCTCGAAAAATCCCATGTTAACTCTTTCCGTCTAGTTTTCAAAATCAAAGCATCAAACGCTTGCAAATGCAAGATTCTCTCAAATCGTTTTTTTCCTCCTCCGGGTCCCCATCATGAGTTGTCTCATTCTGACAGCAAGGAGCATCACAGTTGGAAGACTGGGTATATCTGATGGATATTCTGGGCTTGAGTTCACAGATTCATGAGAGTGCCACAAATTTTGTGCGTTGAGAAAGGTACGAGCAGTTTAGGCAACAGCCAAGACCACATAAGAAAACAATCATTGCGATGTACCAAATGTCATGTCTATGATAACTCAATCTGTAATGATACTATCTGGGTGGTTAGGTATATGACCACACTAATCACCCAACAAGTTTAGTTATGTTCATTTGCTACTTGTCATGATAGTTAAAAGGAAAATATGAAAAAAGGTTTTTTTTTAAAAAAAAGGAAATGTGAAAAAGAAGGCAAGGAGAGCAGCATTCTGAAGTAAATAATTCAGACCCAGTAAAATTATAGAGGCCTGTCTATCAATTGGGTGTTTATTTCTCACAATATAAGCCTGCTCCTGCGACATGAGAAAAAAAATCTGGCTCTACGATATTTCATTACATTTAGACATGTTCTGAGATGCGACGGGAAAGCACATTTGAATCATTCTGATTCAGAACTTCAGCATATTCCTCTCAGAATAATGTGATCGTGCACACTCAACAGAGATCATATATTTGAATATTTCAACTTTAACCAGGTGATACAACATCAGTTGAGATTAAGAATGAAGTTGATCTCGAAGAAATTTGACATGCAAAGAAATAAAATGTATAGAAATAAAACTAACATAGCAAAAAACTGATGTCCTAGAAACTTTAGCACAAGCCAGTGGCAATACATGACCAGACAGGCCCAGCAGTAAAATGTATAGAAACAAAACTAACATGGCAAAAACTGGTGTCCTAGAAACTTTGGAACAAGCCAGTGGCTGACCAGACAGGCCCAGCAGTTCACTGCCCACATAGTACCAGAGTTCTTCAAGAGCGGATCATGCGAGGTGAATTTTTAGGCCGCCTTCTCTTTCCACTTTTCTGGATTTTTGGTTGACTGGTCACTAGCGCATACATTTTGACAGCAAATAGTTCCTCCGGGAGCTCCTTTTGGTCCTGTTTCATTTGCAGGATTAGATGGGGTGATGGGAAAGATGAAGAATAAACATAAGCGTCAGCACTTTTGAATGTTTACCTTAACACTGAGGATATATAATCCACACCTTTTAAATAGCTCCCTGAAGTATGGGTCCGATCTAGTCACACTGTTATCCACCTTGTCTAACACAAAACCTGAAAAAACATACATAGTGTTCTTATAGCAACATCCAGCTGAGTACAACACCACTTTTCACAAGAAAGTATGTTGTGGTAGATAGACAATATATGGTACAGCAAACTCACCATTTCTTGCAATGTTCTCTTTCAGAACAAAAAAGCCATCAGGTTTGAGCCCAACCTGGAAAGAAAATTGAAGTGTATGCCTGATTAGAATGAATAAGAATTTGATACTATGACACTAAACAATAGGCACAAACAAGACCATTAGAAAGGGTTCATTCAATTGCATACTAAGGAGAAAGTAGTATGATTACAAATAGTGTGGCTTTGAATTGGCATTTTCTTAGAACAAACATTGATATACATCCAGATATACAACATTTTCCCAGGTAATATCTGAAAAATATATACAGGAAATCTTTCTACCAGTGCACCAAGATGTTCATCTGCAAGCCATTATTTCCATGGAAAAGAATTCCATAAAACCTAAAATTGTTGTATAGCACTTATTTGCCAATACAAGTGTCAATGCACTTTAAGTCCAAATGTTTCAATACAATCAAACAAAAAAGCAGTGTACGATTTTAAAAAAATTAGTGAAGTCATAGTCAAGTCACCTTTGCACGATTAAAAAATGAAATGAAATCATCATCAGGAAGTTGCCCTATGCACCACTGAATCCAAATCACATCATATCTTCCTTCCTCAGGAGTGAAGTCCTGAAGCAAGAAGTAAACTAGATTGTAAGCAGAGAAGGGAAGAATAATTTTTTCAAAGAATATCTAAAGAGAGACAGTGACCTACAGTACCACCTGAAGAGGCACGCAGAAAAAGTTAGCAGCCTTGTGTGAATCTTCTCCTTCGTCCATACGTCCAGCAAGATTTTCCCCGTGCTGCTTCAAGAAAATGAGATACTGGCTCAACAAGATCTACCTGAATTCCAGATTTTCAAAAAGGATCAAAACATAAGAAGACACAACAAAAACACCACAGATCAAACATAAATAACAATCTAATTGTGTATACATCAGAAGAATGGAAATAGGAAGTTTGCTGCTAGTATCATGGTATGGTATTCTGTTCGCATACATGTACAAGGCGCTGCAGTTTCTGAGTACGCATTTATCTTCAGGATTAAATGAGCATAAAAAGAGAAGTCAAGTAGCATACCTCGTTGAAATGCCTGAGAAGAAAATTCTTTGTGACACGCCCAATACCCGAGCCACAATCTGACACATCATGAAAAATGACACATAAGAACATCGCAGATTTGCATACAAAATGAACATTACACAGTAAACTTACAGCAACTTTTACAGAGTGAAATCACTAGAACAAAACTCTACATAGAAACAAGCTCTACAAGCACTAGCCAAAACTTCCTTGCAGTGATAAATAAACTCACCAAGCGCAACCAGATGACGCTTAGCGGTGCCGAACCGCTCGGCGAGAAGAGGGCGGAGGAAGGCATCGCTGCCCTTGACATCCACATCGTTCACACACCCATAGCCTCCCAGGACCCCCTCGGTCGACGCCTCCACGCCCTACGGCACCAATTGGACCAAATTCTAAGCTAAATTTGTAGGTATGAATAAGAATTTGGATTGGGGTTTAGGGTTCAGGGCCCCGGGGAGGAGGAAGTGGGTGCTTTACTTGCCAGTAGGCAATAGCCTTGGAGTACCACTCCTTGCGCTTCACTTCGCCGGCTCCTTCCTCGTTGGCTTCGGCGGCGGTGGCGGGGGCCGGGGCCGGGGCGGGTTCAGCTTCCCCTGCGGTGGAAGCCGTGGAGGTGGAGCCGAGCTCTTCCGCCCACATCTCGGTGGCGCTGGAGAAGACGCGGCCGGCGGAATCGAATCCGCGGGAGTCCATCACTCCGGCGGCGGCGGCGGTGGAGTGATGGCTGCTACTGCTTGCGCGCGTCCTGGAGAAGGGGAGAGGGGTTCAAATGTGATGTTCCAGCTTTTTCAGGGGCCATTTAGCATATGTGAACTCGCGCCCAACTAGCCGATAGGTTCCCTCTCGGCTGCTCAGCGGCCAATAGGATTGCTAGTTTTTCATTTTTTTAAAAAAAAAACATCTAGATCTACAATTATTCAAATAATATTATTCGAAAAAAAATTCTACAACAACGAGGTTCTTCGTAGACAAAATGGATATAGTATGACATTAGCACATTGTTGCAGCGACAAAAATGAAGTTTCTTTTTCCTTTTTAGGAAATTCTCCAATTCATTTTGATTTTTGAGATAGTCCACCTAGTTTATTCTTCTGTATTTTAATGAATTACAGCAAATATTTCTATGTCACTTGATTTCGAGCACTTATATAGTTGACAAAACACCCCGATGCAAGGTGTTTGACCAATTCCATCCATTTTCACCAACTCAGAGCTATTAGATCACCATGCTAGATGGATCCCATTGCTTGGATTATGCTTACTAGGAAATATACCCGTGCGTTGCCACGGGAGACAAAAAAACAATCAAAACTTCGACTTCTTCACTCTACCTTGCAACATAGCTAGTTGTTACCATGCACGGGACCGTTAGCCTCCTTGCAGTGGCACTCAAGCATCCTGGTGTGTCCTAGGTGGCCACACGGGCGGGAAGCCGCTCTGCAGAGAGCTCTAGCGTCCCGTCAGCCGCGAGCTATGAGCTGCGTGGATGGACGACCGATTAGTCGGATCAGAGTCCTCTTCTAGACACACTTCTTTTCTTTTTCGATGATGAGTTCCTCATTCGCTACGGCCACCGCCACGTCCTTGGTGCCCTGTAATTTCGACGGCGTTATCTCGTCCGACGTGGCTAAGGTCCCAACAACATGAAGCAACTCACCGTTGCATTGACGGCCTAGAGACTTCGTATCAATTTTTTCTTCCTATTGGAAGTAGTATATGAGGATGATGATCAGTGCCGCCGCTTCCGATGCCGCCTAGGCGATGGGGTCTTCTCCGCTGGTCGTGCGATGGTGGGGGCGATGCTGACACGGTCGCTTTCGTTATCGGTTGTGGTTTTTTATTGATTGACGCTTTGATCCGATATAATCTGACTTCCTCTATTTGTGCGTGTATGAGTTATTGTTTTAAGTCTCCTATGGAAACATGTAGGATTCGAGTATTGTTTTTAGAACAGGTATGAGTTGTATTGATTTTGGAACACGTATGAGTTTGTTTTTGGAACACGTATACGGGCATGCATAAAAGGAGCGGAAGAAAAGAGGTGGAAAAAGGCAGAAATTTTGTCATGGGCTTTTAGAGTCCAGTATTGATACGGAAGGGAGGCAAGGGAGAGGTGAAAGAAAACGATGGTGAAAAAAAGGCAGAAATTTTCTCTCTTTATTAGTATATATAGATTCATGGTATCGTGATGCGCTGATTAGCAAAAACCACCATGGCCCATCGCCGATGATCTTTTTAATTCAAGACTATACTTATGTTACACCTTCCAAAAATACTCTCTCCGAATAGCTTTCTTAGGCATTTTTCATGTTTTCATTTAGGCAAGTTTCGAAGATGAGCTCCAAGCCTCCAACAAGACAAAAGTCACATGAGTTCTAGGCTTTCACTATTGCATATGGTGACTTATACTCTGTTTGGTTAGAGGGACTTTTCAGAATAGGAACTAAAAAAAGACCATTTTAATCCCTATGAAACTAAACAAGGACTTTTTTGGGACTTCTAAAAAGTCCCTAAAAGCAAAAAGACCATTTTAATCCCTATGAAACTAAACAAGGACTTTTTTGGGACTTCTAAAAAGTCCCTAAAAGCTCCTACTTGAGTCTTTTTAAAAAAATCCATAGGACTAAAGAAGGTCCCAAGACTACTAAACCAAACAGGTCTAGAACTACTCGCATGTTGTACAATCATCGAGGGGTCAACTTTCATGTTTGCATGCCACATTCATGTAAACCAGGAGATCCGGTCGATCAACGCAGAGGCAAGTGATATGGTCAGCTTAGGCACACTCCTCTAGCCAAGCACTGTCCCATTATCTAAAAAAAGCCATGCACTGTCCCTTGGCATTCGAGATTTGCCTTGCAGCTCTGAAGGACGTGCCCAACACCCACTCCACACTGCCAAGCTGCCCAAAGGTCACATCTGAGCCAACCAACAATCCATGTAACACACATTTATAGCCTCATAGACTATCAAATATGTTTGCAGAGGATTTAAAAAAAAAAAAAAAATCAAATATGTTTGCAGAGGCTGCGACGATATCCCCATATGGCAAAAGGCTAAGGCACTTATTAGATCAAGTCTTGTGGTGAAGAGACACACTATTATAATGTCAACTCCTCCAGTGCCCATTCAAGAGTTACATGAAAAGTAATGGAGTTGACATATGTGGGTTTTTTTCGTTGCAAAACAATAGTGACATATGTGGGTTTTTTTAGTTTTTTTTTAAAGTAGTAGTAGAAGATACATTGGAAATTAACATTTGATCTTCAGAAACATATTAGCCCTAACTAATCTCTTGTAATGTAACATTATAAAGGCATCGCAAAACTTCAAGCAGATTTGAACAAAATGCTGACATCAATTTTTTGTCATAAATATACAAACATTAGACCTGTTGTTATTCAGAAAATTAGAAGCAACGTATCACGAATGACCCATAAGGCCACCACTGTCCACTGGTATTAGAAGAGAACCTACACTGAAGAACTATTGCGTGGTGCCTTTCTCATAATTTAATAAACGATACTCATACAGAGTAAACCATTGTATTTTTCCTCATAAGAAAAGAGACAATGCTGGTAGATCAATAGCCGGCGGTCAAGAGGCCAAAAAATGTCACAGTATGGACAACTATATTCTGCCTAGTACAAAAAACGGTGTTTTGAAGCTTTTTGCTACTATTGTTGTCACACGTTGAATCTGAAAAGCATGACATCTCCTTCCTGTACAACATAATCCTTCCCTTCCAACCTCATCTGCAGCCAAAGTAACAGATTAAATAAACAAGCAAAGAAAGCATATTTTAACATGTTTCAAATCAATGAATGTAAGGTGTAGGAACGCAAATATCTTTACCAGCCCTTTCTCCCTTGCTACTCCAAGAGAACCAGCTGCAACAAAATCATCGTAGGATACCTGAGGTATGGTAGTAATCATTGTACATTTAGTAAATATCAAACAAAAAAAAGCAGGCAATGATATATCCAAATTCCATAGAGGTGAAATCTGTCATTAAATTCCCATCAGTTTGTACACAGCTTACAGTTTCAGCTCTGATGAATCCTTTCTGAAAATCACTATGAATAACTCCAGCTGCTTGTGGCGCAGTCATGCCTACAAGTAGAATTACATGCAGTTATAGTGATACAAAAACTTACTTCAAATATTACAATAAAAATAATTGTGAGGCAGAAAGAAACCTGAAAAGAATAGTCCAAGCTTTTGTTTCCTAAAAGGACACAGTTTAAGGTCTGTCAGTTTGTGTTAACTGCTGGAAAAAAAAAACTTTAGCAGCACAAAAGATGCACCTTTTCTCCAGTTGTGAAATAAGTTCTTAACCCCAATAGATTATATGTTGCTTTTACCAAATTTCCTAGTCCACTTTCAGCAACGCCAAGAGATTTTAAATATTCTACTCTCTCTTCCAAAGGTAGCTCAGAGAGTTCAGCTTCAACCTGTTTATGCATTCCATGATTTTGTTAGCATAGTTAGAACACATCTGGGTAGGCAACAGCACTCAGGAAAAAAAATATAAATTATTTCACAGAAATTTCTTCAAAAGCTTCTTGTAGTTTAGATGCACACAACAAACCTGAGCTGATATTGTAACCATACCAGACTGCAAGTCTGATGCTGCTTTAGCCACCTCTTTGACATGAGGATTGCTATCAGGTTCAGCAAGATCAGATTCTGTCACATTAGCAACATAGATGACAGGTTTCATAGTTAGCAGACAGAGATGTTGTATAGCTTCTTTCTCATGCTCAGCTAAATTGACCGATCTTGCAGGCTTTCCTTCCATAAGCGCCTGCTGAATTTTTTCCAATCCTGATTTCTCTGCTTGTTCCTAAGTAGTGAAACACTCAGAACATATAGAACAGAAAGGTCATCAGAATGAAAGAATTCATATGTCTTACCTTCACTTTTACTTGTGCATCTTTAGTTTTGCTCTTGTTAAGCTTATCTAGCCTCTTCTCTATCTACAGTTATTACACAACTGTCAGCAGTTGGACAGGATCACAGTATGGTGGAGATCAACCTAACACACAGATAGCAGTAGAAGTTTCTTTTGAAATGCGTGATAGCAAGACAAATGCAAATTCCTCCACCAAATTACCTGTTCAAGATCCGAAAATATCAGTTCTAGGTTAATGACATCAATGTCTGATCTGGGATCGACCTTGCCATTGACATGAACAATATCATCATCCTCAAAGCATCGCACAACCTGAGAATCCAGTAAAAAGTAACAGATAATTAGTTATCCTAGAGCCTAAACAACTAATATCTTATAGGCGTCCATCCTATAATATTTCGCTACCTCCAACAAATAAGAAATGATAATGAAGCACCAGCAGTGAGTTGTAGTGCTTGATATGAATAATAAAGCAACTCCAATTTTACTTCACATATCAGTAAAATTGAAGAAAAAAGGGATATCTGATGGAGAATTGTATTAGCCTGTAAAGTATAAAGATGCCAGCACAATGGCACGCTAGAACTTGGCGAGTATGTAAGAGCCTAAGCATACAAGTACAAGAGACCAACCTGAAGTATGGAATCCACTTCACGAATGTTTGAAAGGAATTGATTTCCTAGTCCCTGTTGTCAATTGTCAACAATAAAACCATATAAACTAATCTGAAACCATCTCAACTTTGCTCAGGAGAGCTGGAGCTATCCTGCTGGTTAATTGAAGGCAATGACAAAACTGGTACCTCTCCTTTGCTTGCTCCTTTGACGAGACCTGCAATGTCCACAAGCTCGATGGATGTTGGGACCGTCTGCTGTGATTTGCTTAATTTTGAGAGCACCTGCAAACGAGGATCAGGGATAGCCACCACACCAATGTTTGGGTTGATGGTGCAAAAGGGAAAGTTTGCAGCTTGTGCCTTCCCGTTTTCAACCTGAAAAAAATGACAACAGATTAACATTAAATTATTCCAGGTAAGAACCTGTCCTATGTATATCGCATACATTTCTCCATTTGAAACATTTTACTGCAACAAGTCCAGAGAGCAACTTGTGCAGCAGCGGAACAACACACAAGAACAGGATATTTCGTAAACTTTATTGACTCTTACAAATTATACAAATCTACAGTGTCAGCCGCTCCACAAGAATGTCTATGTGGCAAAACGTCGAACAGTTGGCGTCCACAGACATCCACCCAACATAAACTCTACAATTCCATCCTATACCGAGCTAATGATGAATCCAGATGAACATATATATAGAAGAAGAGAACCTACACATTTCTCTCCCATCTAGACTCTCCGGTTATTACGAGTTCTTGACAACACGAATTCCTCCCTCCCAGGAACAGGAAGCAACGAAACAAGCAAGCTTAGTTACTCACAATGGCGTTGAAGAGGGTGGACTTGCCGACGTTGGGAAGCCCGACGATGCCGGCGCGGAGGCTCATGCTTATCCGTGCCGAGCGACCGGACGAGAACCTCCGGGTGCGGCTGGCCCGGCTCCAGCGCCAGTGCTGGTGTAGCGCCGACGAGCCGCACGGGGTGGGTAGAGTAATCGCGGTCTGCGCCGCTGCGGGTGCCCGCGCGAAGCCCGCGAACGCGGATCCGAGCGCGCGCGACACCGTCGTCATGGGCAGCGCCGGGAGGAGTTCGTGGGCGGCGCGCGAACACGGTGGGTCGGGCGTACGGTTGTCAGAGACGAGAGCTGCGGGGTGGATAGATGGAATGGCACGTGAGCCGCGCGTGAGGGCATTTAAAACGCACGTGCGAGTTGTCGAGGTGTTTTTTTTTTTTAAAAAAGCTTTTCCATGTTTTTTTTTTTTTTTTTTTTTACCGTAAGAGGCGGTTTGGCATACTCCCTCCGTCCCAAAATGTCGTAAACTTTCGGTTTTCATGCCACAACTTTGACTTGATTTGTATAAAATACGTGCAACATTTATATCTTCAAATAAATTTGTTAAAAAACTAGGTTCAAAGATTTTTCTAATGATACTAATTATGTATGATAAGTATTAATACTTTTTAATCTATAATTTGTTAAAGTTATTTCTCGGGAAGCGTAAGTGACAAACATTTTAGGGACGAGAGGGAGTAGGTGTTTTTGGGGCGTGTTTCGAAGGGTGGTTCTCGGGGCTCGGTTGTGCTCCAATCACATGTTTGGCTTCCCTAGCCCAGCATCGGAGCTTGTGCTGTATGAGATCTAAAGCATGTTGCCACTTGTACGTTGAAAATCATCGTAGTTGGTGAGTCTGGCTCGGCGCGGCTCTCACCGGCTCGGCGAAGAACAACTTTGGATAGACTCACCTCTCTCGTCTCGCCTTTGTTCCTCACGCGCTTCCCTTCCTTTGCGACCACAATGGCGGCATCCATGGCGTCGTCGCCCCTTCCCCTGCGGGCACCTCGGCTACTCCTGCCGCCGGTCCACGGAGACACATAGAGGAAAGAAGGGGCACCGGGAAGGTGGACTTCAGGCATGCGTCGTGGACGATGACATCGATTTTGTTGCCATGGCTCCTAGCTACTCTAGCCGCTAGGGCGGGCCGCCGAGCTCAAGAGGGCGGCAATGGCGGTGAAGAGGGCCCAAGCGCCAAGGCCTCGTCGGTGGCGGCGACGAGGTCGCCGGCAATGCTCCAAACACACTTGGGGCGCGTGTTGGCGTCGCGACATCGAACCTCGTGTCGCGTGCATTTGTTCCTCCGTGATGCCTCAACTTCGAGTCGCCGCCGCCGCCGGCGTCCTCCCGCTTCTCGCTCTACTCCTCGTCATCATCCTCTATGGCAAGATTTCGTCGGTAGGGCTTCGCGGCGAGATTCCTCCGCAACTCTGACGGTTGCAGCATGTCCAGGTGCTCAACCTTGCCGGCAATAGTAGTCCCGTCAGCCTCGTCGTTGCAGTCCCACGACTTGCCTTTCCTTGCATAGCACCTGATGTGGACATGACAAGATGGAGTTGAAGATGGCTCCAATTCAAGAAGGGGAGGATGATGAGGACATCGCCACGCAAGACACGTCGACGCCATGGTCTTCCTCAAGTTGCAACTCGTCCCCGACTTAGCTGCAACATCACCCTAAGATTCAGCAGACACGTCGTCACTGTTTCGTTCATAACTTCCACATACGACATCAAAACGGGCGATCTTGGATGTGTTGGAAAGGGGACGACGATGCCGTCGTTTTGGATTTGGTCCCAGATCCAGATAGCTCGTGGATTATTTTGTGTGACCACGCCAAGGTGTCGCGTCACCTATTTTGGGCCAACTTGGTCATGTAACGAGTCGAGCCTTAAGCCCAAGTTGTGGACGCCTCCATGCTGGTCACCCCCAACTCAGTATCCGCCGCCACTTTAGACTCGGGTTTTCTTTAGTTTGAGTTTTCCATCGAGAAACTACGATTCATTATAATTGTAAAGACAATTCTGTTTGCAGTGATCCAGGGCCCTTGTTCTTGATCACCTCCATTGTGTCGATTAGTCATTTAGAACTGAGTTCTTGAACCCTTAAATTCAATTCACCTCATTCATATGTACAATTATCAGATTGCGTATTTACCTGTTCTTGCCGGTGTTCTTCGATTCGCTTATAGGAAAAGCCTTCTTGGCAGGTCAATCAAGTCGTGCTTGGTTGATAACCATCGGAGCTGCGATGTAGCAGTTGCAGGGTTCGAATCGTGTTGATTTGAAGCCGGATCGTCAATGTCGAGATCTCCACCAATCGAATTTACCCATTACCTCACAGAAGATCGGGCTAGTGCTCATCATCACCACCGGGCGGCGAGCGGCATGGATGGCCCGTCTGAAATCTCATGTTTGGTTTTGGAAATTGATGACACACTTGTGGACTAATCCTTTGCTCTAAGTGTTGACTATGAGATAGGATTAGATGGATGACAAGGAGCATGATGATCATGAATATGGACAATGTCGGTGGACTTGATGGATCGTCAAGCTCGATGATCGGCTTGAGAGGAACCCGGGAGTTCAAGGCAAAGGTATCTTGATAGGGTTTTCCTTTTAGTGATCAAGACACGATAGAGCGTGTGATCACATTATAGGATAGATAGCCGACTATCAAGAAGGAATGCCGCGACAATCCTTTGGTGAAGTGCTTCTAGGTCCAATTGACTTGCATATTGCATTTAGGACATGAGAGCACTAACCCGATCTTGCCTAACTTATCGGCGTGCTAACATTGGTGATAACGTGGTCATCTTGGGCGTGTTGGCAACCCATGGCAAGAGGCGAAGCAAGGTTGAAGCAAAGAGCAAAGAAAAAGATGGAGAAGCGGTTGTTCGGGAGCGACGGGCGCTTCGGTGGAGTGGCCGGACGCCCGGCCGTGGCTCCGATCGGTCGTCGCGGAGCCCTCCTGCGGCGGCGTTTTGCGGACGGCGCGCCGGCCGGACGATTTGGGCCGGAAGCTTCGATTAACTCGGCCGGAACCCCCGGCCGGACGCCAGCGGTGGAGGGCCCGGCCGTGGGCCCGATGCTTGTCGGTAGTGACCGGAAGCATCGGCCGGACCAGCGGCCGGACCCGCCTGGTGGTTTCGGTCGGTCGCGTCCGATCACCCCGAGAGAGCAAATTTTTAGAGCAACGGCTCTATTTCGAGGGGAGCTCTATATATACTTGGATGGCCGGTTCTTGGAGCTCTCTCTTGCACATTTGAACACTCTAACTTGCTAGTGAGCTTGTGAGACTCCTTTCCACTCATCTCTCCATCCATAACTCAATTCTTGGTGAGATTGAGAGTGATAGAAGTGCATTGCATTAGTGGTTGCATCTAGAGTCACTTCATCCTTGGAGAAGCCAAGGGATTCTTGTTTTCTTGGGAATTTGCCCTGTTCCCTAGCGGCTTGGAGCAAGAGGCGGTGTTGAGCTCAAGTGGAGCTTGTTTGAGGCCACACCGGGTGGTGATTGTGAGGGGTCGTTCCTTACCCCGTCGCGAGATTCGCGAAAGGAGCACTAGTGGATTGCTCGTGGCTTGTTGGACCTTCTCTTGTGATCGTTTGCTTGAGCTCCCATAGGGGATTTGGCACCGCCATTAAACAGCATACGTCAAGTGAGTGTGTCGCCACAACGGGGACTTAGCGTGCCGGCAAGCACGTTAACCTCGGTGAAAAATCATCGTGTCAACCTTGTTGTGCTCGTTGGAGATTTCTAGTTGATCACGGTGATTGGCTTCCCCCTCTACACATCGGCGTTGGTATATCGATCACTTCTCCTCGTATATTTACCTTGATATATCTTGTGTAGCCTTGCTTAGGTTGTTAGCTTGTTTAGTGTAGTTTAGCTCCTAGTGGTAAATTAGTTAGTCTTGCTTGCTCTCCTAGGAGCAAACTAGCGACCTAGACCTTGTGTGGATTAGAGACAATAGAAATTGACTTGTGGCTTGCTTAGCTAGTTGAAGCATTGTTTATTTGCTACGCCATCTTGTTGTCTAACCCGGGTGCTTAGTGTTGTTGCAAAAATTTTTAATAGGCTATTCACCCCCCTCTAGCCATTAGGACCTTTCACCGTCCGCGGATGACATCAATGACTACCACAACGTCGTACATGTTTGACCCCTCCTTCCTCCTCTCCTCCCCCACAGCGCCACCACCGCTGCGCCCGTAGGCGTTCTCCACTGTCGCGCCATCCTCACTCCTGCAGATGTGGCGTGAGCTCGAGCTTGGCGGCAATGGCTAGACCCCGAAAAATGTTTGGAGTGATGACACCTATGACCGCTTGGACTTTTTAGTGGTGTGTATGTCATTAAAAACTTTTATATTGACATACGTGGAAAAGACTCTTTTTTTACGAGGCCAGGAGCTTTTTTTTAAATGAGTTTTTTTATATAGAATGAAAATGAGGCGAGGAGGGAATTGATGAACCCAAACAAAACCCAAACCACAACTTCTTAAAACCGGAATCGGATCGGCTCGTATTGATGGCTGCAGTCACGGAGATCCGTCCGTCCGTTCACATCCAACGGCAAGACAGCAGGAGACGAACCAGGCCACGCTGGTAGTACAGCCCATCGAAGCCCACCAGTCCACCAGAGCACACAGAAACAGACAGGTTCCCAGCCAGCGCCGCCCGCCGCCCTTCGCCGGAGCACCCGCCCGTCGCCGAAGCCCCGCCCATCGCCGGAGCACCATCCCGCCGCGCCGGAGCCCGTGCCGCTGCGCCGGTGCCCCGCCCCCGACGAAGGACATGCAGCCCGCCGGAGCACCCGCCCCGCACTGAAGCCCCTGCCCCGCCATGGAGCTCCTGCAGCACGCCGGTGTCCCTGTCCCCGCCGAGGATCACTGTCACGAGTTCACCTTCAGCATGCTGCTAGCAGAACCATACATTTTGCAGACTAGGACATTGTGGCTGCATTGTATTATGTCAACTCTGCAGGTGCTAGAAATTGAGCTGGAAATTTAGATAGGAAGCAATGTGTTTGTGTGCCTGTATGTTCCCACAATTGACATGAATGAATGTATGGTTCTGACTGACTGAATGAATGCCAGATGCTTGCACACGAAACTGTGCATTGGTGATTTGCACCTTGTATTTTTGATTGCAGGCTGCCGATGCTTCCACTGATTGCTGATGCCTGCACTGAACCTGTTGAGTCTCGGCAAGAAAAAACATGCAGATTGTCATCAGACTGTGGAATGTGGAATCTGAACAACTATCGGGTGTAACGCACCTTTCTTCTTCCATCTTAAATATTCAGATTTAGTTTTGATGAATGCAACAAATTGATGTTCCCCTCAGTCTTCCATCTAAAACATGCAGATTTTCCCTTGAATCAAACCCAAAACAATCCAACGAGTCACGTGGGAGGACAAAAGCAAGCAGACCAGAGTATGCTGGAACCTGAGCAGAAGGACGGGACGATCGCCGGCACCTGAGCACGCAGGATGACGAGGATCGCCGGCACCTGAGCACGCACGATCGCCTTGTGCCTGCCTTACCCTCGCGGCTCGCGCCAAAAACGTGAACAGGTGCCGAAACCCCGTGCCAGAAAAGGGAAAGGCCGCGCCAAAAACCACGAACGTGTGCCGCGCCTGAGAAACAGGCTGTCTTTCATGGGCCGAGGTCCAGCAAGCTGGAAGCGTCGTTGGCCTGGAACCTTTCGTCGTTGGATGCGAACGGACGGACGGATCTCCATGACTGCAGCCATACGTCGCTCGGCTTCAAGTCAGCCGATCCGATTCGAACAAAACCCAAACCACAGCTTCATAAAACCTCGCCGCCGCCGCCGCCGCCGCCGCCGCATCGCATGGCATCGGAGGAGAGCCCCTCTCCGGCGTCCTCGGACGTCAGCACCACCAACGGCTCGGACGAACATCTTCGATCCCCGCCATCACCTTCGATATCCTTAGACTCTGCTCGCGAATCCGATGTCTCCGCCGCGTCCTCGCTGCTCTCGGACGGCTCTTCAGGGGCCGATCCCGAGCCCGTGGTTTCCAGAAAACCCCGCCCGCCACAGCGCTCGTGGCCGGACTCCGACGAGATCGCGCTCCTCGAGGCCGTCGCGTCGCACCGGAAGAAGCACGGGGACTCCGTCGCCCGACGACCTCGCCGCCGCGCTGCGAGGTCGCATCCGCGCGGAGGACCGCCTCACCGCCGAGCAGGTCGCCAAGCGGCTGCGCGCGCTCCGCTCCCGGTACGACAACGCCGCCACCCGCTTTAAACGCGGCATAATCCCGGCGAAGGACGGCGACGTCACCATCTACAAGCTCTCCAAGGGCATCTGGGCGGACACGCGCAAGGGGAAGAGGGAGAAGAAGACCCGTGCGCCGCCCGACACGCGCGAGGAACCAAGGGGTTCGGCGAGCTGACCGAGCTGTACCCTTGCCTCTCCGCGCAGGTGGAGGCGATTGATGCGAAGTTCGGCTACGGGTCGCTGAAGAGGGGCGTTCGGGCGCATTGGTGACGACACGGCGGCGCGGCTGGAGGCGAAGCTGAAGAGGCAGCAGCTGGCAGAGGCCAAGGCGAGCGCAATGGTTGACGAGCTGAGGAGGAATGTTTTCAACGAGCTTCAGAGATTTATCAACTGAATGGTGAATTTTTTTCATCTTCTTTCTGTTCTTACATTCTTTGCATTGGCTCCTTGGTACGGTTTCATGATTGAATGCTATCAGATTCTGTGCGGCATGTTTGAGGGCACCATCAACCGCAAAGAATCTGAAATGTAATGCCGTGAATGGTTGGCATTAAATTTGTTTTGCACTGCCATTGTCTGAGCTAAGAACCGGTTTTCAGAAGGAAAATAAGTTTTCCCTCAGCAACAGAACTCAAAGTACACTAATTCTCCACAAAATCTTATGGCTTGTTGGTTTCAAGCTGCTAAAATGCACTATCTAATGCAAATGGTAGTTACTGCATGACACAACTTAAGGGCAAAATATTTCATGAAGCCCATCTAATGCATATGCAAAGAGATGATATTTCAGGTCTAATGTTGTGTTTTGCACCGATGGTTAATTTGGTTATCATATAAAGTTAGGGCAGTGTTGGGAAGGGCTTCTTCTCCCAGATTATCATCCAGAGCAGCTGGAGCTGGAGCGCATTCCAAACACTACCTTCTGATTACGATGACCCCCTTGTAGTACTAAAAAGTTTTATGAAACTTGGTTACCTCCAGGGTTGCAGTTAGATGATTTCAAACTCTTTATCTTTGCAATTGTAGTCTGGGTGTTGTGGACAACTCATAATAAAATGTCTATCGAGCACAAATTCCCCAAATTCTGTACTGAAATTCTGCACAAAATCGTTCTGGCTTGCAGAAGTGGTGGACTTTATTGAGGGATGCTGATCATGGACGTCTGGAGGCTTATTACATGTGCCAAGTGAAAGTGGCTTCATTATTTTGTCTTAGTTCTTAGAGCTACATAACATGGAGGACTTGCTATGATGTTCTGGTTGCTTAGTTCTTAGAGTTGGAGTTCTGCTAGTGGCTATTCCTTTCTTTTGCTGTTTGGATGTTTGCTTCTAGCTTTCTTGCATGTGCTGTGCTTCCCACTTAAGCTTGTTTGGAAACATAGCAATCCCCTTAATCCATACCTATTGGAAGTGGCTGAGTTTATCCCACTAACCCATATGGATAGGTAGGGATTGAGTTTATCCAAACAACCCCTCAGTTGGAATCCCAGCAACATAGTTGTAAGAGCTCCTTTTTATTGCCTATAAAAGCAGTGAAAACTTTTTTTTTTAAAGAAAGTAGTGGTTGATTGCAAATGTGCTAGTTAATGAGCATTCAAACTTGATCTTAAGGTGACAGTGCTGAAACACTTGTTGAATGTTTTCTGTAGGGAATGAAAAAAAGTGCAGATTCTGGGAAGAATGTTGGGCTGGACAGGTGCCCCTGAGAATCTCCCATGAAAATATTTTGAAAATGATTAGAGAGCCTATGTGTGCTGTTGCAGATTGTTGGGATGGGGAGTACTGGAACATGGAGTTTAAAAGAAGCTTGTCCATTCAAGAATTTAACAGCTGGTTGGGTCTTTTAGATGATTTGCAAGATATTTCTCTGACTGATAACAAGGCTGATACTGTGACTTGGGCTCTCAATAAGAATAACTATTTCTCTACTAAATCTCTATATAGGTTTCTCACTGACAGGGGAGTCTATTGTGCTAGCTGTGCATATTTGAAAATCTAAAATCCCTCTCAAGATTAAATTCTTTTTACGGCAAGCTTTTAACAATAAACTTCAAGCGGCCCAAAATTAGTTTGCAGAGGATGGATATTGGGTGTTTTTCATGTGGCTGTGTTGAATCTGTTAGACCATATGCTCTTTAGGTGTCACTTGGCCAAGGTGGTCTGGAGTCTTTTTAGCGAGGTGTTCCATCTTGAGTCTTGTCCATCTTCTCTGGAAGAACTTTCCGCTCTTTGGCTCAAGGGTAAGGGGCCCTTATTGATTGAATTGACCAGGCTTTGCTTGGACCTTGTGGAACACAAGGAACAAGATGGCTATTGAAAAAATTGTGCTCAGAGCTTCAACTGACATTAGGCAATTGCTCTCATGCAGAAATGGAGTATCTCACTCAAGGATAAGGACCAGGAGCGGTTTGGACAGATTAGAGATGCTGTTATTGAATGGCTCAAGACATTCAAGCCGTCTGATGTGATCAATTCGGACGTCTCTTGCGCTCATATTCATGTGAGCTTTAGCTCATGTATCAGGATTTTTGGGTTTGCTTCGTTCTGAAAACTGGAAACCCCAGTACTCTGTATCGGATATGTTGCTTTCTTAAAAGCTGAGGTAAAAAAAAAAGTAATTGAGATAACAGAAACATGGCGTTTATTTGTTGCCTTTGCTGCTCCTTACCTTCTCTGAAACGCTTTAAAAAGTTCGCTGCGCTCTCCAGAGTCTGTTAACTGAAAACACAGAATATGCATCAGTTATACCAATTCTTGAAACTGATTGCTCTTTGCTGTCGCATTTAGAGAGAAACTTTGCATCTGCGAATATCTGATGCTATGATTTTGGTAGATTTTTTTTGAGGGTCAACTGACATATTAGTCCACATGAACTTTGAACTGAATGCACATATGAATCCATGGCAATGTCCCAAAGACAGCGTCCCAAAGCGATGAGGTGATGCTGCAGCAGCCCTTGTCTTGGATCCTGAACTGACGGTTGAGGTGATTCTTTCACAATTATTGCCAAGAAAGAAACCACAATCTAACATTAGACCAAGTTGTACCAAATTTGACTTGTTATAATTTGGGATGGATTGTAGTGCACAATCTCCTCAATTTTTTTTTTCTTTTTGTGAAAGTGCACAAGATAATTCAACAAGTAATTACCTGAGAAAAGACACAAGGCAAACGATCACACCAAATCATGGCAAAGAGTTCATTCTATCTGGAGAACAAGAGGCTTGTTGAAATGAACCGTTGAACCGTGAACCCTTGGGGCTATTGGGCTATTTCTTCATGGGCCACAAGATTATTGCCCTGTGACTCTGTGAAGGCAGCAGCAGCCAGCACACGCTTGCAGTCGGCCGCCTCGGTTTCTCTCAGACCTCAACGACGACGGCCTCGCCGTCGCGCCGTCGGTCGTCAATTCGCCATGCGCCTCGCTCACCCCGGCCTCAAGCTGCCGCCGCGGCCATGCCGCCCTACCACTTTCTCCGCTACGGAGGCCGTCACGGATGTCTCCTCCGCGGACCGCTTGCTGGCGCTCCTGCGCGGCTGCGTCTCCGCGCCGCACCTCCCGCTGGGCCTCCAAATCCACGCCCGCGCCGTGGTGTCCGGCGCGCTCTCCAGCCACACGGCGCTCCACACCCGGCTCCTCGGCATGTACGTCCTCGCGCGCCGGTTCCGCGACGCCGTCGCCGTGTTCTCCGCGCTCCCGCGCGCCGCCGCCGCGTCGTCGCTGCCGTGGAACTGGCTCATCCGCGGCTTCACCGCGGCGGGGCACCACCGCTTCGCCGTCCTCTTCTACGTCAAGATGTGGAGCCACCCCGCCGCGCCGAGCCCCGACGCGCACACCCTCCCTTACGTCGTCAAGTCCTGTGCCGCGCTCGGAGCGGTGTCCCTCGGCCGCCTCGTCCACCGGACGGCGCGGGCGATCGGCATCGCCAGCAATGTCTACGTTGGGAGCGCGCTCATCAAGATGTACTCTGACGCTGGCCTCCTCAGGGACGCCCGCGACGCGTTCGACGGAATGCCGTGGCGGGATTGCGTCCTGTGGAACGTGATGATGGACGGGTACATAAAGGCTGGAGACGTCGGTGGGGCGGTGCATTTATTCCGGAACATGAGGGCGTCCGGCTGCGAGCCCAATTTTGCGACTCTGGCGTGCTTTCTCTCCGTGTGTGCCGCTGAGGCTGACTTGCTGTTTGGGGTGCAGCTTCACTCTCTGGCGGTGAAATGTGGTTTAGAGCCGGAGGTGGCAGTGGCTAACACGTTGCTATCGATGTATGCCAAATGCCGGTGCTTGGATGATGCATGGAGGTTGTTTGAACTGATGCCACGGGATGACTTGGTAACCTGGAACGGAATGATCTCAGGATGTGTTCAAAATGGGCTTCTTCATGAAGCATTGGGATTGTTCTGTGATATGCAGAGGAGTGGTGCTCGACCAGATTCAGTTACACTAGTGAGTTTGTTACCGGCTTTGACCGACTTGAATGGTCTCAAGCAGGGTAAGGAGGTACATGGTTATATTATCAGGAATTGTGTGCACATGGATGCCTTTTTGGTGAGTGCTTTGGTGGACATCTATTTCAAGTGCAGGGATGTGAGCATAGCACAGAAAGTGTATGATGCGGCTAGGGCTATCGATGTGGTTATTGGAAGCACGATGATATCAGGTTATGTTCTTAATGGGATGAGTGAAGAGGCACTGCAAATGTTTCGGTACTTGTTAGAACAGTGCATCAAACCAAATGCTGTTACTGTGGCTAGTGTCTTACCAGCGTGTGCTAGTATGGCTGCTTTGCCCCTTGGTCAGGAGATCCATGGTTATGTTCTAAGAAATGCATATGGAGGAAAATGTTATGTGGAGAGTGCACTGATGGACATGTACGCAAAGTGTGGCAGACTTGACCTGAGCCATTATATCTTCTCCAAAATGTCTCTGAAGGATGAGGTGACATGGAACTCAATGATTTCAAGTTTTTCACAGAATGGAGAACCACAAGAAGCTCTAGACTTGTTCCGTCAGATGTGTATGGAAGGAATAAAATACAGTAGTGTAACCATATCTTCTGCCCTATCAGCATGTGCGAGTTTGCCAGCTATATATTATGGGAAGGAGATTCATGGTGTTATCATAAAGGGTCCTATAAAGGCTGATATATTTGCTGAGAGTGCTCTGATAGACATGTATGCCAAATGTGGGAACATGGAGTTGGCTCTTCGTGTTTTTGAATTCATGCCTGATAAGAATGAAGTATCATGGAATAGTATAATTTCTGCCTATGGGGCCCATGGTCTTGTTAAAGAGTCAATGAGCTTCTTACATCGTATGCAGGAGGAAGGATACAAGCCAGATCATATAACATTCCTTGCTTTGATATCTGCTTGTGCTCATGCTGGGATGGTTGAAGAAGGACTCCAGCTTTTTCACTGCATGACTAAGGAATATCTGATTGCACCACAAATGGAGCATTTTGCTTGCATGGTCGATCTATACAGTCGTTCTGGAAAGTTAGGTAAAGCTATACAATTTATTGCTGATATGCCTTTCAAGCCAGATGCTGGCATTTGGGGTGCTCTTCTCCATGCTTGCCGCGTGCATCGCAATGTTGAACTTGCAGACATCGCTTCCCATGAACTGTTCAAGTTGGACCCTGGTAATTCTGGTTATTATGTCCTCATGTCCAATATCAATGCAGTTGCTGGGCGATGGGATGGTGTATCAAAAGTTAGAAGATTGATGAAAGATAATAAAATTCAGAAGATACCTGGGTACAGCTGGGTAGATGTTAATAACAGCAGCCATTTATTTGTTGCATCAGATAAAAGCCACCCTGAGTCTGAAGATATCTACATGTCCTTGAAGACCCTGCTTCAAGAACTAAGAGAGGAAGGTTATGTTCCGAGACCAGATCTGTGTTACCCCATGCACCCAGCAAACAACACACAGGTGGGATTTGAAAAGTACAAAAAATTGTTTGTTGTGTTATGCACCTTAATTATTTCTTTAACCAAATGATGCCAACTTTCTTGAATAAAAAAGTGCTATTTTACTAATCTAAAATATACTGTTCCTGTGTTGCTGCTGATCCATGCACAAACTTAATTTAATCAGACATAGGAGTCGTGTGTGCCATTGGGCCACTAACTGTAGGTAATTGTTATAGTAAATGAACAACATGGCAGCATATGATTACCCTTCAAGTAATCTGTTATAGCAAATGATCAGAGTGGCACTGTTTTCCCCTTAACTAGCTAAATGGGTGTGTTATTCTGGTAGATAGGGTGCATCTCAACTTGTAGTAAGCATTTTCTTTCTTGGAAAACAAGGCCATTTTAATCTTATTTCGGCATTATCTACTTTGTTGTACTTTTGTGTAATCTAGACTCTAGAATATACTAGGTTAGATTCTTTTGTAAGACATATATCTATGTAACTGCAGCTCAGCTTTCATGTCCATTGCGACGTTAAGTTTAATCTTTGTATCATTATCTTGTTGAAGGTGCTGGCAATATGATTTGTCCCAGTGACAGTGACATGATATGCCCTTCTGATGGAAATTCAAGGAAGAACACGTTATACAGACAACTACCTGTTGAAAAGCAGTATGTGTATTGCAGTTCGACATTTTCCTGAGAAAAAAAGGTGGTAAGTATACCTTGTTTGCAACTTTGTATGTTAGATTATTCATTCTCTCGGGCTGGATAAAGGCACTCAAGTTTCCTTTTTGTTGCTAATATATGGTGTCTGAACTTGCCATTCTCATCTGTGGCAAAGATATAACTAAAAGTTATGACTGTAAAATTTCCATTTTTTTTTTTCTTTTTCTCTCTTCTGTTTAAAATCTTCTAAAGAAATTTAAATGGTTCCATGGCTTGCAGACAGGACAGGTCAGTGGTATCCTACATTTCTTTTGCACTGATAACCAATTCATCCTAGTTTGAAATCTCTTTCAATTTATGGCTGTAGTCAATGGTGACAGCTTTTTGTGTAAAGTGTATGCTGTGCCTGCATTTTTGTCTTGAACTTCTGCAGTGCTTCATTTTCTTTTTCTTTTTTTTTTAAGAGATCATGCCAAGGCACGTTTTTAAATAAGAAAGATGAAGTAGAGTGAGCATCAGTTACAACAATAGGTCAGTCATCCATAGATTGCCAAACCTTGAAGTCAGCTAAATACCATCTGGTTTATATTACAAGACAATAAGACATATTTGCCACCAAAGAAGCTCTGGCTATTTCTTTCTATATGGTAATCCATAGATTTTCCCTGCTATGTCTTGCTGCAGTGCTTCATTTTCTATTTCCCTATCCCCCCAGTGTTTCTATGTTATCTGATGAACTAGCATACATTCTGCGCCCTGTAGGAATATATGCCTATTATTCCCATCTCAAGCATGAGAAAGATAGAAGACCGAGGGAAAATCTGTGAGCTAAGGCTATTGATGGTTTTCAAGGAGAAGCTTAACATATTCAGATGTCTTCCTGTGAGGCTGCAATGATGGTATTGCTGCATTGTTGCAATTGCAAAGATACAATAATGAAGGCAGATGATATTCCTTTCGTGTGAATCTGTGAACTGTTGAGCTGGTAACATTGAGACAAAGGTAAGCATGCACTTTATTAATGAGTCTGTAATACCGCGTTAGATGATCTGCTTTGGTACGCAAATCCACTTACATGGAGATGTAATTGCTTCGAGTACATATACAACCGATATTTAAGCCGATGTTCTGATCCATAATCTGAATGAATCTGAACAATAGCAGTCTCACACACTGAAGTTGCACGTTGTTATTTACAAGATACAGCATGGTCACTTTATACAAGACATACTGCTCACGTTTCTTACTTTATCAACTCTTTTGTTTTTCCGCAGAGTGAATTCGACTCATACGTCATCATCCAAAACTTTCAGGCCACTGGCAAGCCTCCGGCGCTGCATCTGTGCAAGACTTTGAGGATTCCTTATGGCGTCCAGCATCCTGTCGAGGAACTGAACGAACTGTTGGTGCTCATGAGCAAGCTGGGGATCTGAAAACCTGTCGAATTGCGGCTCATGTTCCTGCACGTTCTTTGCAGGCATCAGAGAAGTTTTTATAAGCAGAACCAATGGACAGGCACAGAAGAGCTAAAAAAAAGAAGATGATTTAACATATATACGAAAAAGCAAGCAGGAACTGTCTGGAGTCATTTCTTCTTGAAAGGTAGTATTACTCTACGATTCTCTGGAAGAAACGGCAGGAAAGGGAACGAACCGTGATCCTGGTGTCTGTCTTGATTTCCTGCCCATACGCGTCGCTGCAGACCGATCGATCCCCCAGCGGTGGAAGAGGACGGCGGAGCAGCCCGCCGGAAAGACGTCCGGCGGACTGGATTCTCCGCCCGAGCAAGAGAAAGCGCGACGCCATGTTTGTTGCGTTGGTTCCCTCGCCTTGCCTTTTCCCTTCCGCCAAGTATGGTATGCAGGCTGCTCAGCTGCAACAGCCAGCAGATATGCTGAGGGAAGGGAGTACGCGAAGCATCGCGTAGGTGTGCAGCGGACGGCACGAAGCCGAGTCCGTCATGGGAAGCGTCGTCGGCGACCTCGTCGTCTCCCGTCTTTCGGCGTTTGTACTGGACCGGCCTCGTCGTGCAGAGTTGAATTTGGCTGGCATTTGAATCGACCACAGCACGCACCGTACAGCTTGTATTCTAGAAGGTTTCTTTTTTTTTTCCCTGCCTGAACTGAACATACGTGTCCCTTTCCTTTGCGTGCGTGGAGGAACGACTCGCTCTGACTGTTGGTCTAGATTCGTAGCTAGCGATCTTGAGTAATTTATAAATGGTCAATCAGTCAATCTTCCACTTTTTAGAATAGAGGGTCTCAATCAGTCAATCTTCCTGTTTTGGAAAATAATAAAAAGTTGAAAAATTGGGAAAACAAACATGACAGAAAAAATAGGCGATTTTTTTTTTTCAAGGGAAGTAAAAGTAACTTTCCAAGGAATACTATCTGTATCTCTGAATTTCAGTAGCATTGTATGTGTTCAGCAACACGATACTTGAGGACTGTGAAGGTGCTTCGCTTGTAATTGGGCGCCAAATTGTTTGTTGCTATCAAATGTTAGTCTGTGAAAAAGCAAGGCAGTTATGTTCTTTTCCCAATGACAGGTGAAGCTGGTGAAATGCCTGATACAGCGTTGTTGTAGATATCTCAGGTAATTACATTCGTGGATTATGTGCACTTCATTTTCTTGAGAAAATATTTCGCAGTTGCTTGATTCTTTCTATTGTATCTCCTTAGACCCCAGATCATATCCAGTACCAATAATAGTTAATAAAAAAAAACATTTTTGCCTTGTGTTTGAAGTTGGACTTATCTGATTACTGCATTTTTAGAGTTGCGTATGGCAGGCTACACGCACAGCCACTAAATTCATTTACTATGCACATGTATTGAGGTGAGAATTGTGGAAATAAATAATAACAAGATAGTTCTCATCACTTTTAGTTTAGAAACTCATATTGTTTATGTTCAGTTTTTTTTTGCCCAAGCGACCAAACATAAATTGGCAATATATGAAAATAAATGTATTGGTGTTGTATCTTGTGCCACTGACAATAATTTCAAAATGGTTAAATATAAAAAAAATGTTGCAGAGAGTAGCAAGAAAAAATCATTTTGGAAGGTCAAGAAAACATTTACACATAAAAGTACAATGGAAATCCAAAGGAAAAACATAAATACCTTTTTTTTTTAGAAAGATGGCAAGAGCTTTGCCGTATTTTTATTAGGCGAGAGAAACAAAAGAAACAGCAATTACAACCAGGGTTACAACTCTACCTTTATCTCAAAAACATAAATACCTTCAGGGCCAATTTAAGGTGGCTTGGTATGTGATAAGTTCTCAAAGAGATGAACTTCCGAAACCCTAGTAGCTGTAGTTCTGCCTCACATTTATCGAATCTGGTGAACTGAATACTAGTACAAAAGATTATGCGAGACATGGATTCAAATGTTGTCGACAGAATTGTCGAGTGGTGAACAAAAGCACTAACTCATGGCATTTTTCAGCCAACTGGTAGTAGACTCTTGTTCCGAAGCATGGAGGGAAAAAAGCACATCAATCTGCAGGTGAGGACAACTCAAAAAGGCTCAGCCACTACTGTATCACCGAAGATTTCTCGTGCAGGACTTGCACTTCTCCCTTGGATGCAATGATGGCATATGATCTGCAGGGCGGCAGGTTGCAGTGTTAAAACAAACTGAAACTTTTTTCCTAGAGGTTGTGTGTGCTCAGAGTCAGAGAGTTACTGGTTGCTGCAAATAATCCCATGATCCACAACGCCGTTAATTTTGTCCAACTTCTCTGCTACCTGACCTGTAAGCAAGACAAGATGGCAAAGCAATCATGGTTACTGGATTGAAGCTGAGTTCAGATTCTTCTTCAACATGAAACAAAATGATACTCAGCTCTCCTGCGTATTTGAGAAAAAAAAACAAACAAACTGAGTTCAGATGTCCAGTTTTGTACCAAGATCTGGGATTGGAGTTGTAAAGATAACATCGAGCACATGATGGCCCTCCTTGGTGACCAATGGGTGGTCACCGCCTAGTGGACCAGCAGTTCCAAATGATGGCCTCCTCCAAACCTTCATAATATAAGAAAAACACAGATCAGAACAGATGCACACTCGAGGTTCAGAAATCCAGCAGCGTCTCCAACTGAAACTCCAACAGGGTGGTGTGTATGGATGGGCACACCTCTGCATCTCCTAGGAACAGATCGTCGATTTCTTCAGCGGTGTCAATCCAGTTTCCCTGAAATGACCTGCTCCTCTCTTTACGAACAGAACATTTGGACGAAATGATACGCGCTGAAGCAACGGATGATCGCTTACACTTTTAACCAGGACCGGAATGGAACCCTCGACGCCCGTCACATACTTGTCATTTCCAGTGATGAAGGCAAGCTTGTCAGCTGACTTAACCATTGCCTGTATATATATACATAGGCGAGGAAAGGAGGATTGTATCAAGGTAGTTCAGAGACGAATCATGCTTGATGAAAGTGCCTAAGATGTGCCAGACTTGTGCCTAAGATGTGCACTGCTTACCTTCTCCACCATGAAAGAGGGCTCCCCACTCTCGGTCTTGCGCCGCCCAATGACTGCAGCCAGGGTGCCCTCCTCGATCACTTCAGCATCAGTGAAAGCAAAATCAATAATATAGGTCAGTGAGCACGGTTTCAGAGGGCTGATGTTCTTTTCTTGGTAAAGAAGTGAAAAAGATTTTTGTACCACAAACCAACCTGGGTGCCTTGCTGATAGTTGTTAGCTCGTATTCCTGCCTTGTCTGCCTCGTTCGCACTGAGCACGGACCTGGCTGGTCAATCCCAGGAAGATGGTTAGAATAGAATAGATGCCAACCGTGAGCAATGACACGCTGCTTCCATACACAGGCAAGGAAAGGATAGCAACCAGGTAAGGTAGGACTCACGAGGTGATTGCGACGATGCCAGTGAGAGATCCCCGGCGGAGGCGCGTGCCGAGGTACTGGATGGCCAGGGCGGACGCCGGGCCGGAACCGAGCCCCACCACCATGCCGCTCGTCACGAACTTGTCCACCTGGAGTGGAGTGGAGTGGAAACTCGTTAGGAAACATAAACACAGGCACGGTGTCGGAACTTACAGTGAGCTTGGCGGCGTCGAAGAGGTCGACCACGTCGGCGTCGGCAGCCGAGGCCGAGCAAGCAACTCTCCGTCGTCGCAGGGAGGACGGTCTCCGGGTGCCTTGTCCTCAGGCACGGGCAGAGCTGCAACGAGGGGAGCTAGACTTGGCCTAGCCATGGCCTCCATGGATGAAGGAAATCGCCAAGTCCTGCAGGGCGAGCGTGCACCGGGCCACCGGCACGGCTAGGAGGAACTAGAAAAGACCCCAGGGGCATGGTAGGGCCCCAAGCCCAGCCCTGTCGAGTGGAGCAGGTGCAAGGCCACCGCCACTGGTTCACTGAAGGCGTCAAGGATTGCACTTGAGGAGCGACCGCCACTAAAGCAAACCACATAACAGGATGTTTGGGTTCATAAATAGCAATTTCAAAATTTACAAACGCTAACAACGCAAGAAAACAGTATGGACTGGCTACTTGAGCTACCGTCAGGTGAAACACAATTGCTCTAGTGCCAGTTTGATGGACACAATTATGAATTAAGACAGGCACTGAGAAAAGATGAAAATATAACCAGCACAAGACGGACAAAACGAAAGATCTCTAAACATTTGAAAAAGAAGAAAAATTAAAGGCCGTAATGCGCTAATATGAGTTTTCCAGGAATATGATTTAACTGCATTAACATCAGTCACAAAGCAACATATGATTATCCTCACATTACAATAAACCCAGTCTCAGAACATGACCAGACTTTAACAACGAGCTCAGGATTGGTTTACATCGCCTACATCTACAGCTAAGCAGCCATTGTGCAGGTGCAGGTGAAGCTCCCCAATTCCTCAGCCCCAAGATGCGCCTACTTGGATCTCTGCCTCATCTTTCGGCGCTTCCTCTTGAGCCTCCTCATTCTCTTCTTCTTCCACTGCAAACCAAATGGAACAAGATGAATCAGTTCACACCGTTCAATAGATTCTAATCTGATAACAGGAATCAAGTAGGAAAAGGACAGACAATTGACTATGAAATTTCTCAGGGATCAGAATTTTGGAGTGTTTTACTCATCACTGATGATCAGAAACACGGACCAATTGTTCTTCATCACATCCCAACACCGTAAAGTTATTCATACCATGAACAAGTCTATGACCCTTGAACAACGAGTGAATTTGCAAGAACTACTCAAGTAGAAACAGTAAATAAGTAACAATAACCAAAGCATAATCTCAAATAATCTTGTACAACTAACCAAGTGTAACCAGTGCAAATATAAACAGTTGGATGGTTGGATCTATGAAAAGAAATATATGTGACATGCAGTGAATTGGCATTCAGAATGAGTAGGAGGTATTTCTCATCAAGTAGATCAGAAAATCTAGGTTTTCCTCATTATGCCAGTGTACTGCAGAAACAACCACTAAAGAAAAAAATATAGAACTTGGAACAGAGCAAACAGAAACGGAAATTTTGAACTGACTAGTGTTCTCTCAGACAAATGCCTCGATTGTCCCCATGGTTTAATGGAATGGATTAGATCGGACTCGTCATCTGTGTTTGGTCATCATAGAGAACATAATCATAGTCACCAAGACTCGCACAAACACGATAGCCAGAGCACAAAACAAAACCCTAGAACACCACTAGATCTGCAAAACTACATACAACACGATTTCACCGAAACAACGTCGCAAGGGAGGGGCAGCGAGGGAAGACGAACCTTGGCCCTCATCGCGTCGGCGGGGGCGGAGCGCTCAAGCGCACCAGCTGCTGTCTCTACTTGCGGCGGCGGTGGAACTGGCGAGTTGGGGACGGACCGGATGGTGGCGGCGGTTCCTCTCCCTTCTGAATTTATAGAGACACGGGTGGAAGCGAAAACCCTAGCCGTGATCGATGCCCTTCATGGACGGCTGAGATCTGCCGAGGCGAGGAGTTCGGAGCGGAGGATTAGGGCTTCGTTCATGGGCTCCGTATTAGAATAGGCCACGGTCAAATGGGCCTTATCAGCATCCGGCCCAATATGATGCAATACGTTCTGTTTTTTTTTTTTTTTTTTGAGAATTGTTTCTCACCACAATTCCACCGCTTGTAATAAGGTTCAAAAAAAATTATTAAAAAAAAAAAAAGTTTCAAAAAACACTGCTGTGCAACAAACATACGATTACGAGTTCATGCTTCAAACTGCATACATGGTATGAGTTCATGCTTCAAACTGCATACATGGTATCAATCACGATTACGAGTAGTATTAGTAGTAGTAATAAAAATAAAAACTGAAAACGTAGGTGAGCTCCAGCACCGTACGTCACAGCAAACGCAAGCAGCAACCAACGAACGTAAATGGTGAGCTTTTGATCAGTTGACGCCTCCTCCGCTGGTGTTGGGTTCGTTGCCGTTGGTGCTGGCGGCGGCCTCAGCGGCACCGGCAGGAGGCGCCGGCTGCGACGGAGCAGGCGGCGCGGGCGCGGCCCAGCCGCCGATGGGGTGGAACGGCATGCCAGGCAGCGGGAGCCCCGGGATGGCGGGCATGCCGCCGGGGTTCGGGAACAGCGGGAACGACGGCATGGTCGAGGGCGGCAGCCACCACTTCATGCTGCGGCTCCCGGCGGCGGTGGCGGCTGTAGCAGTGGCACCGTTCCGGGCCCTCACAGTCACAGGCTCCGTCTCCGTGGCCGGACCCGGAGCAGCAGCGGCGACGGTGACGACGTGGTCGTCGCGGCGGGGACGGGCGCCGTGGCCGCAGCGTACGGGTACGGGTGGTACGGCGCCGCGCTGCCGAGCTCCGGCTCGAACTCCACGTGGCTGATCTCGTTCTCCTTGGTGTAGTCGTCGCCCAGGGACGTGTCCAGTGGCTCCGTCGTCTCGGCGCCCGCCGTGGCCGCCTTGGAGCCGAAGGAGAACTCCATGCCGCGGGCGTTGGCGTCGTTCAGAACGCGCATGGCGTGGCCAGGACCGGCGCAGAGCGTGGCGATGGCGATGGCGAGGAGGAGGACGAGCTGGAGGGACGACGACGACGGCTTCTTCTGCTCCATGGCTGCTGCTGCTGCTGCTTCTTTGCTGTCGTCGCCGGATGATCGAAATGGCTGGCTGGTGATGTGACGCATGAGCCAGCAATGCGAGTTTTTATAGCGTGGCTGCAGAACAAGTTTGGTTGGATCATGGTGACCTGCATTCTGGTTTTCTGAATGATCTAATCGTTTTTGACTGATCCTCCTGCATGCCGGACGCGTGCAACATCTATAGCACCTAAGTTTAAACTACTTACTTGGTTTAGCATTCAGGATGGATTCAGAATCAGTGCAGATCAACGTCTTGATTTAAATTCGATCATGCTTAATGTCTTGTGTCACCCCAACTTGTCAATGCATCATCTTAATTCACAATTTCCTCTACTGGACTGGGTATTCCCCTTTTTCAGAAAACATGGTGGTTCAGTTTGTAGTTTGTACAGTTATGATGTAAGTTCTTGAAGGTCACAGGAGCAAGGTTTTCACTTTGTGGATTTATTGAATTGCAAAACGATGAATACGAGTCATACACATATGCCTATCCTTGGGGATTGAGCTGCTTGAAATGACACGTACTCATTAGAAACAGAGGAAAGGAGGATCTCGGCAATTTCCAGTTCTGAAAAATGAATTATGGGCACACTTGATTACTTGAGCATGCAGTGTGTCAATATCCGACAAGTAAAATATATGAAATCGAAGAACTTGAATAGTGGACAACATGCATTGCAACTTAATAGTTTAAAACCCGGCCGGTGGGCAATGAACCGGCACCCATGGTCACAATGGCACACAGCTTAAGTAACGCAAGTCTGCGATACACGAGGGCACACCATCAGTTCACCAACCCATTCAAAATTGGGTTCATTCACGAGGAACCCATCTGCATGTCGCCCTGCTAGTGGGCTGTAAACCAATCTGAACCCACACCAAACCATGTCTCTGCAAATGACTTTTGCCAGCCAGACTAAACCAACCCAAACATTGCAGCAACCAAATTACTCCAGTCCATGCGCTCCTGTCAATTAAAACAAACACTATACTCCATCCGGGATGGTATTAGAAAGTCGTTTTGACAAGAAATGGGTCAAACATCGGGGAATATAAATCATCAATAACTTTTAAGTTGTTGAGTTTGTAAATGTAAAAATTATATGAGTAGATTTGTTTTAAAAATACTCCCTCCGGTGGTATTAGAAGTCGTTTTTGGACAAGGTTTGGGTCAAACATCGGTAATATAAATCATCAATAACTTTTAAGTTGTTGAGTTTGTAAATGTAAAAATTATATGAGTAGATTTGTCTTAAAAAATACTTTGATAAAAGTATACATATATCACATCTCCATAAATATTTTTATAATAATAAGATGTCAAAGTTGTGTTTTGGAGACCGTGTCGTGTCTAGACAACTTTTAATACCACCCCCGTAGGGAGTATATCACATCTCCATAAATATTTTTATAATAATAAAAAGTCAAAGTTGTGTTTTGGAGACCGTGTCATTGTCCTAAACGACTTCTAATACCGGCCCCGTAGGGAGTATTTGTCTTCATTACGATGTGCTGATTGAGCTTGAAATGATACAAACTAAACAGAGGAAAGGAGGCTCTCGGCAATTTCCAGTTTTCAGAAATCATCTATGGCCACAGTTCATTACTTGAGCAGTGTGTCAATATCCGACAAGTAACCGGATCAGACAAGTATATGAATCGAAGAACTTGAATAGTTGACAACATGCATTGCATCTTAATAGTTTAAACCCGGTGGGCAATGAACAGACACCCATTGTCACAATGGCACACAGCTTAAGTAACAATTGACGCAAGTCTGCGATGCACAAGAGGGCGCAACATCAGTTCACCAACCCATTCATAATTCATTCATGAGAAACCCAGCTGCTAAAGAAAGCTAAACTACTCGTTCTTCTTAGCCTTCAAGTTCCCCTTGGGAATCTTGCTCAAGACGCCTTGGTCAAGCTTCTGATACTGATCTCGCAGCAGTCCGAGAAGGCTGTAGAGGAAATCATCCACTTGGTCTTCGTACTTCTCATAGAGCACAGGAAGTGTGTGAACACAAACAAACCCTGTTCCAACATCTCTGTCAGTACTACCACATCTCTGTGGCAATTGATGAAAATGTGAAATTGTGGCTGACAAGAATGGAAATTACAGGCCTCTTACCGATATATATGACTGTCAAGAAATTGCACCAACTTCCAATCACTGCAGCAGCCCACAGTCCAGCAATCGCCTGAAAGAAAACATAGCACACAGTTAAACTGCTTGTCTAAGACAGAAAGATAGAATAGGAATGCTTATATTCGGCATTGAACAATATCATAAATGTGTAAGTCATATCTATTTGAACAGATAAACCCAGAAAAGTTTCACGTACCACTACAAAATGCTTCAAGTTTCTTTCACAAGACACATCCTGAAGGAAGCACAGGAACTTGTTTACTTGGGCACCGATTGCAACGGCAATGTTCACAAATAACTCCTCAGGCAATTCAACTCGGGGCACCTGAGAAGGAGATCTAGAGGTAGAAAAACATTTCAAATTATTGTGTCAACGGATATTACTGTTCAAATGCTTTACATTTTCCATACCCGCTTAGCATGTTTGAGAAGTTGGACCAGACAAACTGGGCAAGCATTCCAAGAACAAGGGCAAACGAAACAATTGTCAGAAAGTGGTAGTCAAGCCACTCAAAGAAAACCCAAATAGCTGTTGCAAGAGCCAGAACACTTGATGATATCTTCTTGTTCCTCCATAACAGCACATCAGCAGCTACAATCACGGATAGAACACATCAGTGACGGCCACCAAGCAAATTTCAACATACAACATATACCAATAAGTAGACCACATACGTTTTCCACCACCCAGAACTCCATGCAAGGTCTTCTGACGACCAAACAGCTTGTTCTTCACTTTGTCAGAGACTGAACCTGGATCAAAATGCCCAGACTTCTGCTTAGGAAGGTTGTCAGCAATTGTATCCATGATGCTGCTCATAATCTTTTCAGTTGCACTCTCGAACGTTCCGACATCCTATTTATATTTCAAGCTCACTGAAAAATACGAAGGTAAGTTAGAAAATATGGTCCATCATGTACTAAACATAGAAAAAGACAAGGAACAAACAGGCTACAGCCATAAGGGGCTTAGGGAACATGAGAAGAAAGGTCAGTGGAACAGGATCAAACATACGAATTTAGCAAGACCAATGTACTTGGCTGAAAGAATTAAATGGAACTATATATTCAGACATTTCGTACTAGTAGCCCCAGTTTCTAAAATCAAGTGACTGAAAAATAGTTGTACACCTTCTGGAATCTTCACAATAACATAATACACCTGGAATATATCTACTGAAGCTGTGAAGCACACAATTTAGCAAAACTTTTTGTTGAATTCAGTTGCTGGCGTTTAAATATGCTACTACAAGCCGATTACAGTTCCAAATCCAATCTCAACAAGGGGTAAAAAAGAATCTTCGACAGTAACAATTCCATTAGATAAGCATTAACAGAAACAGCGCCCTTGAATCATCACAGTACTCACTTATAAGACCAACACTAAACTGGAAACTGGAAACCCAATACTCTGCATCGGATATGTTGCTTTCTTCAAAGTTGAGGTAATCTCCAACGGCCGTCGCGGTGTTCTCCGCGCTCCCGCGCGCCGCCGGCCGGGAAGAAAAACAAGGAGATGCAAAATTTCCACAAGAGCAAAGTAACCTAAACTCAGGGCTCCTTAATCTGAAAACCGCGCCTCCTTTTCTCTTTTCCTAAAGTATAAAGCCCTCAACTACATTTTTTTCACAAGAAAAAGGAGCAGCAGGTAAAGGGAAAATCAATCCCTCAAGATTCCACATCGCCGCTTGAACTACTAAGCCAGAGACTGTACCGGGGAAAGGCGCGGCGACGATGCGAACAGGCGGTGAGCCCGGCCGTCACTCTCTGGAGCCCCGAGACGATCGCGAGCACGAGCAGCCGCCGTGGATGGGGACTGGACTGGACTGGGTTGGTGGCTTGGCTGGCCGCTTGCCCGCTTGGGGAAGAGAAATAGCAGCGATTGATGGGGTGGGTCGTGTCGATGCGGTTCGATTGGTGGGTCACTGCCTTGTGGGCCCCCCTGCGAGCCGGTCCACTCCCACCACCGATGTGGCCGTTGCGGCGCCGATGTGTGCCACTGCAACTGTGGGGCCCAGCACCCAGGACAAAGGAAACATGCTATGCGTACCCGCTCTTTGTGGCACTTGCGGGTGGGTCCACAGGGAAGTGTGATCATGGCGGGCCCCGCTGAACAGAATACTGTTTCCTGTATAAAGCACGAGGGAGGGAGAGCGTGGTCCATACTTGCCGTCTTTATCACTTGTCAGCGTCTCGTGATTTGCAGATCGGCAAAGTTTATTTGCGGCGCGTCAAAATTGATTCGCAAACTGCATATAAAAAAAAAAGTACTTCCTCCATCTTAAATTGTAAAAGCTTTCAATTTTTTTATCATTCGTGTTATTCAAAAAAAAATTTGTGTAAAAATAGTCAAATTTAAATTATTTTTGAAAAACTTTTTATTAATAAAGCAAGTCACGATAAAAAAATAATATTTTGCACAAATTTTTAAATAAGACAGTGATTATATTTGTTGTCAAAAAAAAAAATCAAACAACTTTACAATTTGAGATGGAGAAAGTATTTATTAAGCAGGACTATGAACTTGTTTTCAAAAGATCACACTTGACATTCTTATAATCCATTCTTTTATGGGTTACGCTAGTCTATTTTGGTTAAAGATAAAATAGTCATTTTGATCTCTCAACTACATCTTGTTTTCTTTGCCTCGCCTGATCCAATTCATCTAACTGAGCTGTTGTTGCTTCCCACATTTCCTTGTTGTCTTTGGCGTTCCAAATCACCTAGCTACAGTATTGGAGGAGCCTGAAAAGGTATCTTCCTCTTCCCCCCATATGTTTCTCGTTTTCTTTTGTGAAAACAATGGAGAGTCATGTGAACCATTGTTGCAACCTAACTAAAAAAAATTCCATCCAGAATCTAGCATCTATCAAAATCACCTAGGAAAAAATAGAGTAAAAGATTGGAGATGGAGATTGAAGAAGAAAAACGGCGCCGTGCCGTGTCGCTAGCGTGTGGGATTGGCGGAGCGGCCAGCGGCGGAGGTTAGGTCAAAGACTCGAAGGAGTCACTGAGTGAGGCACCTCGGCTCGCTATTCTGCTCTCGTTGTTGCGCTATGTAGCTATTCGGCCGTGGGGCAAGAATACCGGAATTTTTGTTTTGGACAGGGGGCAAAGCCCGCCTTTGGCCCCATTAATCTTTGTATGTGCTCTCCACTAGGCTCTAACTCTATCTCTAACAAACTTGTTTAGTTGTGCTTTAGTTTCTTCTCGCTTTGCGTTTTTGTTTCTTCTATCAAGTCCAAATTGGCTTGGCCAACTTCAAGAGGAACAAAAGCTATATTGTTCTTGGATGCAACATCTAATGGAAACCAAACTTTCGTGTGTGTGTGCAAGAAATCCAAAGGAAGCGTTGCACCAACATAAATAACCAGGTGGATTTCATATGAGAAACGAATATGGATTCTACTTGGTGCCTCCATGCTGAGTAGAAATTAGGCCAAATGAAAGTCTTAGCCCAAAACGATTTGGAGCTGTACTTTGTTCCGAGGTGACACGCGCGCGCTCGAACTGAGTTTAGTTCCGGTTCTGCCTGAATTGGCTTGGATTACGAGGCGAACTCCTGCCTAATCATTGTCCGAACGGAATACTACGACCTGCCTACCGGGGCCATAAATACACGACACCTGAGCCCACTTGATCACACACGCATAACACCGGAGCACCTTGATTCCATATACGCAGCAACCATCAGCCTAGCAATCGTCTTTTTTGGGAGTCAGCTTCACCTCGCCGTCTCTTTCGTCGTTCGTCGTGCAGGTATATCTTGATCTTGTATTTTACGCGTGTACTGTTCATCGTTGCTCAATCTGCTAGCTTTTCTAATCAAACAATTATTATATATTAGTATTAGTATAATAATAATATCTGTAGATGACGGGCTATCCAAATAATTCTATGGCGAAGCCTAAGCAAAGCAGACCGCCGCCGCCTCGTCGATCGCGTCCATGGATCCAACCTTCCAACGAGATGATCGTACTGAGCGTCATACTCCTTATGGTCACGGACCTGACAGACGACCCGACAATTATTCGGATCAGGAATATAACCACGAGATGAGAACGGATGGTGGATTTCGGGGCAATTATCGCTTCCAGGGCCGTAACCATCCTCGTCGTGATGCCCCATTGCCCCACTTTCAACCTCGCCGTGGTCGAGAGGGTTATTATCCTGGTCAAGAAACAGATGATGCGGCTAACGAGCGTGACGGCCGGAACCCAGCCACCAATGAACAGATTCCTCGTTTCAATAAATCGAACAAGGCTTCTGCTAATTCTCAGCACAGTTCAGCTCGTGATGCAGATAAGCCTCGCAATAGCGTAGCACCTTCAAAGGTAAACACTGCTGCCGTGTATATACGTACATACACTTTCTTCTTTTTAATTCTGACACGTGGGCAAGAGGCCGGGCAAAGCTGAAGATGCCCGCAAGCCAAGCCGCACTCATATCGTTCGTCCAGAGCCTGAGATAGCAGCACCACCGCCAGAGCGAGCAGAATCATCAACGGATTCGGCCAACTCTAATCTTTCTGGGCAAAGCACCTTTACAGAAGGAGTTAGGCCTGCTAATGGGGCGGGGTTGAACGGGAATTTTGGGGCGGGTTTTAATACGGGTACTATTGGATGGGTGGAAACGGGTGGCACTGTGAAACAGGTTGGGGCGGGTTGGGTTGAAGACCCAAACGGGTTGGGACGGTTTGGGGCTCTATGGTCATAGATCGGCGCATAAGTCATATATCATCTTCCGTCGTGACTTTGGGTTGGGGCGGGTTGGGGCATTGGGCCGACGGGTGGGGCGGGCGGGTGGTAGTTAGGGTTTTTAAAATATGGGTTGGGACGGGTTTGAGGCGGGTTTAAACCCATTAGCAGGCCTAGAAGGAGTTAACAGGTGCATAAATTCTTCCATGGCTGTTAATCATCTTGCATGTGGGCCAAAACTGGTGATCAGCCCGGGACCCTCTGAAAATTCAAGGCTTGCAACTCCTCTACTACTGACCATGGTGAAGACTCATCGGCCAGCGTAACGTGTTGGCTCTGAAATCAGGACACAAGAAATCAGATGCTTCGTCACCTTGGAGCCAACTCTTGCGGGGTACCCTGTCGATGATCAGAATGTTCCAGCTCCTCCGGTCAATACCGCTGCCCAGGAGTTTTTGAAGCATCCTCAGAAAACATGGTGGAATAATGAAAGACCGCATCTCCAAATAGCAGCTCCATCGTGCCCAAAACATCTCATATGGGCACGAGCCATGCTTATGTCAAGGTTTGGAAGAGAAACGCTTGAGCGGGCCGATATTATTAAAGGAGTATTGGCTTCCACTTACCTGATCGAACCCAACTGGCCGCTAATACAGGCCTTCATCTCTTTCTGGAATACAGATGGGCATACCTTGGCAACTTCTCAAGGGGAGATGGGCTATCCTCTACTAGCCTTTCGGGATGCGATGGGTATTCCCATATATGGATGTGTTTATGATGAGTACGTGCCTGAAAATGTAATGGATGACCCGATAGCCCATGAATTGTTTGCAGCATATGCGGAGCTATGTGGTTAGCAAAGTGGAAGCACTAAAACTCCTCGAGGCCCGGTTTCTGTTGTTGACTAGGCAGACTATTTTCTTGAAGGTGCAGAGCCCGTAAACGGCAAATAGTGTGTTCCTCTGCCCTCATTCTTTTACGCTTCTATCGCGGACCCCTTAATGAAGGAGTTGGATTTCCGTGTTGACAATGGAGATAGTAAAAGGCTGCCCTGTGTTTACTTTGCCAACGGGGTTATGCGGTTCAGACGTGGCCTCACGCGGGTGCACCTACTAGCGGCATTCATCTCTGCGTGGTTATGCTCGTATTGTATCCCGATTGGGCAGGGCACCTTTATTCGACCGGAGGTGTTTATGGCTGCAACCTCAATCGCTCAAGGCACTCGACGGAGTATCGGAGTTGCAAGCATGGCTCACCTGTACAGCAGCCTAGATGATATATCAAATTTCATTAAAAGGAGTGACAATTCGGCTAGTGAATGCGAATTGGCCCTGCCTATGCACTTCATCATGGGCTGGTATTCGTGTTATTGGACAGCATTGTCATCCGACTCAACCTCCAAATCTTCGATCACAGATTCGCCTCCCTTCATTGTAGATGTGTGGCAAATTTTGAAAATCAAAGATTGACTTGGTAGAAGCTCACCAACTTTTTCTGGAAGCAAAAGAAGATGGTTCTTTGAGGGCCCTTGATTCTTTAGGCCGGCTGAATGATAACTTTCCAAGCGCACCCCAACTAATAGTTGACAAGCGTGGAACCCGACGCCTGCCTTTACAAGATGTGGATATCTTGATTAGCTGCACCGTGGGTGGTGTCTCATATCGACGGTGTCAATTTTACCAGAACCTTATATACGCTCCAAACATATTTGTGCGCATGCATAATTGCGATCAAGGTGTTCCAGACTTTACCATGGATGACACCCTTGCCTATCCGGCTGCTAATAGAACTGAAACCCTTGGTGTGCTGAGCCGCCGGCTCCTTGCATATTAGCTTCCTGAGGGGCATACGTTTGACAAGCAGCCCCGTAAAAATGTGCAAATTATGGAAAATACAATAAGGTTATAGGACCGGATCCAACGTCCATGGAGGCGGTGGTCTTTTTTCACTTAAATCCTCCCAATTGGATACGCACGGGTCGGACCCAACACGTGTGGAGGAGGGTGGTGGTGGTTGGGGGTGGGGGTGGGGGGGGGGTTAAGTGAAAAAAACCTCACACGTTGGATCCAAATCCTGTAGCCTTGATTGGAGTTTTCATAGTTTGCATACGATGTTGTTTTCCACAAAGATACGCTCCCCATCATCTACTGCTTTTAATCTCAATCCGCACAAGCATGTGCACTCAACATCCTTAGAGAAATGTACGTACATAGCAAAAAAAAAAAAAAAAAAAATACAACAAATAGCAAAATGTAAATAGAAGAATAATGTTCCATCTAAATAATACATGCAAAGCAGTTTTCCTGTGCACACAAAATATTGCTTGTGAGCCAAATTAAGGCACACAAAGTGTTGCAAATGTTTTTTTTAAAGCCGTTAAGTTTATGTAAAGATTTGAGCTCTAGCACAAAAGGAACGCAAACCATAATATTGGCCAGTGCTAGAGAAAGATTCAGCGCATGTATGCACAGGGGCTAGCACCCAAATAAATTGAGTTCAGACAAATAAAATAAGTTTTGAAAATGGAAAAAACCGACGCGACGGACATAACTATCACCGACTAGCAGTTAGAAAAATTCAAAAATAAATTCAAAACCGACACGCTTGAATGGACAGAACAACTATCACTGATTAGTGATTACCAGTTAGAAAAAATCAAAAATAAATTCTACATCTTTCTACTAATATAAGTTTACAACCTCTTAAAAATGTTGTCGAACATTGGCACCTCCACCACGCTAGGGTCCACGTCGAAGCTGGAAGAAGCATTTGAGCAAAGGGACGGTGTAGCATTGGCACAACAAAGGATCGTGAAGCATAGCGGTGACAATGTCGTTGGGAGAAGGGGGGAATGAGGCGTTGGGGGCCGAGTCGCCTCCGCCCTAGAGATGCAACGACATGTTTATTGATCGGATTCACACACGGGTCCAGTAATGGCCTGATTGATTCCTCACGTTGTGTGGAGGTGAGCAAGAGAAGACATAGAGATAGTGGGGGCGGAAGGGGGCATATATGGGGCATGTGCGTATGCATGGTGGCCAAATCGGTTCCTCAAGTCTGGTAGAGTGGATGACCCTCATAACCATCGTTACCAAATACATGTGGAAGTTGAATGTTCATGGATGTCCAATGGATATCCTCTAGTTTTAAAAAATAAACTAGGAAGAGATGACCCCCACCAAAATTTGAATTTCTAGTTAATTTGCTACAATCCATGGATGTCCAATGTCTACTCTGCGCCTTCCACCTCTATTGCCAAGCCACCCAAGGACTGTCTCGTTTACTTACTCCAAAAGTCCAAAGCGTTGGGCCACGGAGAGGAGCACACAAGAGGTGACATGAATGACAACCATGCTCTAGCCAAACCAGGCTTGTGGAGAATAAGCTCGCCTAGTGTAGCCAGATCAAGATGTGGTCATTACACTAGTGAGATTTGGTTACAGTATAAGAATAACAACAACCGAAAATACCAAAATTGTACTCCAGTTTCTTAAGATAAAGTCTAGGTACAATGTTGGCCACCCAACAAAACTCTCTCCGAACCAGCATGCAGTACGTTGTGACGTGGCCCAATGAAATCTTCACGGAGGAACTGAAGGCCGCACAGGACAAGGCCGAAGGCCCCAAATGCAATGGGCACGGCCATTCGATCTCCATCCACGGGCACCACCACCCGGCCTCACAGAGAGGGCACTGACACCGCCCCGGCCCCCGCCACGTACACAGACCGCTTCGTCGTCGTCCCAGACGGATGGACATGGGACGCGCGTAGCTGTGCACCGCGGCGATACACTCCTCTGGCCGTAGCCGATCGAAAAGACGGCCGGAGAACCAAAACAAACGGTGAGCAGTGGCTGCTAATCGAAGCTCGCCGTACACATGTACATGCGGCTGTCTCTGGTTCACCAGTCCATGGATCCCGTAACGACAAACCCGGCCCATGCCGGCGTCGAGTGGCCAGCAACCAACGCCAGTGCTGGGTGGTGCGTGGCGCGTCACACGGCCACGCCGTGCGGCTATAAATTGGCATGCACGGCATCCCCTCCTCTTGCACACACATTGCCGTTGTTGTTTGTTACAGGCTTACAGCAGCCCAGAGCCAGCAGCAGCAGCTTAGCTTAGCTTTAGCTCACCGGCGTTATGGCCTGCTCCACCTCGAGCCGCCGCTTCCTGGCCGTGGCGCTCGTCGTCATGGCCGCCGCCGCCGTGCTCCTCGGCGGCGCCAACACGTGCCACGCCGCCCGCCGCCTCGACGAACTGCCGCTGCCTTCAGTGCCAGGTTTGCCAATGCCGGAACTGCCGAAGCTGCCGGTGCCGGTGCCCGAGCTGCCCAAGCTGCCGGTGCCTGAACTGCCAGTGCCGCCGGTGCCTGAACTGCCGAAGTTTCCAGTGCCGCCGGTGCCCGAGCTGCCTACTCTGCCGGTGCCCCAAGTGCCAGGCGTGCCGCTGCCGTCCGCCGCGGTGCCGTAGGTGCTGCTTCTGTACGTTGATGCTGTCCGTTCCCGGCGTGGACAACGAGCACTCTGGCACCGCCGTGCGTCCACTGACGTGCAAATATATGCCGCGCCGCCGCCCTGTCATGTACCTGTGTTTTCGTGTGTGTGTCTCATATTCGTCGAGACTCGAGAGGCCTTAGCATTATTTATTTCCCCCCGCCATATCCATACACACATATATATATAGTTCCCGTAAATATCATTATCTAAAAAAAAAGGGTCCCGTGAATAAATATATATAAGTGTGTGTTGTATAGGGTACGTAGCATTTGTACACGGTGTGTTACACTGCAAGTTGTGTATGTATATGCCACTGTACGTACCAGTGTGATGATGATATATATATGTTAACGATGTTGCATGCATATTATTATTTACTTTACTGATTAAAAAAAAGGGCTCTATGTGCTCCTGATCTTCTTGGTTTTGAAACTTGCAATAGTAAAGCACTACAAAGAAGCGCAAATCTTTTGCGTTTTTGAGAGAAACTCCGTTCACAGTGTTTGGTCTGGCTCACCTGGTAGGTCTTCGGGTCGTGCCTTGACAATTAATTCAGACCTCTATTCACGGGCCGAACAAAAGCGCGACATCAAAGTGATACTTCGGCTATCATCACTCAAAGACTAGTTAAGTGTGTGAACACTTCATCAAATGATGTATAAACTGTGCTAGTTCACGCTCTTTGCTCTAGTAAGGTAGGACGTGTTCTTCTATAGATAGTTTGCACACAAGAAATGACACCATATTTACATTTAATTAAATATGGTAGTATGACGTTGTTGTTTGTAGGAAGACACTCGAATGTTTCCAAGTAATTTAACAATTAGTCCTTTCCAACCTTTAATTAGTCATCTTCTGTTTTTTTGAGCCCGATTGGTTGACTACCAAAATTTGCCAAACCATTGTTTTGGCAAGCCAAAAAGTTGGGCATAAAAAGCTGTGAAAGATTTGGCAAGTTTTGGTTGCCAACCAAATGCAAGCCAAAAATCATAGCTTGCCAAATCCTTGGCATGGCAAAATTTGGTAGTCAACCAATCAAAGCCCTTTGTCTTTATTCTTGCTGTATTGGTTTTTTATTCAATAAAATCACTGGAGGGGCCCAGTTCAGTAAAAAACAATTACTTCTTTCCAACCATCAAATGAAGATGAAAGAACGAACCACACATCTTTCCCACATCTTCAAACTCCCGTTGCCCCCTCAAAATATAACCATCCTTGGTACACAAACTATATATTTTCTATCTCATTTGCATTGTATTATGTGTTGTATATTACTATATGATAATCTCTGATTACCCACTTAACCATTTAGCTTTCTTGTCATCGTCTTTGTGTGGCAGAAACAATACGTACTCATTCATCATTCATAAGAAATTGATACCCACTCATGGTAAACAAGAACAAGCCGGGGAAAAAAAGATTGGAATAGTGCAATTTTATTGAGCAACTAACGTGTCAATTTGGCAGGAATTTAAAAAATTTAATAAAAAGTAGTGCAATTTTATTGAGCAACTAACGTGTCAATTTGGCAGGAATTTAAAAAAAGTTCAATTTAATAAAAAGTTCAATTTGGCAGGAATTTAAAAAATTTAATAAAAGTTCAAAAAGAATGGAGATGCCGGGTATCGATCCCCGTACCTCTCGCATGCTAAGCGAGCGCTCTACCATCTGAGCTACATCCCCTATTTGAGAACCTGAAGACCTGATTGATATTTAACTAAGTAAGACTCCGCAATCAGAGTAAAGTATTAATGTATGGCACACGACCAGCCTCGGTATGTTGAGCAATCTAGCCAGAAGATCCAAGTTTCCCAACCAACGTCCCAGGACAGGTACACTAATACACGTATTAGTAAATGTTAGAAGGAAATTTGAAGGCACGATATATAACTTGTTTAATAATGTTTTGTATATGCAATACACTTATTATAAAACATCATTGTATTATTAGAGTTGTAGACCATTTTTCAAGCATCGCTCCGACCTCTAAATTGGCAGGACCGGCCTGCTTTGCGTGGTATAGCTTCTTCTGTCATGCAATACAAGGCAACGATGCAAATGTATGTGCTCTGTTCATGATCAATTTCTCATACAACATACATATACGTAGCTAGCCTTGCTGCTCCCACTCTGTTGTGAAGATCAGTTTGCAGCTGCAGAAATGCACGATATGGATGCCCTGGTCACCTAAATTCAGAAATAATTCTAGGCACACACGGCCGGCGAACAATCCGCCTTGATCGATCCATGTATCGCTGCAACTAATCTTTCTTGTCGTGTCCTGCCATTCTGATCACCAACTTGGGCTAATCATCAACTTGAATTGCCCACACCGATCCGCCCACCCAACCAATCTAATCGCACCTTCCCTAGTTATGGTATTAGGCTATAAATCACGACGTATTTGATCCCCTGTTCTTCACAACACATCAACAAACAACTCTGCCTCCTGCAGCCTAGTGCAGAACATTACTGTAAGCCATCTTGCTCGGGAGACAGTAGCTACTACTAGCAGTATGGCTTCCTCCGCTGCGAGCTTCCTGGCCGTGATCGTGGCCATGGCGTGCGCAGTCCTCCTGGCCAGCAACACCTGCCACGCGGCGCGCCACTTGGCCGACACGACCGCGGCAGCCGCGGCCCCCTGCTGCCGCCGTCCCTAGCCTCCCCCGCCGCGCCGACCTTGCCCACCATACCACAGGTAACGGCACTGCCGCCCGTGCCCGCGGTCACCGTGCCGAAGGTGGCGCTGCCGCCCGTGCCAGCCGTGCCCGCGGTCACCGTGCCGCAGGTGGCGCTGCCGCCCGTGCCCGCGGTCACCGTGCCGCAAGTGTCCCTGCCGCCCATGCCGGCGGCTCCCAAGGTGACCGTGCCGACGCAGGTGGCGCTGCCGCCAATGCCCGCCGTCCCGTCGTCAGTAGTGCCCAAGCTGACCCTGCCACCGATGCCCGCTGCCGTTCCGTCCGTCGTAGTCCCCAAGGTGGCCTTCCCGCCGATGCCGTCGTCGGTCCCGGCCGTCAACGCGGCGCCGCCTCCGTCGGCTTAGACGCGCGCGCGCACGCTCCGAAGTCCGATCCTGCAGTTTTGCGTTCGCCGTGTCGGTGGTGAGTGAGTGATGTCATATTGTCATTGTTCAGTTGTCTGTGCCTTTGTTCGTGTTGTTGTACTGTGTACTGTGTACTGTGTACATGCGAATTGTACTTTTTTTTTGTGCGTACCGTTGTACATTGTACGTATCTATGTATATCCTTTGTATTTCCACCAAGTTCATTTACACCGTATATGTCTGCTCAACATTCTTTTTCCTTTTCTCCTGTTTAAATCTGAACTTTGAAACATCACTCTACGTATACTTCTTCAAACATGCAACTGTCAGTCAAGGGAGAGTTATTATGTATAAAAAAAAAATTGTAAAAAAATAAAAGATGTTTTTTTAGGGAAGCCTGTAGGCTAGTTGGCCCGGCCCGACTGGCCCATCACTTGGGCCAATAGCCCAATCTTCCAAACATTTACGTTTCTCAGGCCTTGCTTGCATAAAGAAAGTTATTATTTCTTTCCAAATTTCCACTCAAAAAAATTTTCCAAATTTCAATTTTATAAAAATTCAAAAGGAATAATTTACAATTTAGAAAACAGAGATTAGTATATTTTTTCTTGTCAAAATACGCAGAGTAGCGTCGTGGATCTCTATACATTAAAACAAGGAAAGAAAATGTTGTGCATGTATCAAGCCGCTCCAACACGTACGGACAGACGACAGAGTGTGCTTATACAGCTTCAGAAATCAGATACTGCTAAACAATCAGAGAACATGCACAGGGAACACGGAACACGATTAGAGCAAGTATTATAATACAGCTGGCTTGCTGGCTGTAAGGTCTTTTATAACCTTCTCTTAGCTCACTCATACAATAGTTAGCTTTTCTCAATTAATACAGGATCCACATGTATATCTCACACAGTTTTTTGGTTCTTGTGTCCAGCCGTACTGTAAGCTTGCAGCCCGCTTTTCCTCTCTCTCCTACCTTCTCTCCTACACGTCATCATTTAAATTCTACTTACGACTTTGCCATAATACTTGCTCTTAGCTGATTTTGATGCTTCAGCCTCTGGATCAGATACTGCTACACACATACTTGAATCGTCGTTTGGGACCTGGAGATAGACTGGAGACACACACAGCCTAATTAATGAGCTGTATAGGCAGCAGCAGCAGCAGCTAGCAGCGGCGTCGCTGTCGGCAAGCTCTTGGTGTCGAGCGCAGCAGTACAGATCACAGCAAAATCTTGTTTGAGGATGAGAATGGCCCAGCCCGTGCAGTACCCATCGATCTGTAATCCAAATCCAGCTTCCCATTGGCGCAGCCGCACCTGGCTGGCACTGCCGGCCTCCATCAAGCTAAGATCGATCACTCACTCATCAGTCATCACAGCTCGATCGATCGCTGCAGAAAAAGAAACGTTTTCTTGTTCTTGAATAAGTCCTTGAATAATATCAGTAATTGCGAGATAGCTGCAGAAAGGAACAGGGAGGGGGAAACGCCAGAAGAGAATGATCGAGATGAACTGGATGGCTATGTAGCTGCTCTCGCCCAGGCCCAGGGTTCTGCCGTCGGTTTCGGCACTCTGGATGTTGCATGGAACATTTTTGTTTTTTGAAGAAAGTTGCATGGAACATTTCCCTGTCAATTTAGGCCTTGTTCGGGCTGGTTGAACCACCAAACCAAGAATGCGATTTTTCCTCTCACATAAAACCGAAAGACAAAGAAGACTACCAAATTAACCAATAAAGATTTTTTTTTCTCACAACAAATCGCCACCACTGCGCGAACAAGGCCTATTCTCTCAGCTGCATGTAGTGGATATGCCATTTTATTTATTTATCTGTTTTCAGAAGAAAATGTGAAATACAGTAACATTCCGAGTACTCTCTGAAAGAGATATTTGTTGTTGTTTTTTTGTCTTTGTGTAAAGATGAGTAAATCGCATGGTTGGGTACAGTATTTGTTAAATAGCTTATCAATCGTCAGCGACTGTCTGATGTTACACGAATTTGACTTGTTGTTCATTGATCAATGGAACTATCAATTAGTCAGACAGTCATTGTTTATGATTGAGTTTTTTCGAGTGATAATCCATCATGAGTTGCTGATGGCGAGAATCAGCCGTGGTCATGAATGAATTACCCCTTCAGCATGGCAAGAATCAGGCACCAAATGTCGGAACGAATGTTCTTGCAGCCTACTGTACTGTATTGCCCAACTACATCCCGTACCTTCCTTTGAAGGAAAAAAAAGATTATTCTGCTTTGACTCTTCTAAGACATCAACGAATGATCCGAATCCAATCCCTTTGGAATTGCAGGATAGCACATACGGAGTACATTTACGGATGTACCACACTGATCAGCCATCCAACAGTTTACTCTTTTTATATTCAACAGATAATTTATCTAGGAATCTTGAGTTGCAGAGGAGAAAGAAACCATTTTTGCAATCCGAAGCGTGTTGCAGGAATAACAGGAGCAGATCAATGGCAAACGAAACGATGCAACATCCATCCATTCCTTGCTCCAAGCTGCCTGCCAGTTGCGAGGGCCGACATTTATCCCACTCCCACCACGCCAAGGGGATCCGACAAGGATGCCAACGTTTGCTTCTCATCCCATCGCACTCCCCATTATTTCCCCGGGAAAAATCCACGCGGAAATTCCCCAACCCGCCACCACACGGCAGCATCTTCTCTTCTTTCTCTCTCTCGAGAGAGATAGAGAGGCAAGTACAGTACAGTGAGCAGTAAAACGGGACAGCTACTCGGCGTACGACGAGCACTTGCTCCGACGACTTGTGAGCTCATGCTGCGGTGGCCGTGCTGCCACTGCTACAGAGCTGCCGCTGCTGCTGTCTCATAAAGGCTCCCTGCGCTTGCTGCAGCTTGCAGCTTGCACGGAGGCCAGGTAGAAGACGACTTGATGCTCGATCAGTACAACTGACTTGATGATAGAGGAAGTAGTAGACGTCAGCTCACTGGCTCACTCGTCAGTATTCATCACCAGTACCACTAGCAAAAGGCTTTCTCTCTTCCGCAATCCAGCAGCCACAGGACTCAGGAGGGTAGCTTAGCTAGCTTTAGCTTCTCTTCTCCTCCCCTTTCTTGTCTCCACCTTCACCTTCTCTTTGGGTTCTGCTTCGACGGAGAAGTTTCTTGTTTTGATTACTTCGCTGACGCCGGCTCTTCTTCTTCTTCTTGCCACGGGCGATATCTCCTTCTGCAGGCAGGAGACGAGGCGTTCTTCCTCGAAATCCTGACGAGATGGACGGCAATGTGAGGTCGACGGCGGCGAATCAGAAGAAGCCCATCGTGTAAGGATTCTTCTATTCTGTCTTGCCACCATTCGCCCCCGAAACAACTCTCCTTTCATGTTCATTGATCGATTGATTGCGCGTGCTCCCTCCCTCCCTCTAATGGCGCCCCACCCACACTGCAGCGCGGACGACGACCACCTCATCGAGCTGCTGTGGCACAACGGGAGCGTCGTGGCGCAGCCGCAGGCGCACCACAGGCCGGCGCCGGCGCCGCCGTCCTCCGACCGCGACCGACCGGGCACCAGCGGCCTCACTGGCGGCGAGGAGACCGCCGCGTGGTTCCCGGACACACTCGACGACGCGCTGGAGAAGGACCTGTACACGCAGCTCTGGTACAGCACTATCGCCGACGCAGCCCCGGAACACGAGCAGGGCCTAGCTTGCCGCCGCCGCCGGTTGGGAGCAGCGGCGGCGGCGTCGTCGACTCGAGCTGGGCCGGCGACATCTGCTCGACCTTCTGCGGCAGCAATCAGGTGCCCAGGACGTCGGCAGGGGTCACGGGGGACGACGCGGCATTGCAGTCGGAGGGGCCGAGCGGTGCCGCCGCGCACGACGGCACGTCCGAGTCTGGTGGGTCAGGAAGCAACTATGGCGGATCCGGGCTGCTCAGTGACAGCGTCGTCCATGTCCACAAGAGGAAGGGGAGGTGTAGAGACGAATCAGATAGTCCCAGTGAGGTGTCTACTTTGTTCATCTTGTTTGGTTGTATAACCTGTATTGTATCATGAACTGAACCAACTACTAGCAAGAAATAGGGATGCTTGAGTTGAGTAGAATAGAATTGATGGAGGAAATTGCAGGATGCCGAGTGTGAGGAGGCAACTGAGGAGACCAAACCGTCGCGGCGACATGGGCGAAACGCCGGACTCGTGCAGCTGAAGTTCATAATCTCTCAGAGAGGGTGAGATCAGAATCAGATTGTGTAATCAGAATCAGATTGTGTAAAGCAAAGCCTATTTTCAGAAAGGCAGGCAGCTTGTTGGTAAATTGTTCTTCTTACAACGTTATTGACTGCTGCTGAATGCTGATGTAGAGAAGAAGGGACCGGATCAATGAAAAGATGCGCGCCTTGCAAGAGCTGATCCCGCACTGTAACAAGGTATATTAATACAGCATTATGCTTCTTTTCTTGTCGGGTGAGCAAGTCCCTTGAATAATGATACTCTGTTGGTGAGTGGTAACATGTGTCCTTGATCATTGTCAGTATGTTTAGTTTGTGTTTCGGCCATCTCATTTTGTCTTACTTTATTTATCAACTCCAATTGTTTTTTCAGACTGACAAAGCATCGATATTAGATGAGACGATTGAGTATCTCAAGTCCCTCAAATGCAAGTTCAGGTTAGCAGCTACTCGCACCTAAACTTACATGATCACTTGCTGGTACCCAATGAAATTAAGAAATAGATATGTTTCAGATCATGTGGATGACTTCTGGGATGGCACCGATGATGTTTCCTGGTGCTCACCAATTCATGCCACCAATGGCTCTAGGCATGAATCCAGGTTGCATCCCTGCAGCACAAGGCCTAAGTCAGATGCCAAGATTACCATACATGAACCACCCCCTGCCAAATCGTATCCCTCTGAACTCATCTCCAGCTATGAATCCACTGAACATTGCCAACCAGATGCAAAACGGTCACCTTAGGGAGGCAAGTAATCACTTCCTTCACCTAGATGGGCGAACAGCGTTGGTACCTCAGGTGAGATCATAGTATGATGACCCAGGTGCTGTGGACTTCAGGGACAATTTTTGTCTGCTCATCACCTAGCTGATTAACTAAATGAACCATCAAATAATTGTTCTGCAGGTACCAGGACCCCATGTTTATGGACATCAAACAGCACAATCCGAAGAACCCAATAGTATACTGGAAGTGGCTGCTAGTACTGTTGTGCCAACTTCTAGGGCAGGACAACCACCTGCTTTTGATGGGAATTTAGAATGACCAAATTCCTATAAGGTGTTGCACTGATAGACTGATGATGCATAGATGGGTACCTCGAGTTGTATATCTGTACAGAAGTGTCAGCAACATATTCTTTGACATCTAAGGTCTAAGCTGTTTTAGAACTATTATTAGGAGTCTAGTATAGGTGACAAGACAACCGCCTGTCTACCACCATATTCTACCCGTGGAAGAACTCGAGCTGCATACTGTTGTGCAGTATAGTGTTCAAGAGAGAATGGAACTGTTGGGTATTATATGATGCACGACCTGTGAGTTTAACGAGTAGGTCCATTCCTTCAGATTGAATTGACAGTTTTGTACATATTCGGAAAGAGGTAGATAACGTCAAGATGGGTCGGTTTAACCATCCTTTTCTTGACAGTTACAGGATCAAGAAAGGGTTTTCTTTCTGGCAATCACTGGAAATACTGACATGATGCACTGTAGTATATCTGCATCAATATGGCAATACTTGGCTGGACAAGAATGCTACAACAATTACATGTAAATGCAGAGTTGCAGTTAGATGGCAACTTTTCTCCCCTGAGATGCCAACTCTGGTTCCTAATGTATGTACTGATTTTAACAACAGCAGCCAATTCCTAGGATGTCATAAGGTACAGTGGAAACTATTTGCTTCGGATTCTGTTATACTAATAAATCAATGAGAACTTTGCAGTTTGTTTTTTTTTAAAAAAAATAGTAGACAAAAAGAGTGTTGAAATGTTTGTTGTCAACAGACCAACAGATTAGGAGCCTATGAATCTTAAGTGCATATATGCATATCATATATCAATCAATCTTGTCTTTTTGCCTGCTTCTAATTCTTGGGAACCAAAATTCACAACACTGATCTTATCTTTAGCCTACTAACACTATGTCCTGCTTGTGGAAAGGTAAGCTTTGGTCTGCAGGAGATGAGGTCGCCAGTCAGTTCATGCTCTTTCACACGTGGACTGTGGGCATGCTCCACGGCAACGGTTCAGCATCCTCCTGTCCTGGCAAACTTGTGGCTGGCAGCAGCCGCGAGAATCTGTGTGGAGCCTATAGCCAGGCTTGTTGCAAGATGCCAGGCTATCATCTTCAGAGTTATTCAGACCGGAGGGGTTTCCCTCTCCAGACTTTTTGTATGATGTTACAGCATTCAAGTGCATGTTACAGTCATGGCCCTATCAGCACATGCTCACCGGTGATGATAGGATCA
>JADLZK010011152.1:0-316319 GCA_015847255.1 Hyparrhenia diplandra | reverse complement strand
GGTCTTCCTCTTCCAACTTATGGAGGCTTTGCCCCAAAATTGACAAAATCTTTGAATTGGGACTTTGGGCTTGGATTTAGGGAGGAAAACACACTAATTGGTACGTAAATGCCTCTCTTCATCTTATTTTTGATTTTTTTGATCCCCCCTAGATCTAGATCTATGGAGGAGAGGGAAAACTTATTTTTTCTTCGCTCTCATCCTCTCTTCCTCTCTTTTTTTCTCGCTTTGAGTACTATATAACGGCACTAGCATTCATGGAGAGCAGGGAGATAGGGATGGAGAGGCGCCGAAATGACCGGATGTATGGGATGAAGAGGGATTGAGGATGAATAGTATGATGAAGTGAAAAAGTTTGTTGCTCGAGCGAAGAGACACGCTCTGAGATAAATCAACAAAGAGGCCGATTATATGTCCATGCTCGGCGCAAAGAATCTCAAAAAAAAAAAAAAAAACACCATGGTGCGATCTCACTTAATTATGCATGGTTTTGTCAAGGACTATTTGGTCCGGGACTTTCACGGCGAAGAAGTTCCACCCTTAGATCCACCCGCCGATCCAAAGAGCGTGAAATCCCCCACCGATCCAATCAAGAGAAAATCCACCACCCGATCCAATTACATCCGATATATTCGAAAAGCACACCGACGGCGACGACGATGATGATCACGGTGGTGGTGGAGGGGATGGTAGCCGTGAGACTCCTATGACGCAGCCCGAGGATGTCCAGATTTTTGAAGATTTGGTGAACCGCCTCGATGAAGACGACATTTTGTTTGGCTGCCCGAGATGGTCGAGAATTTTCAAACAGATGAAGCAGCAAAGCAATTGATGCGCTTTACAAAGACAGTCCAAGGGTTGCACGGCGCTGAGTTTTAACCTTAATTTGCCGATGTTGAAGTCTCGTCATGGCTGGTCCCACACTAGCTTCAATGAGCTCATAAGTTACCTTGCTACCACGTATCCAATGCCTAACAAGGTTCTTGCTAATACGTATCGCGCTAAGAAGTTGATCCTACGGCTGGCGATGAAACTTGTTGGAACTTGTATTCTCAACACGGAGTAAGATCTCCGCCCCAAGGCGGGGCCTAGGGAGAATTAGACGGATTGAAACTCAAGTGCAAAGGTGCTCAATAATAAATGGCCATAATTGGTATTCACCAACCATCCAAATGGGAGGGTGATCCCCCATTTATAGTTCTACAATTGCCTAGGAATACAAGATTACGTGATTTGCCCTCCAATATTCCTAGCATATTCCCTCCTTGACCTACACAGGGCAGGGGCCTCCGCGCACTTTACTCCTTCGCACCGCCTCTCCCCCGGACCTTCGCCAGTTTTTGCGAGCCCGACCGCCCCGACCTCCCGCCCGGCCTCCGTGAAGTGGAGGAAGAGCTCGAGGGGGCACGCCACCTCCGACCTCCGCGGTGCCGACCGTCCCTTGAGGTGGCGCCCCTCGCGCCCTTAGCCGTGGTAGGTGGTACCTCGCAAGCTCGGTAGCGGAGGTCTTCGCGTTGTTTTGTTCCCGAAAGAGACGCACCAAAGATTCAAACAACACATGTATCGTTAGCGAAAGGTTCATGAGATCGGCGGACTTGTCGCCTCAGCATCTCCGCCAAATGGCCATGCCCCAACCGCTCCCTTGAGGATGAACGGCCAAGGCGGAGGCGTGCCTTTGCTTCAATCTCCGCTGCGCCGGGGCGGAGGTGTTGGGAGTACCTTCCCGGGCACGTGTCGCCTTGACCTTCGCTATCGGGCTGGAGCCGCCGCGTCTCCAACGGACAAAAGGCGCCCCTTTGAGGCCGAGGTGACCGCTTTCCCGCCCGTTGGTCGCGCGATTGAGTTCTGACGCGAAGGGGCGCCTGGCGACTATATAAGGGGGACCCTCCCCGAGCGCAGGGTACCCCACCCATCGCTCACAGCCTCCCCCCGTTTAGCCGACCTTCGCGCACTTGCGCCGCCTCAAGTTGCACTTTTTTCCTCTCTTCGCTGCTTAGAATGCTCGCTTAGGTGCATGCGCAATAGCTTTGAGCTGTTTGGCATAAGGCCGCTCCCGCCACGGAGATCTACGGCCGCACGCTGAGCTTCTTCCCGCTCGTCAACCCAGCTTGCGACTCTCACGAGACTTGCATGCTGGGACGCCGCCCCTGCGCAAGACTTAGAGGTGACCCCGTCGAGGTCGACGCCCGTTGAGATCTAATGGCGCGCGAAGACGTGACATGACCCACAGAGCTCGGCCCGACGAAGATGATCATGGCGATGTTGGATCCACCTCCGCCGCCGTATGGGCCACATTTCGCCACTTATGAGGTGGAGCTCCCCAAGAAGGAGGCGGTGCCCTCGCCGCCGAGCCCCGTGAGGAGCTGGGCATCGCCTTCAAGGATTTCTTCACATGCGGCCTCGTCGCCGTGCATCCGCCCTTTCTACGGCAGTTCTGAGGCGTCTCGTGGTCCAACCACCGGCTGACCCCACGATTCTCGGGCGGTGGCGGTTCGTATGGGCGTGCAGTCGCACAGGGGGAAAGCTAGACATTAATGTCTTTGAATTCTACGAGCCGCATAAACAGCCGGTCCGGAAGATGGCGGATGGCAGCGAGAAGAAGCTGCGCACGGGTGCTCGCACATTCAGTCCGCTGCCGCCAAAGAAAAGCGAGCTTTCCTTCGCCCGTAAGAACAAATGGGATCCCGGTGGATGGAGTGTTGGTTCTATGCCCGGTCGAGCAAGACAACAAGGACCGCCGATGGTCGAGATAGATCGCTTTGTTCGCCAACACGACTCGGGCTGACATCGCTCCCCGACCGATATCGTGGACCGAGATTTCGAGAAGCGGACCACCGCCCGCGAGGCTTTTCTAGCGGCCCGCCGGCATCCCGCCGGCGATCTTGTCGAAGAGATGTGCGCTGGGCGGTACTCCCGCTATCCAAAGACAAAGCGGAGTTTTCAACGGTGAAGGTCAACCTCCCGGAATTCGGGGAGGAGAAGATGGTGATCTGTCCGCGCCTCGGTGTGAGGTCTCCGGAAGGTGTCAGCGCCGATGCCTTCATGATGACGGTGGAGATGGAGGCTCAAGATATTTTGGGGCCGATTGGCTTGAAGGAGTTCCTCGCGCGGAGGTCTCAGGCGGGGAACATGCCCCGTCTCAATCGGGTCTTCGAAGAGATGGAGATTCCTTACGGCGCGCACATGGTTCCGCAAGGTCCCGCGGAGGTTCCTGCCGCCGGAGGAGGAGGAGGCGCCCAAGCTGAGAAGGAGGTCGCGGCTGCCCCGCCCTTCGTGGCGAGAAGAGGAAGGCCCCTCCTATAACCCACGGGAAGACTAAGAAGGTTAAGCTGGCCGATGAGGGGACCTCCGCCCCGCACGACGCCATCGCCGCTCGTGAGGACTAGACACAAGAGGAGAAGAAGAAAAAGAAGACCAGCCGGAAGCAACTTGTGCGGAGGGGGACTCCCCCCGCGGCCAAGGTTGATGACGAGGCCGGGAGTGGTGAGGCCTCCGCCGCCGGGTCTTCCGCCGGTGCTGCGTTGAACACCGGAGGTGGCGCCGCCGGCCGGCGATGGGGCTGGCCAGAGTCTCCCACTACCGATGCCTGCAGCGGGCACTTCACGGCGGAGCTGCGTCGGAGGTGTCCAAGGCGACGGCCGATTCCCTGGTGGGCTTTCCGTCGTCTAGCGGTAGCTCCGCTAGCTTAAGGCGCCGGGAGCCCAACCGAACCCGGTCAGCGGAGGAAGTCTCCGAGAAGAGAGTTGAAGACGAGGTAGGCCTTGCTTCTACCTCCGAGGACTCATTTGTGCCTCCGGTTGGTGGAAACATCACTTATGCTCGAATGCAGAGCTTCCCGCCGCTCACCGTGCGTCGAAGACTGCCGAGATAGAGGAGATCAGCTCGGGGACGAAGGCCGCGAATGCGGCAAAGGTGTTGGAGACGCCGCATACGCGTGCCGCTTCTCCTCGCCCTTCTGGCGAAGGTTGGACTTGACTTTTACTTTGTTTTTCGTTTTTCTCGCTTTGAGTTGTTTGATTAATATTTCTCTTGTCCAAGGCGATGGCATGGTTTCTCCCCGGGTTGTTGCCGAAGGTAGTCTGAGTAAGTTACCTTCACCATTGCTTTGATGTGCTTCATGGTTGTTGATTATGAGCTTACTCACTCTTCTGATTAGATTCTATCTGTAAATATTTCTTAGATGGCGACGTCCAGGAGGTCTTAAACAAGGTTGTGGACCAGAGCCTTGCGGTAAGGAGATACAATTCTCATGTGTTCATTTTTGATCTTGTTTAGTTGGCGGAGGTCTAAAGGTTTTGAATTTGTAGATGATCACTAGCTTGGAGTGCGTTCGCGCTCAGGTTCACCAGGAGCTCGCATCTCGCGATAAGCTTCTAGGTGAAATGGAAAAGAAGGCATTCGCCTGGAGGGACGGCAAGGAGGCGTCCGACAAGCTGCTGACCGAGGAGCGAGAGCTTCGCTCTAGGGAGGCTGCCGCGGCTAAGGAGTCGCAGGACTTGCTGTCCGCTCATGCCGAAAAAAAGCCGAAGGCGCCGAGGACTTGCGGTCTGTTGACGCTTTTCTTAACGTATGCGTAAGAATCCGCAAGCGCACGGAATTGTCGTTATAGCATTTCACCCGAAGTATTCGTGGTATCGTATTTCCACGAGGAACGGTTGTGTGATTACTCTCGAACGAGTCACCCTAGGATAACTATGGGTGGTGAGGTATCTTTATGGGCTCGAACTCTCTAGCAGGGATCACTTGGCTGTGATGTCCTCACTTCGGGCACCGGCAATCGCCCAAACTGGGATGGAGACCGGCAATTGCACTGCGCCACACCCGAACGTGGGGGATTACAAGGGACGGACAAGGTTGTCACAACCCACCGCCTACCCCCTCAACCGTGGGATGCGCCACAAAAAGATAGAAAACCCTTAGCCTAGACACCACGTCTACACTAGTGGTTATTACTCTAGCGTGTCGACAAGGCTTACCCATCCCCGGGGTCCTTCTTCTAGAGTACCGCCCCAAAGGAACGACTATCAATCCCGCAAGTCTATAACAGCTAGATAATATGCTTAAGAGTAATAAGCCGAAAGAGGGACACAACCATTCTTACCCAAATGATTAGAAGGTTGTAGAGGTACAAAGCGTGGCGGGTGCCGACAAGTCCGCACTCCGCCCACCCGAGATCCACAATGTACCGGGGGTACACCGGGACTCCATGGAGAAGAGGCCAAGCCCTCTTCTAGCCTTCCCTCTCTCACTCTCCATTTGAACTAAGAGGAAGAAGAAGAAGATAGGAGTGGAGTGGGAGCTTCTTCCTCTCTTCTACATTGTGGCTCTTCCTTGTGTTGTGTGGGATTGGTGTGTTGAATGAGGGAGAGGGAGGAGGTATTTATACACAAGAGGGAGTGAGCTAAATGACCTAACTACCCCTAAACCGACCTAAAGCGGGCGTCAGAATGCGTTGCACCGGCCATCAACCACCGAATCGCCTGATTACGACTTAATGTACCGCCACGAGCGGTAGGGCTCGAACCGCCCTAGGAGGGTGCGGCGCCGCACCTTGGGGTGCGCCCGCACCCCTTTGGGCTCGGCCCAGTCCGGAGCTTCGTCGTCTTGTCTTGAATGGGCTTGAAAAGTTGTAGTGTGGGCTTGGCCTGGTCCAGCTTGTGTCGTTTCGGTCCATTTCCACCCCGGGCTTGTTATCTTCGAATGCGCTTTCGGGATGGCATACTTTGGACGTATTTCCACCTGTATTTATTATAAATACTACAAAATACATTTCGGACACTACAAGTGGAAATATGTTAGTAATAAATGTATATGAGTATAAAAAGGTATAGTTTTACTCCCTATATGGTAGTAAGTTGACGGGAGAAATATGTCGTTAGTGACCGTCAACACAGGCTAAGCTTGATGAAGCCAACGCCAACCTCACCTCCTCGCGGATTCAAGTCTCCGACAAGCAGAAACAATTGGAGAACCTACACGCCTCCAGCACCTCCGCTGCCCATGCTTACGCCAACGCCATCACATCCTTTGGGGCGGTGACTACTCCGTTTCCTAAGGACGGGAGTAGTACCAGCATCATGGGGTGGATGGCGGCAAACTTCGCGAAGCTTCCGGGAGTTCTGCGTGGGGTCTCAGATTTCGGTGCCGCGCGGCGGCGACGAACTTGACTTCCAGTGTCGCTTCGAAGGTTGCGAGCACATCGAAGCTTCACGTGAAGGATTCGCACCGCCGCCTACCTTGGCGGGGCTTACGAACGATGCTTTGAAGTTCGTGGGCTCGTTTATGAAGAAGTTCTGGGCGAGTCATGGGCAAGCGGAGGCTGCTTCGCTTGCACGCTCTTTGCTTCAGGTTTGTTTCTTCTTTTGTCCAACAGAGTTTTACTCTTTTGTTGTTCCTATGTGCTAACTATTTTGTTCTTTCAGCACCGCTCCCTCAAGTTGGAGTTGCTGACGTCGCCCGGCCGAAGGTCCTCCCCGAGCTGGCTACCCACGGAGGTGAGGCTCCGCAGGATGTGCCTCCGCCGCCCACCGAGGAGGCGGAGAAGAAGGCACCCTCGGCCGGACTTGGGCGACGACGAGGTTTAGCGGCTTAGGACCTTACCTTAGAATTTGGTTTTAGCGTTTTGCGTGGATGCCGATCTCCGCTTTGTAAATTCGACTTTTATGCTAAGTGTTAATGAAAATCTAATATTTTGTTCTTGTGTGTGTAAAATTGCTGCTTGCAGGTCTCGATGAGGAGCCCTGCTGAGAAGTGTCTCCCTTGCGCTTTTATCGTGATGGTGTTTATGTTGACGTAGGCCTTTGGTCGTTTTGGAAGGAGACCTTCGCCAACTCTAGTGTAGACGAAATGTACGAAGACGTTCTTTTTGACTTAGGTGATGTGCGAATGGCGTTTACTAATTCTGTAGCTTGGGAGGGACCTCCGCCTACCTTCGACTAAGCTTTAGTTTGTATGACACAATTTTGTAATAATGCATGAGTTTATCAATAAAGATTGTTCTTGTTACATGGTTTGTACATTATGGAACGTGTGCTTTGGTTGCGTTGCTTGCGCTCCCTTGTTTATTTCTTCATCCGTTTCGCGATCGACCTTCGCTGGTAGAGTCGGTAGTGGTCGCTAGTCTCTTTTTTGCACCGCGGACCCGACTCCTTCCGCCACAAAGTATCGGCGTGGTGGATGCTTTTCTCTGGAGACACGTCTGAGGTACCCGCCTGAATGGTGCTTTTCTCTGCTAGCCTTCGCGGGTCTCCGACGTGGATCTCGCATGTGGATACCTCATTGGGGTTTCAAGTTTCGGGGGGATGTTACGAATCTTTACGCGGTCTCCCCCCTCAACATTTCCAGGTGCGAAGATCTTTACGAATCCTTACTCGGTTTCTTGCTGTTAGGTTGATGTGTGGCGGAGGTTGACGTCCGCGCTCATCTTTGGTTTGTGGATGTCTCCCGCTATGTCTATGCTTCTAGTCTGATTGACTGGAGTTTAGGGTGGGAGACTGGTTTTATAGGGGTGTTGTCATGAAGGTCACTTATTGCCTTCGTCCTTTTGTTGATTTGGTAGGTGTGCTGGGTTAGTACATAATGTGTGGGTTCCCCCCCCCCCCCTCCCTTGACTAACTTGATACGATGTGTGAGTGCAGTGATGGGCTGTTGCACTAACTCTAGACACCGTGTAAGGATTCGTATCTGTGACTTGGAGCTTTCGAGTGAGGTGTCGTCCTATTCGTTGGCTGGAAGCGCAGACTAAAACAGGCACGGAGCTATTAACTCTTGCTGATGAGCTATCAATTCTTGGCGATGAGTGTGGTATCTCGTGGCGGAGGTTTGGTTGGAGTTGGAGTTTGGCGACTCCACTACTACCTTCGCAAGCACAGCTCCAGGTCCTGTTTCTGCTGTTCTGGCGGAGGTCGACCTCTACCGAAGGTTCACGTAACAAGTTGAGGGCTTTGCGAGACAAGGCGTCGATGCTGGCGGAGGTTTCCCTGTCCAGCCTTAGTGAATCTGTTGCCTAGCATGGTGGCATAGTTGGTCTTTCTTTTGCGCTTGTGTTTGCGCTACCACTGTACCTTCTGCTGCGAGGATGTTCGCAGTTTCGACAGTACAATGTCAAGAACCTGTGTAACTTTTAAATACTCTGACAAAAGAGAAATATGTTAGATTTTGCCTCTAATTTTTGTTTTCTCCGGCCTCGCTACCCTTGTTGGCGGAGGTTTTGCTGATGCCTGATGTGGACAGGTCTTGTTTCAGCTTTTTAGTTGTTGGCGTATTTAGCCATGTTACCTCAATGCCTACGCCTTGGGTAGGACTTGTTTTGAGGATTTTTAGGACCTGTCGGAGGTCTTTAGAGGTTGTCTTTAGGTTAGAATCTCCGCGTTCTGACCTTAAGATGTCCTCTCGAGTATTTCTTCACCTTTGTCGAATTACGTGACTGCGTTGCTAGTCACTTTCGACTTTGTTTCCTTTGTGTTAGGGGAATTTTCCTCTTTATATTACAGAGGATTTTTACATTAGTCCTACCTCGTTAAAAACCTCACCTCCGCTAGGAGTTCCCCCGTGAGGAAAAGAGTGCAGGACTTTTTTGAAAGCTGTAAATTCAACTACTAATGCGAGAAAAATAAAGGACTGGCCGACCTCCGCTTATAGCTTGCATGAGGTGGTCTTACAAGTAGTATTTGCGGAGGTTGTCAATGTTCCAGGTGTGGTCGGAGGTGTTGCCCTCGCTATCCACAAGGCGGAAGGCGCCTGGCCTTGCCGCTGCTCTTGTGATGAATGGGCCATCCCATTTTGCTTGTAGTTTGCCCACGGTAGAGGCGTTCGGCTTTCTCTTGAGGACCAGGTCTCCGTCCTCGATGTTCTTCTTATGGACCTTGTTATCTCTCCATCTTTTGGTCTGGGCCTGGTATTTGCGTATCTTGTCCACGGCCTCTAGCCTTGTGTGTTCCAGAGTCTCTTTGGCATAGTCTTCATCCTCCGCCATCTTCTGCTTTATGACGCGGAAGCTTTCTCGTTTTAGCTCCTCTGGGAGCATCGCTTCTTCTCCATACATGAGTTTGAATGGAGTGAAGCCGGTTGCTCGCAAAGCTGTGGTGTTGTGAGACCAGATACCCTTGGTAGCTCGTCGGCCCATTTCCCTTTGCGGAGGTTGAACAGGGTTTTTGATATTGCGGAGAATATTATTCCGTTTGCTCTTTCGACTGCTCCGTTGGACTCCGGATGATAGACTGACGCGAAGGCTATCTTTGTGCCCATTTGGTTGCAAAATTCCTTGAACTTGTCAGAGTCAAACTGCTTTCCATTGTCGACCGTAATCATTCTTGGTACCCCAAATCTGCATATTATGTTCTGCCAGTAGAATTTCCTGACCGCTTCTGACGTGATCTTTGCCAGTGGTTTAGCTTCTATCCATCTGGTGAAGTATTCAACGGCCACTACTGCGAATTTGTTTCCTCCTTGGGAGGTTGGTAGTGGGCCGACAAGGTCTATTCCCCACCTTTGTAATGGACAGGTCGGAGGTATTAGCTGTGTTTCTGCTGAGGGGCTTTTCTGGTGTGGTGCGAAGTTTTGACAAGCTTCGCAAGTCTTGACTATTTGCTGTGCGTCTTTGATGTGTGTAGGCCAGTAGAAGCCTTGCCGGATGGCTTTTGCTGACAATGCCCTTGGTCCGATGTGTGACCCGCAAACACCAGCGTGTATTTCTCTGAGTAGTTCTATGCCTTCGCTTTGAGAGATGCATTTGAGCATTGGTTGAATGACCCCCTTTTTGAATAGGGAACCGTCAATGAGGATGTAATTTCTTGCTCGTGCCACCGTTCTTGCGGCCTCCGCTTCCTCCTCTGGATAGCTGATATTGTTGAGGTTGTCAACTATTGCATGTCTCCAGTCTTTGCCTTCTATCAGCATGACTGTCTTGAACGCTTTGTTGAGTGTTTCTGTTGCCGGTTTATATGTTATGCTGTAGAAGGTGTTTTGTGGCATGCGGAGGTTGTTTGCCGCTGCTTTGGCCAATGCATCCGCTTCATTGTTCTGCTCCCTTGGGATAAATTTGACTGTGAAACCCCGAAACCTTCGCTCTAGTGCCCTGACCACCGCTAGGTAGTTCACCAATTCTGGTTCTCTGGCCATGCATTCTTTTTCTACTTGTCCTGCCACCAGCATTGAGTCTGTTCTGATTTCGACTATCTTTGCTCGATAGGCTTTTGCCTTGTTGAGGCCTAGTATAAGCCTCTCGTACTCGGCGGTGTTGTTTGTTTGTGAGCATTCCAGTCTTGTGGCGAAGTAGGACTTGAGTCCTGAGGGTGACATTATGACAGCGGAGGCTCCTGCTCCGTGTCTCCCCCTGTGCTCCGCCTCTCGTGTACACCGGCCCATAGTTGCGAGTCTTGTTCTTGCTGTTTCTGTTCGTGTGGTGTCCATTCTGCCACAAAGTCTGCGCCAAAGACTTGGGATCAGATATGGATCTGTGGACAAATGATATTTCAAACTGCCAGAGCTCCGTGGCCCATTTGCCGATTCTGCCTGAGGTTTCCTTGTTTCTCAAGACCTCCGCGAGTGGTTGTGAAGTTGGCACTATCACTTTATAGGAGTGGAAGTAATGCTTAAGTTTCCTGGATGCGGTCAAGAGGGCGTATGCTATCTTTTCAATTTCTATGTAGTTGACCTTCACTCTTGATAAGGCCTCTGAGACGTAGTAGACTGGGAGCTGAATGAGGCGATTGGCTTCGAGTTTTTCTTGTACCACTACATCGCTAATTGCATGATCGGAGGCCGCGAGATATAGCAGTAAGGGTTTTTCTTTGTCGGGAACTGTTACTGTTAACTGTTCTTGTAAGTATTCTTTGAGCTTGGCGAAGGCCTCCGCCTGTTCTTTGCCCCAGTGAACCTGCCCACCTCCGCGTAGAGCTTGTAAGAATGGGAGGCTCTTCTCTGCTGATTTTGAAATGAATCTGTTTAGGGCCGCGATTCTGCCCGTAAGCTGTTGAACCTCTTTATTTGTTTTTGGTTCGGCCATGTCTCTGATTGCTTTTGTTTTCTCTGGATTAGCTTTTACGCCTTCTGAGCTGACAATGTAGCCGAGTACCTTCGCTTTGGTTACCCCGAAGACACACTTTTCGGGGTTCAGTTTGAGGCCGGATTTTTTGAGGTTGGCGAAGGTTTCTTGCAGATCCAAGATGTGATCCTGCTCTTTTTTGCTCATGACTATGAGGTCATCTACATACGCAATCATGTTCCTAAGCAACTGTCCCACAAGAACTTTTCCTGTCATCCTGGCGAAGGTTGCGCCTGCATTCTTCAAGCCCCCTGGCATTCTGACAAAGCAGTATGTCCCAAATGGGGTGGTGAAGCTTGTTTTCTCCTCATCTTCCTTTCTCAGCCAGATTTGGTGGTACCCCGAGTAACAGTCCAGGAGTGAGAACCTTCGGCAGCCTGCCGCTTTGTCGACGGAGGTGTCTATTCTTGGTAGGGGATAATTGTCCTTCTTGGTGGCTTTATTGAGGTCAGTGAAATCTATACACATCCTCATCTTGCCGGAGGTTTTCTTGGGTACCAGGACTACATTTGCTAGCCAGTCGGTGTACTTGACCTCTCTAATGACTTTGGCATTGAGCAGCCTCGGGACCTCCGCCTGGGCCGCCAGTATTCTGTCTTCTGACATTTTTCGCTGCCGCTGCTTCTTTGGTCTCATTTTTGGGTTGATGTCTAGGATATGCTCGATGGTGTCTCTGTCAACACCCCTGAGGTCTGCCGCTGACCAGGCAAATATGTCCTTGTTTTTTATTAGGAGCTCCGCCAGTTCCTTCTCCTCTTCTGAGGAGAGGTTGGCGCTGATAGTTACTGTATGATCAAGATCCTCGTCTATCCTTATCTTCTTCACCTTCTCCTGCCCCTTCACACTTGTCTGCCCTCTTTTCATATCAGGTGGTTCAGGGTCTTCGACTTTCGTTTCCACGGAGTTGACATTCCTGTGTGCCCTGTATATGGCCTTCTCTATATTTCTGGCTTCCTTTTGACTCCCGTACACGGTAATGATCCCGTGAAGGGCTGGGATTTTCATGCACAAGTAGCCCATGTGTATCACCGCATTGAATTTGTTCGTGAATCCTCTGCCAAATATTGCATTGTATGGCGAGTAGACATCGATGATGTCGAAGGTTATGTACTCCGTTCTTGCGCTTTCTAGGTCTCCGAAGGAAACTGGAAGGGTTATTTTCCCTAGTGCTTGAACTTGCCTTCCGCCAAAGCCTATTAGGGGTGAGTCTGAGGGTTGTAGCTGGTTTCTGTTAAACTGCATTCTGTCAAAGGCATTGGCGAAGATGATGTCGGCGGAGCTTCCGCTGTCAATTAGAACTCTCTTCATTTCCCATGTTGCTATGTTTGTTTTGATCACCATTGCGTCCACGTGCGGATAACTTTCCAATTTAAGGTGTGCTTCCGAGAAGGTGATAGGGACTTTGGACCACTCACCAAATTTGACCGCCGGTTGGACGGCTACATTGTTAACCAAGCGGAGATGGTCCCTTTTTTGCCTTTTGGTTTCGTATTCCATCGATGAACCTCCGGCAATGGGCATTATCATCCCGATGGTTGGGAGTGGAGTATGAGGATTGTACTGGTTCTCCTGGTTTGGCTCGTTTTTCATGGGATTGCTGGGTGGGGGACCTGGCGGAGGTGGTGGCAGGTGTGTGTTGGAAGTTTGGCTGATGGGCTGCCTGTTTAGTTGTTAGGGCTGTCCTGCCTCAATGTAGGTCAAATGCTGCCTTGGGTTAGGGTAAGACATGCTGGATTCGGATGAATAGTTTGGTGTTGTTGGTGGAGGCGAAGGTCTCCATGCTAGTAGGAAATTGGGGTAATACGCAATTGCGATTGTGGAAGGGTGTACTTGGTTTGATGTAAGGGATGGGTAAATGGGGCAGTATTGCTGGTGCTGGCTCTGGGCTAGCGGAGGCTCTGAGCGTGGGAATGTATAAGCACTGTTGACCTCCCTCGTTGATTGTGCTGGGTGACTGGGTAGGTGCTGACTGTTTGCTCCCTTGTGCACTTTGTCTCTTTCCTGCTGGATTACTGGGCAATCTCTTGTATAATGCCCCTTTTCTTCGCCATGTACGGCCTGAAATTGCTTTCTCGGCTTTTACGTTCTAGCTCTTCTCGTGGCCCTTTTCCCCGTGCGGTTTCGATTGTTGGGTGGCCTTGCACCCTGAGGATTTTGCTGCTGATCGGTCTCCGCCGCCTGGTCTAGGGCCAATACGTGCTGCCATTGGTTCTGCTTATGCGGAGGTTGTGAAGGTTGCGGAGGTTCCGTCTGCTGATTTCTTTTGTTTCCTTTAGGTTGCTGCCTATCTTGGTTCTGCTCTTCCAGTCTTTTGCGGAAATCATCATCTGAGCGGATCCAAGTTTCAAATTTTTCACAGAGCTCCTGCATAGTCTTTGGCTTGTTTCTTGCCAATTCACCGGCGAACAGCCCCAAGCGGAGGCCTCTGATGGCCGCGTCTATTGCTACCTGATCCGGGACGTCCGGAGCCTTCACCTTGAGTTGTAGGAATCTTTGGAAGTATTCTTTCAATGGCTCGTTTTGACTTTGCTTGCACTGGAACAGATCCATGGAGGTAAGTGATTGGACTACAAGTCCTTTGAAGTTCTCCAGTATTTTGTTGCGGAGGTTTTCCCAAGAGTATATGGTCTTTGGGCTTGAGCATGGAATACCGGGCTAGAGCATCGCCTTCCGGCGGCTATGATAAAGGCCTTCGCTAGCACGGCATCATTGCCTCCGGCCGATGCCACCGCTGCTTCATAACTCATTATGAACTGATGTGGGTCTGTCCTTCCATTGAACCTTGGGAGCTGGGTAGGCTTGTATCTGGCTGGCCACGGTGTCCTCTGTATTCCTTCCGACAAGGGAGACTTGGGGTCGAAGGACCTCCGCTTGTCGAGGACGTCGTGGACAATTAGGGGGTTGGGCGTGACTTCTGGGTTTACAGTCAATGCCGCGTGGCTAGATATTGGTATGGATGGGATGATCAGAGGTGGCTGGGTTGATGGTGTCTGACCAATCACCTGCATGCTCTGTATCTCCGCCTGTATGAGCGCGATCTGGCCGTCGATCTCCGGCCGCTGTCTTTGAGGCCTCCTTTGTGCTTTGGCGATCTCGGCGTAGCGGCCGCGGCCCGATTTCTTTCCTGTTGTAGTCTCTGAAGGGTGGCTCCTGAATCGCAATATTTCTTGGGACTGGGCGGAGCCCCCGCCATGAGGAGCGTTGGTTCGAGCAGTTGGCTCTTCCTCTTCGCCAACAGTTTCTTCATCTTCGCGTTCCTCGTTCTGAGGGGGATCTTGATTCTCCGTCGCGTAGGTGCTTCTCGTGCTACGTTTCGGCCGGGTGCTCTTCGCGGGGGCCTTAGACTTGGTAGCTGTCTTTCTCTTTCTGTGGAGCCATGGTTTTCAATCTTGGGCCCCACGGTGGGCGCCAATGTTGGAACTTGTATTCTCAACACAGGAGTAAGATCTCCGCCTAGGCGTGGCCCTAGGGGAGAATTAGACGGATTGAAACTCAAGTGCAAAGGTGCTCAATAATAAATGGCCATAATTGGTATTCACCAACCATCCAAAAGGGGAGGGTGATCCCCTATTTATAGTTCTACAATTGCCTAGGAATACAAGATTACAGATTTGCCCTCCAATATTCCTAGCATATTCCCTCCTTTGACCTACAGGGCAGGGGGCCTCTGCGTACTTTTACTCCTCGCGCCGCCTTCTCCTGGCGGACCTTCACCGGGCTTGCCTGAGCCCGACCGCCCGGACCTCCGCCAGCCGTCTTCCGTGAAGTGGAGGAAGAGTTCGAGGGGCACGCCACCTCCGACCTCAGCGGTGCCGACCGGGGTCCCTTGCGGAGGTGGCGCCCTCTGCGCCCCTTATCCGTGGTAGGTGGTACCTTCGCAAGCTCTGGTAGTGGAGGTCTTCTGCGTTGGGTTTTGTTCCTGAAAGACAGACCAAAGATTCAAACAACACATGTACTGTTAGCGAAGGTTCATGACTGGTGACTTGCTGCTTCGAGCATCTCCGCCAGCTCGGGGCCATGCCCCTACAAAACTCAAAAAGTTCGATGCCTGCCCTAACCATCAGATCCTATATCGGGCGACAAGATGAGAATTTGACCAGTTGTCCGCACTGTGGCGCGAGTCGATACAAGAGGAATGCCGGATGTCGCGTGGACGATGAGCTCGATGAGGAAGCCTTGGGAGGACGGCCGAAAAAAAGAAGAAGGGGGCGAAGAAAACCAGTGCGGCAGCGAAGAAGATCATGTCAACGCAGGACGCGGAAGAAGAAGGTTACACGCAGAGGAAACGTCCAGCGCTGTCAATGTGGTACCTTCCTGTCACTGATCGCCTGCGGGCTCTCTATGGGAACCCTGAGGATGCTAAGCACATGACCTGGCATGCATCTAGCGATCGTCTAAAGGATGACGGGAAGCTACGACACCCTTCGGATGCTAAGCAGTGGCAAGATTTCGACGCCGCCTACCCTGACTTTGCGTAGAGGAGCCCAGGAACGTTAGGTTTGCATTGAGTACCGACGGAATGAACCCATTCGGTGATCTCGAAAGCAGCACACAAAGACGTGGCCGGTCGTCCCTCACCATGTACAATCTACCTCCACATCTTTGTCAAAAGTGGAGGTATGTTTTGTTGACCATGCTCATTTACGGACCGGCGGCCCGGCAACAATATAGATGTGTTCCTGGAGCCGTTCATGGAGGAGATGCAGGTACTATTTGATGATGGGGTCAATATGGTTGATGTGTACCGCAAGCAGAAGTTCACTCTTCGTGCCATCATCTTTGTCATTATCGGGGCAAATTAAAGGGAAGACCGCCTGTGTAGCTTGCATCGAAGAAACCTGCTCCACTTACTTGAAGGGATCAACCAAAATGGTGTACATGGCACACAGACGCTTCCTCTGCAGCAAGCATAGGTACACATAAGGCTAAACGAAAAACTCGTAACTCGCTAGCTCGCTCGACTCGCTCGTTAATGGCTCGGCTCGAGCTCGACTCGCTTTTATAATGGGCCAGCTCATTTTGTAACAAGCCAGCTTGTTTTATAACGAGCCAGCTCGAGTCGGCTCTCGCGAAATGCCGTGAGCTGCTCGCGAGCCATAACGAGCCAAGATAAATAATAAGTAATGTATCAATCAATGGAATCAATCAACGGAGGATGATGGATCATGGTCATAAACGATAGCATACTTATATTTTTCATTGAAAAATTCGTGTTTATTTTGTTTATTTCATTTTATATATGCATGCAATGTGTTTCTTGTTGATTTGCGGTTATAATCTTTGTACATATGTTTTTTTGTGCTTTGGCTCATGAGCCAAACGAGCCAGCTCGAGCTTGCTAACGAGCCAAGCCGAAGCTACCCTTCCGCTCGTTTGTATAACGAGCCATAACGAGTCGAGCCGTAACGAGCCGAGCCATAATGAGCCAAGCCACTAACGAGCCGAGATGGCTCGATATCCAGCCCTGGGTACAGAGATGAAAAAATGAATATATACTTTGACAACAAGGGCGAGCCGCAACCTGAGCCGGCACCGACTAGTTATGGTCTGAAGGTGTTTGACATGGTGAAGGACTTGGAGTGCGAGTTTCGAAAGAAGAAGAAGAAAGACAAGGAAGACGGCACCACCAAGACAATGAAGAGAAAGAGGGATAAATTGGAGGAAGAAGCGCCTCCTGCCGTTCCTTTCAAGAAGTCAATTTTCTTCAAGTATCTAAAGTACTGGAAGACACTGAATACACCCCATGCGATCGACTCTATGCACCTTGAGAAAAATGTCTTCGAAAGCACGATCAGTCTCCTGATGGATATCAAGTTGAAGACGAAGGATGGTATCAAGTCACGTCAAGATCTTATTAACATGGGCATCCGACGGGAAATTCACGCTACACGGCTTCCGAACGGTAAAGTCGAACTCCCAGGTGCGGCCTACAACCTAACGAGAGATGAGAAGTTGGCTATGTGTCGGTTGATTATTGGTATCAAGGTACCGACCGGTTTCTCTTCCAACATCAAGAGTCTGGTATCCATGAAAGACCTCACAATGACAAACTTCAACGCGCACGATGCTCACATCATCCTGACGGTGTTTCTTCCAATTGTGATCAAAGCTATTCGTCCAAAATATGTGAAGATGGTGATCACAAGGATGTCATACTTGTTTAACCAAATCACCCAGAAGGTCATTGTCAAAGCAGATCTGTCTGCGCTGAAACAGTTCATCGTAGAAACAATGTGCCAGCTAGAGATGTGCTTCCCACCGTCGTTCTTTGACATTATGCCACACCTGATGATGCACATGGTTGATCAGATAGAACAGCTAGGACCCATGTACCTACAGGCGATGTGGACCACTGAGCGACTAATGTCTACCCTCAATCGATTCAATCATAACCGTTCCTACCCGTAGGGGCTCTATGATCGAGGCATACACAAGCCAGGAGGCCGTGAACTGGTGTATGAAGTACATAAAAGATGGGAGGGCTATTGGGCTTCCAGTCCATCAACATGAAGGAAGAACCTCGGGGATGGGGTGCATGGGCCGAAAAGCACGCACCGACGCATCTAGGCAAACAAAGTGCTAGAAGCTCACTACAAAGATCCTTCATCAATTGGTGATCATGGACACATACATTAAAAAGCACCTCAAAGAGATCCGCCGTGCAAATAGGAAGCGCACGAAGGAATGGGTCGAGAAGGAACACAAGAACTGTTTCCTCCAAAGGGCTCGCTCAGCGTAACATTCCCACGGGAGATGATGCGGAGACAAAGAAGAAGCTTGTGTCGCCCGCCCATGCGGATCACCACGTGGCAAGGGTATGACGTCAACGGGTACAGGTTCCACACAAAAAGAGAAGGACAAGAAGAGCGCATCACGTAACAACGGTGTTCGATATGAGGGCATCAACGCCGAGACAGGGAAGATGTCATGCTTCGCGAAAGTCGAAGAAATATGGGAACTTGACTATGGCGGTGACCTACGATATAACCATTTTTCGCTGCTAGTGGGTCAAGCCACGTGCGCTTCTAGTGGACGATTATGGGCTAACCACCGTGAACCTTCAAAGTGTCCGGGTACAAAGATGATCGGTGGGTACTTGCATCCGATGTCGCACAAGTAGCCTACTATATGAACGCAGAGAACATAAATAGACATATTGTTGTGGTAGGAAAGCGGCGGATCGTGGGAGCCGATGGGGTCCGAGTCCCAAACATACAACAACTATGATGAGTTCCAAATTTCTTTTCTGATTTTCCGAAAAACATAAAGGCCGTTGAGGACGAATCAATCCCGACAAGACTAAAATGATGCCTTGGACCCGCCCGATGGCGAGAAGAAGACCACCAAAGCACTAGCAAAGAAAATGATATGTAACAATGTAGTAGTGACATGCATGTTAAACTAGGATATTTGAAGCACAATTTATTATGAGATAAACGATTTTTGGAATTTTATCTGTATTTAAACCAATTATTCTGAATTTTATCTCTATTTAATTGCAATGATTATGAGTTAAACAATTTTTTGAATTTTATCTGCATTTAAATCCAATTATTCTGAATTTTATCTCTATTTAATTGCAATTATTATGAGTTAAAACAATTTTCTGAATTTTATCTCGTATTTAAACCTAGTATTCTCAATTTTTTTTCAATTTATGAATTTTATCTTAGTTTAAATCCAAATATTCTGAATTAAAACAATTTTCCAAATTTTATCTCAATTTAAACCAATTTTCTGTATTTTATCTTAGTTTAAATCAAATTATTCTCAATTTAAACAATTTTCCAATTTTTTTATGAATTTTTATGAATTTATAACAATTTACAAATAGTTTTTTTTTGAATTTTATGAAGTTAGAACTATTTTTTATGAATTTTGTCTATACATTTTGCGTGGTGGGCGAGTTAGGGTGCCCGCCACGGTAAATGTTTTGCGTGGCGGGCTACTTAGGGCGCCCGCCACGATTAATATTTACCGTGGCGGGCGCCTAGGGTGCCCGCCACGCAAAATGCTTCCATTATAAATACGCCGAAGCCCCCTCCGCTTTTGGCTAAGTCCTTCACGGTGTTCGCTTTCACCCCGAAGGGTCGGGATTTTTGCGCCACCGCCGCAACAACGCCGCCGTCGTTCTCCTCCTCGCGTCCGACCACCTCCTCCCCCCGCGCCGCCACGCCCTAGATCCGCCACGGCCCACCGTTTCCGTTTCCCCACGCCGCCGCCGCGCCGCCACGCCACCCCGCCACCACCGCCGCCGCCGCCACCACCACCGCCACCGCCGTGCCTGAGATCTTCTCCCGCGTTCGTTGTGCCCGTCTCCTCGCTCCCCGCCCCCGGGCCCCGCCGTGGTGCCCTGAACTGAAGCGGCGGGTGGAACCTAGCTCCGCCACCACCGCCATTGCCGCGTGGTGCCGCATGCGGTGCTCGTGGTGCCTCACTCGTGGTGCTCGCCGCGACCCCTGGAGGTGCTGCCGGTGCGCGCCACTGTCGTCCCTGCCGGGTGCCCTGAATCCGCTGACTCCAGTGCGCCGGCGACCCTGCTCCATCTCCATCTTCTTCCACTCCTCCGTGGTGCTCGTGGTGACCCTCTCGTCCTACCTCTCCCTCCCCGTCCATTTTGAATTGTGCTCGTCCATTTTGAATTGAGCTTCGTCATTTTCAATTGAGCTTCTGTCATTTTCAATTGAGCTGCCTGTGATGCCCAATGATACCTGATGCCTATGAATTGAGCTTATATATATGCCTATGATGCCTGTGATGCGAATTTGGAAATCCAAAGGATAACTGAGCTTATATATATGCCTATGATGCCTATGACTTTTGTTCATGCTTATGAATTGGTGCATTGTCATGAACTGAATCTACTTATGTACTACTAAATTTTATCTCAATTTTGGACTGTTGCCTATGAATTTTGGGGCTACGACACTAAATCTTTTCATGCCTACTACTCTGTTCTCTCTCCTTACTGTCAATTTTGAGATGTGAATGACCCTTTTATGCAATGATGTGATCCCTTTAAACTTATTAGTGCTGAGGCAGAGGCATATATGCAATGACATGAACTTAATTATTGGGGTGAGGCAAATGGCTATGATGATTGAATGCCCCCTACTTGAAGTTGCTAAACTAGGATGGCTTGTACAAGCAACCGCTTTTAGAAGCGATGTGATCACAAGGGGGCTATATCTGAGCCAACATTTTTATTTTTCTCTTTCCACAATTTTGAATTGAGCTTGTCTACTCCTGCGTACTGCTCCTCCTATATACTACTACTAATGCACTATATATTGGTAGCTTGAAATGGCGAATCAACAGACCAAATTAGAAAGGTCTTGTATGGGACTCGCCTAGCTCCAAATGCTCGAGTTCGGGACGGTAACGCAAGCGGAGCGTCGTATAGCCCGTCGTGGGGTAAAAGGAAATGTGCAGAGGAGGAAGTTGATCCTAGTTACAACCCGAGGGGTGAAGCACGAAGCAAGGTGCCTAGGGTTCTAGAAGTACAGGCTCAACAATCCCCCGCTACCTCCACAGGCACCTCAGAGCAACACCCCCCTATGTCCACGGCCACCTCTTCAGGCAACCGAAAGGGAGACAAGCCGAAGCTGAGAAGGGGAGAACATGGGAGGCACAAGGCTACTAGTGAGGTCCATGTCATTCAAGAGTTGGGGCCGCAGGGCAAGCCATTGCGGCCCACTGAAGTCATCGCGAAGTACAACAATCAGTGCTCATGTTTCGTGAAAGATAAGATCTCCATTCTTTGGGACGACTGGAAAGCCGTCCCTAAAACTGACAAGTTTTGGGTGTGGGGCGAGATGCAGAAACGGTTCCGGTATCCGCACGGCGCCGATATGGAAAAGGTAGAGGAGCATGTTTATGTCCTCGCAGGAAGATGCTTCCGGAACTGGAAGTACAGGCTCAACAAGGACTTTCTTTTGAAAGGGCGATCACCCTTCGCCAAATACACCATGATCTCAGAAGAAGTATGGGAAGAGTTCTGCAAAAGAAGAAACACGCCCGAAGCAAAGGCGAAGAGCGAGAAGTTCACAGAACTAGCAAATAGGAACCGACTGCCCCACCACATGGGCAATATTGGGTACGCCGGACACAAGCCGGCGTGGCGGGCCCAAGAAAGGGCTAGAAAGGAAGCTGGGGAGCCAGATCCGTACGAGGGCTGTGATGAAAGGACACAAGACTTCCTCTACGGCCACAAGCCCAAGAAGGCAGAGGCCCGCACCGCGCCTCAGATCAAGGAGGTCGAGAAGGATGTCATTGAGGCCATTGCGGCTAAGAACAGCGGGAGCCTCGAAATTCGTCGGGGACACGATGCACTGACTTTGGCCTTGGGAAACCCCGAGCATCGCGGCCGCGTCCGTGGCATGAGCTCCAAGAAGAGTTGGGTGACGGTGGACTCGTGGCAGTCGGATGCTACCTCGTATCACACGAGGTAGAGGTACAAGGAAGGTTTGAGACAGGAAGGCCGTGATGAGGCCTTGAAAGAAATGATCAGCAAGTCTATAGCAGCAGCTTTCATGAGCAACGACCCCAAGATGGTCGAAATCGTGAACCGATGTGTTTTGCCAGCCGGTATGCCGCTGACACCAAAGACCGGCGCAGTTGGCCCCTAGGAACCCCTGTGGATGATATCACCGAAATGACACGGTCGCGTACTCTTGGTGCCTGTCGGTAGGACCAGCAAGACGAAGAAGGCTGTGGCCGAGGCGGTTGTACATCCGCACGGAGATTGCGTTGAGTACGAAGCGCATGAGATCCCTCCAGAATGTGCTGAAGTCACCGTTGGGTACGTGTTGCCGAAGTATGAAGACTTTGAACTGGAGTATCCCGCTCATAATGGGGTCAAGACTCTATTGACTGCTCTTTGTTATGCTATACTGTGGAACAAGGACGACATTGAACTTCACAAGTCAATATTGAAGTCACCGTCATTTTCATCACAGCCAAAAGTGGCCCCGAGTTCTCCGCTGAACCACTATGATGATTCTTCCCATGATGATGATGGTGGGGACGGTGGAGGAAACGACCCTCCTCATGGTTCGAGTACTCCGCCATCTCGCAGTCCAGCTAAGGACCCGCCGGCACCTGAGAAGTAGGCACCTGAGGAGCCGGCACCTGAGGAGCAGGCACCTAAGGACCCGGCACCTGAGAAGCAGGCACCTGAGGAGCCGGCACCTGAGGAGCAGGCACCTGAGAAGCAGCCGATACTCGAGGAAGCAACTGGGGAAAACACAGTGCCACATCCTGCGGAGAGAGTAGGGGACGAGACACCCATCTACACTCGAGGCCTCCAACCGCTGACACCTCCGGCGCCGGGGAAGGAGAAAGGAGCTGAGCATAGGACACCGCCACCATCCCGCGCTGGACCTAGCGAATGCCTTCCACCACCGAAAAAGCCGACATTCGATGAAGAGGAGGTCGTACCCGACAAGCAGGCCTCACCCGAGAGGCCCCAATTATTAACGATTAGGTCTGAAAGGTATGCCCCGCTCAAACAACGAGCTATAATATGTTATTAGCTACTTCTTTTCACAACCTAACATTTGTAGCCCCGCTTTTCCAGGCCAAAATCCCCACTTCATGTCGGGTTCGTCTCGGATGAATGCCCCGGCAACTTCGAGTATGGGAAGTATATGATACCTAAGGCTCAGCTAATCGATCAGGAGACTTGGGAGGCTCGGAAATTCCATTTATGGTATATAGAGTGCGCAAAACGTGGATTGCATAGCTTCACTGTCTATCTTCCTAAGGAGTACTTCCACAACTTCGTTGATGGACGGTTCCTCATTGAGTTCCATGACATGTGTAGACTATTTTGTCGACAGGACCTTGACAATGCCCAAGTCACCTTGTTTGCTCTGTAAGTGCAATTTTACTTCCACATGTCCCTTGCATCCGTATAGATTCTTAGTGTCAAAAGTACTTATGCCACAACCACATGTCCTTATAGGTTGATGGCCGATGCAGGCAGGAAGGTAAACAATGGTATTCTTTATCTCTCCAATGCACATTTGTGAGAGAGAGATCATCGGTTATCAAAAAGCAAGGGACCATCCAGATATGGTGGACTTGATGGAGAGGGAGAGTGAAAAGATATGGAAAAAGCAGCTGGACGAAAAGAAGTTGGAATTATCACAGTACATAATAGCAGCAATGAAAAAGGTCAAGCCAAAGGGGTATCGATGTATTCTGGCGGCTCACCAATACGGAATAGGAAACGTAGGACATTGGATTTGTTTCATGATCTTTCCTCAGGACGGGAGGGCCGTGATCTTTGACTCACTGTCGAACACAAACCCGCACGGCTACCGACACTTTGAAAGCTGCTTAAAATTGTAAGTGATGAACTGCTTATTCAATTACTAGAGTCGAATATCATCGTTGACAATATAGTGCATTTCGTACAGCTCTTACAGGGAGTACTTGAAGGATCCGGACAGCTGGGATCGAAGATCCCAGAAGTGTAAGGAGCGCAATAAAAATAAACTCAAATTCAGGCGAAATTTCCCGGTACGTATATGAAACCTAATTTTTCTTAGTACGACTGCCTATTGCTTCTATATTACTACTAACATTGGTTTATTGTGTGCAGTGCATTAAACAACCATATGGATCAAACTTGTATGGTTTCTTCGTCTGTGAGTACCTGAGGGCTTGTAGAAAGTACTCCAGCAGCTACCGACAGCTCAAGGATGGAATCAAGCACTGGTACGGGGTGGTACAAAAGGCAACCGATGAGATGCGATTCAGGCGAACAGTAGGAGACATATGTAAGTTTGTCCTAGACCAAGTAATGCATGAAGGACATCCTTTCTTTTTGGAGGACAGTGAGTTGGGGCTGCTTCCGGAGTTCGAGGCCCTAAGGAAATGGAGCACCAGGCTAGAGCTTAAGGACTACCTTCATCCAGTCACCTTTTAGCTCGCACATTATGTATGGATGTAATTAACTCGTACTTTATTGGATATGCATGAATGGATCGATGAAAACATGTATGGATACGAATGGAATCGTTGTATATATATGTATGATATATATTTGAGTATTTGTCTTGCTTATATATATATATATATATATATATATATATGTGTGTGTGTGTGTGTGTGTGTGTGTGTGTGTGTGTGTGTGTGTGTGTATGGATTGATGTAGCAATGTATATATATGTGGATATGTATTGGCATTTTATTTTATTTTTTAAAAAAATAAGCCGTGGCGGGCAACATATCGCGCCCGCCACGGTAAATCCACGGTTAATGGAATTATGCGTGGAGGGCGCGTTAAGCTGCCCGTCACGGATATTCACGTTATGCGTGGCGGGCACAGCCGCCCGCCACGCGAAAGGCCACGATTAACCGTGACCTCTCGGGGGTGACGGGCGGTTGTGCCCGCCACGCAAAACCAATTCCGCCCGCCACGAAAAAAGTATTTCGTTACTAGTGAAAATAGCTCCAGCTCCACTACCAAATATATTTGGGATTGCCAAAGGGAGTGAATTTCTGTGCATGCCGTAGTAATCCATCACTTTTGACCGTTTCTTTAGTAGTGCGATGAGATGATTCAAAGCATAACTACGTTTATTAAATAATCAGAGACAGTAGTCAATATACGGTGAACAACTTTACAAAACCAAACCACACAATGTGCTGCTCGGTGCCTCAACGGGCGCAGCAAGTATCATGCATCAGTTAGTATTTTACAAGTGACATTGAACGGAACAAAGCACATAAGAAAGGCAGATAATAAAGGAGACAAACAGGCATTCAAGGTTATGCCGCTTGGATGGTTGGTTGTGGCTGCCTCGTCACAGATGGCTTGTTTTTGTGCCTGATCGCTTCCTCTTTCCAAGCTCGCACTTTTGACTCCTCCGTAGAGTGGTGGAGGATCACCTCGTTGAGATTCTCAAGATATGATACGCCTGACACGCCAAGCCTGCAGCTGCTGGCTTCCTGGGGATCACACACCTGATAGAAGTTACAGAAATACATGGCAACAAAACGAGGCTCTGGAACATGTGGACCTGGGCAAAGTAGGTCAAGAATGGTGAGAGACTTCATAGATCCTTGTTCGAATCGCACTTGTGGAAGCTTTGGGGCCTCGAAGCATAGTCGCCTCAGGCTAGGGAACCCACCACTCTTGACAACGAAGCTGCCGCCCCGAAATCCATGTCCATCTTCTTCTGCTAGCTTGAGATACTCCAAGCAAGACAGACATTGCAGTGCGGATAAATCTTCAAGGCTCAGACCAGTTGAGATGAGTATCAGCTTATTTAGACCGACCAGCTCCCTGAGGGCAGGAGCATCAGGCAGACTCTCCAGTCGTCCCCGTAGCTTGATAGATGTGATCGCACAGGGAGCCTCTAAGAAGCTTATGAACTCCGTGGAGAAGCCGCTTGAATCAATTGAGACAATCTGGAGAGCTTTGCTGCCGGTGAAGCGCTCCTTGAGCCGCAACAAGGGCGAGCTGCTACTGACACACGATCTCGTCGTCGTCCTTGTAGTAGTGCTGCTGCTGAGGGCGCAGGTGTTGGATGTTGCTTGTTGATAGACCTTGACCTTCCTCAGTTTACCGGCGTGAAGTATCATGTTTTCAAAGCTTTTGTCAGCTGCCTCGGTAACGGCGACGACGACTCCAGCCAGAGTCTGCAATCTACTCTGCTTTGCTATTTCCTTTCTGATCCCATGGGCTAGCTCAAACCGGCCAAGCAGGTGAGCCAACAGTGGTAGCCTGACGACCTCAACGGGCACAACCTGCACCCCCGTGTCTCGAATATCCAGTGTCTCCAGCTTCTCTAGGCGCTGCATCTGTGGGGGAAGACGGACGACGTCAGTGCCCCTCAGGCTGAGGTACTTGAGGAACCGCTGCTTGCATATGGCTTTGACAACAGCAGCATCGTCGTTTATGAAGCCCTTGCAACCTTCCAGATCCAGGACCCGCAGCAGCTTGCAGCTGTGGAGGTCAAGAAGAGGGCTTCCGAAGATTGTTAGCGACCTCATGACAGACCAGTCGATGCCCCTCGCTGCCGTAGCAGTATCCACTCCTTCCTTGCTGCTATCCTGAACAGAGAGCCGGCGGACACGGCCATCATTGTTGTAGGACAGAAGCTCGTCCTTGTCAACCAGAGCAACAAAGTTCTTTGAGACGGCCTTGTGGATGATGAACTCCAGCATTATGCTGTGAACCCTGCATCTGGCTAGCCTAGCATCTCTTATCTCGACCGGTTCAATGATACACCGATCAATTAACCCCTCTAAACAGCCTTTGGCACCTTCTTCATCAGTGTCAGTGACGGAGGAGCCATCCCTGTAGTGTGCAACATCTAACAATTCCTCAGTCGTCCATCTCCTGAGCAGAACCTTGCTGTTGATAGGGCGGCCTCTGGGGAACACACTGGCATAGAGCAAGCAGCTCCGGTGGGCATAGTCGGGAAGGCCGTCGTAGCACTGGGTAAGAGCTCTGTTGATCTTGGAAAACTCGGCATCCTGACCTCTTAGTATCTTGTCTCCGAGCGCGCGGGCAGCGCTTTTGCAGTGATCTGTCGTGAGTCCTCCTGCTCCTGCCACGCGACACTCAGCTCGTCCTCGCCGGCGCAAGTAGTCGGCTACGCTGACCAGCGCCAGCGGCAAGCCTCCACATTTCTTGATGATGCCCTCTGAAGCCAGCTGCACGGCAGGTGATGACCGATTCTCTTCACCAACCGTTTCCCTGAACACTTGTTCGGACTCATCCTTGTCCAAACATTGCATTGGATGCACATAACTACCCCAACTGCATTCAGCCGCAACGGAGTGCACACTTGTAGTCACAATAATTCTGCTACTGTGGCCTTCTATGGGGAATTCATGTTTTATAGCCTTCCACACTTCTGGACGGTCCACATCATCAATAACAACAAAGTACCTGGTTCGCAAAACACATTTTAAACACAACTCTTAGAAAACAACAGTTTGCTTTATCAAATAAATCAGGATACATACATACATACACACACAGCTAAGGGAGGTAGACCACTAGCTTCAACATAAATGAATGAATAAATAAATGGCACTAAACTTGTGCCTCTAACTAGTACTAAATTTAGTTTTAATATATAGGTACCAAACTTGTGCTACCTTCCCACCTTGGTACCAAGACTTGGCACCTTCCCAAGGACAACTGAAGTCCTCATAAGTGAAATCGTCATGGTAGATGAAATCAGAAATTTAAAAATAAACATACAAATTAAACCATGCATGCATTATTTGTACATCTTACTATAATTTGCAAAAAATAAATGTTTAACGACAAATCTGCTTGCACTCCTGGTTATTGCCAAATCACAAGCTGAAAGCTTTGGATATGTTGCACATTGAAAATAAATTTTCATAATTTTCTTTTAATTAAACTAGCCAAATATATATCTTGCACAGTTGCATGGCCATACTGAGTATATATCCCTTCGGTACACAATTTGGTTATGAACAAAAGAGTAAATAATTACTATGCATGCAATTCTAATGTCTACTATTAAAAATATTATTTTCAACTGAGACAAACTATTAATTTACACGGTTATAATAAAATACAATAAAACTATCCAATTCTTTCACATGAGAGAGAGAGAGAGAGAGAGAGAGAGTATAAACTGATATTTTGTCAAATTTTGTGATTGGTTTCCAACGAACACGAGATAGTGGTGTTAAACTTTCGTGTGAACTAGCCACACATGCAACTTAATATGTTTTTAGAGCCAGAGGTTTCGAGTTTGAATCCTGAAAAATTACTAATTTAAAGGAGAGGTTTCTAATGTGTAGAAAAAATCAGATTTAGCTTATTTAGGCAAATCCAGTAGTAGCTGTTGTTTTTCCCCAAGGCAAGATCTTTATCTCTTCTAATGCAGTTCAAATTGTTATGTAGATTGAAACACGAAAGGAAGAATCGTAGACCAATTTATCAATAAATCTTATCAGGTGTCAGAAAGTGGTCATGTCCGAAGCTAGAAAACATCTGTTTCAAAGTTCTTTGAGTTGAAAGTCAAATTTCTCAAATTGAGAGAATATTTCCAAGTTTAGAGTTCAAGTTTCCCTCAGAGAAAAAAAGAAGTTCAATCCGAAAAACTAAACTAGGTGTATATGTATACATCATTAAGTAAGCTGTAAAGATATATTGTTCAAAGTTGCGCAAGTTTTGTTGATTTTGTGTGTGCGTGCAGTGTGTGTTGGGAGGGGGATTACCTTTTGTCACGTAGGAAATTTCCGAGGCTTGTTTGCTCATTATCGGAGATGCTCCCTTCTGCAGCTCTACAAGTAGGCTTAGCCGTCGTGTATGCCTCCTTGAGAACCTTCGTCACAAGGTGCTCCGGATCGCGGCACTCGGATGCCACTACCCAAGCCACGCAGTCGTATTCACACGAGGCATGGCAGTGGTCGTAGACTGCTCTTGCTAGAGTAGTCTTCCCCACGCCTCGACAGCCGACGATGGAGATTACCTTCAGCTCTTGCTCTTGAGCTGCTGACAGCAACCTTTCCAGCTCATATGTGTGTTTGCAGTGGTTCTTGAAGGTAGCCTCTTGACTATAAGGACGAGCAGATGGAGCTGAAAGGCAGGACCACGTTGAACCACCATCTCCGCCGCCATTATTGCCAGGTCCGGCATCAGGCTGCCAATCCTGTACTCTCCTGATTCTGTCCTTGAAATGGTCGATGCTTTTCAGTATTTGAGGTCGGGGATCCATCCCTAGTGCTGACAGGATGAGTTGGCCAGATTTTCCCGGAACCCATGTAAGATCAAGGAAATCCTCGATATCACAAACCAACTCCTTCAGTAACGCAATCTTGCTCTCATGTGTCGCCCCTTGGTTCTTCTTCTCGTTGGAATCGATGTCGGTGATCACCATTTTCATCTCTAGTTCGATATCCTTGAGGCCTCTCTTCACTGCATCTTTCAGGTTCCTATCTCCCTTGATCACAGCAAGCACCTTGGTAACCACAGTCTGGGCAAAGCCCAATATTTGAATCACCTCTCCTCCTGTCATTTGGGAATGGACGTCAAGTGGTGGAGTGAAGGAAGCCATATGATGGACGAGGCATGGTCACTTATAGACACGGTCTGATAATGGCACCCCCATGAAATTCCAAACAAAAGATTGGAGAGAATATCATGTGCTTTTATTCGCACCCTTTTTTTTTAATAGCACCCCTTGGTGCGGCCTTCAGAGGAGGCCAGCTGCGGGGTGAGGTTCAAACCCCCGCCGGCCGGCTCCTCCCTTAGAGCCTTCACCACTGGGCCACATACCCATCCGCCGTGCTTTTGCACCTTTAGGTGCTCCGGTGCTGTGGCGCATGAATAAGAGCTCCCAAAAGTACATGGAAAATTAACAAAAGTAAAATAAATAGAGCATCCAATTATATATGATCATGCAACCAATCTCCGAGCCGAGCCAGTGCTCCCGAGCGACGGCAGCCCGAGCCTGACTCCAATAGATCTCCGACCCGAGCCCGTGCTCGGACGGAGAACAGACATCTCGAGCGATAGGCGCCCTGCCGGACATCCGAGGCCCTGGCCTATATGGAGATTCCACGGCGCCAGCCCCACGTGGCGTTGTCTGCTGCTCCCTCGACAGGGTCACGCAATCAGCATGACACAACAGGGCAAGCGGCTTCACCAGCTCTAGAAGCAGCGGGCTCCAGGTCCTGCTCGTCAGCCCCTCGAGCCGGGGCTCCTTCGTGGCCAATAAAGGAGGCCTTGAGAAGGTTCACCTGGGGGAGGCCCCGCACCAGACAGCCTTTGATGGTCAAGTGTTAGGCAGCTGCAACGATGACATCAGGCGGCGCCTGCAGCTCCCTTGACTCCCCCTACACGAAGAAGCCGAGGTCCATCCATGTCGCAATAGCATCCTCCTGCACCCGGCCCTCATAGACCATAGACCAAAACCCAAAACCGACTTGTATCCAACCTTCCTCAGGATATAAGGGGAGGGTCGGTTCCCATAGAGGAGGGAGGACGATCAGAGGCTGATTGGACACCAGACTGATCGCCCGAAGAGAAACCGAGAAACAGTCTGGCAACCTAGCTAGAGAGAGGGCCTATTCCTCACTCGCTGCAGTTCACTGTATATAAAAAAAAGTAAAGGTGTGGTAGCACTATAGATAAAACATTGGCTTGATAAAATGCAAAGGTATGGTAGCAGTATAGATAAAACATTGGCTTATTATTTTATCTATGCATTAATTGGCTTATAATTGTATGGTAGCACAAAGGGCGCTACATTCATTTCCGCGCACCAGATGTGATATCAGAACAATAGCGTCATTGTTTCCCCCACGCACCCGTCATGGTCACACATTAGGTCTGAGCGTTTTGGAGTGGTACTAGCATCTTTGCTTTTTACAACCCACCGTTGGAGTGTCCTGATTGATAGCATCTTTGCTTTTTTTTAATCCCATGCCTGTCCCACTTCTGAATTGATTGGACGATCCGATGAGAGTATCAACAAAGACATCATCTTTGCTTTTCTTTTCTAGAGTGGTCATCATCTTTGCTTTTCCCATGAACATATTTCCTTCACATTATTGAAGCATCCAGAGTCCAAACCAACAGCCTCTTTACATTTCCGATGCCCGTGTGAATGTTGCTTCTATTTGAGTGTTCGAGTCCGGTCATTCCAAAGTATCTAGAGTCCAGATGAAATGATCAATAGCACCATTGCTTTTTCGATGCCATTTTTTTGTGCTACTTTTTCAATGCCATTGTGCAATTCACTTTGAAGCTTCCAAATTGACGGTAGCTCTAATTTTCCTAGAAACCCACACCGAACCCCTTGTGACTGTTAACAATAGCATTCCATTAGGCGCGCTATTCCCTATGCATTGTTTAACGTCAGCCTTTGATGGTCAAGTGTTAAGCAGCTGCAACGATGACATCAGGCACCACTGTGTCTCCCATGTGTTTTTTAGTACCCGAGCAACCGGAGACCCACACTCCAACATCGGAAGAACAACCACAATGCTTGGCATGGTTACGAACTCACGACACCTATCTAATTGAGAAAGGGCAAAGTGTTTCTGCAGTTCACGGTATAAAAAAAAGTAAAGGTGTGGTAGCACTATAGATAAAACATTGGCTTGATAAAATGCAAAGGTATGGTAGCGGTATAGATAAAACATTGGCTTATTATTTTATCTATGCATTAATTGGCTTATAATTGTATGGTAGCACAAAGGGCGCTACATTCATTTCCACGCACCAAATGTGAGATCAGAACAATAGCGTCATTGTTTCCCCCACGCACCCGTCATGGTCACACATTAAGTCTGAGCGTTTTGGAGTGGTACTAGCATCTTTGCTTTTTACAACCCACCGTTGGAGTGTCCTGATTGATAGCATCTTTGTTTTTTTTTTATCCCATGCCTCTCCCACTTCTGAATTGATTGGACGATCCGATGAGAGTATCAACAAAGACACCATCTTTGCTTTTCTTTTCTTGAGTGGTCATCATCTTTGCTTTTCCCATGAACATATTTCCTTCACATTATTGAAGCATCCAGAGTCCAAACCAACAGCCTCTTTACATTTCCGATGCCCGTGTGAATGTTGCTTCTATTTGAGTGTTCGAGTCCAGGCATTCCAAAGTATCTAGAGTCCAGATGAAATGATCAATAGCACCATTGCTTTTTCGATGCCATTTTTTTTGTGCTGCTTTTTCGATGCCATTGCGCAATTTACTTTGAAGCTTCCAAATTGATGGCAGCTTTAATTTTCCTGGAAACCCACACCGTACCCCTGTGACTGTTAACAATAGCATTCCATTAGGCTCGCTATTCCCTATCCATTGTTTAACATCAGCCTTTGATGGTCAAGTGTTAAGCAGCTGCAACGATGACATCAGGCACCACTGTGTCTCCCATGTGTTTTTTAGTACCCGAGCCACCGGAGACCCACACTCCGACATCCGACGAACAACCACAACGCTTGGCACGGTTACGAACTCGCGACACCTATCTAATTGAGAAAGGGCAAAGTGTTTCTGCAGTTCACGGTATAAAAAAAAAGTAAAGGTGTGGTAGCACTATAGATAAACCATTGGCTTGATAAAATGCAATGGTATGGTAGCAGTATAGATAAAACATTGGCTTATTATTTTATCTATGTATTAATTGGCTTATAATTGTATGGTAGCACAAAGGGTGCTACATTCATTTCCACGCACCAAATGTGAGATCAGAACAATAGCGTCATTGTTTCCCCCACGCACCCGTCATGGTCACATATTAGGTCTGAGCGTTTTGGAGTGGTACTAGCATCTTTGCTTTTTACAACACACTGTTGGAGTGTCCTGATTGATAGCATCTTTGCTTTTTTTTTATCCCATGCCTCTCCCACTTCTGAATTGATTGGACGATCCGATGAGAGTATCAACAAAGACATCATCTTTGCTTTTCTTTTCTTGAGTGGTCATCATCTTTGCTTTTCCCATGAACATATTTCCTTCACATTAGTGAAGCATCCAGAGTCCAAACCAACAGCCTCTTTACATTTCCGATGCCCGTGTGAATGTTGCTTCTATTTGAGTGTTCGAGTCCGGGCATTCCAAAGTATCTAGAGTCCAGATGAAATGATCAATAGCACCATTGCTTTTTCGATGCCATTTTTTTTGTGCTGCTTTTTCAATGCCATTGTGCAATTTACTTTGAAGCTTCCAAATTGACGGTAGCTTTAATTTTCCTGGAAACCCACACCGAACCCCTTGTGACAGCTAACAATAGCATTCCATTAGGCGCGCTATTCCCTATGCATTGTTTAACGTCAGCCTTTGATGGTCAAGTGTTAGGCAGCTGCAACGATCACATCAGGCACCACTGTGTCTCCCATGTGTTTTTTAGTACCCGAGCCACCGGAGACCCACACTCCGACATCCGACGAACAACCACAATGCTTGGCACGGTTACGAACCCGCGACACCTGTCTAATTGAGAAAGGGCAAAGTGTTTCTGCAGTTCACGGTATAAAAAAAAAAATAAAGGTGTGGTAGCACTATAGATAAAACCATTGGCTTGATAAAATTCAAAGGTATGGTAGCAGTATAGATAAAACATTGGCTTATTATTTTATCTAAAATTAATTGGCTTATAATTGTATGGTAGCACAAAGGGCGCTACATTCATTTCCACGCACCAAATGTGAGATCAGAACAATAGCGTCATTGTTTCCCCACGCACCCGTCATGGTCACATATTAGGTCTGAGCGTTTTGGAACGTGGTACTAGCATCTTTTCTTTTTACAACACACTGTTGGAAAAATCCTGATTGATAGCATCTTTGCTTTTTTTATCCCATGCCTCTGGACCCACTTCTGAATTGATTGGACGATATAATGAGATATATCAACAAAGACATCATCTTTTGTCTTTTTTTTTCTTTTGAGTGGTCATCATCTTTGTAAATCCCATGAACATATTTCCTTCAAATTTTAATTTTGAAGCATCCACATGTCCAAACCAACAGCCTCTTTACATTTCCGATGCCCGTGTGATTGTTGCTTCTATTTGAGTGTTCGAGTCGGGCATTCCAAAGTATCTAGAGTCCAGATGAAATGATGGAATAACACCATTGATTTTTAGATGCCATTTTTTTATGCTGCTTTTTCCAATGCCATTGTGCAATTTACTTTGAAGCTTCCAAATTGACGGTAACTTTAATTTTCCTGGAAACCCACACCGAACCCCTTGTGACAGCTAACAATAGCATTCCATTAGGCGTCCAACAAAAATTAAATTTTTTATTTTATTGTTTAACGTCAGCCTTTGATGGTCAAAGATTAGGCAATAAATTAAAAAAAAAAGGCAAAACACAGCAAAAACACCACTGTGTCTCATATTATTTTTTCAGTACCCGAGCCACGTGGAGACCAACAAAATTAGACATTCTATTTTATGAATTTTCTGTGAATTACTATGATTTTTGAATGATTCAACCGAAACCTGTCTAATTGAAGGGAAAAACGCAAAGTGTTTCTGCAGTTCACTGTATATAAAAAACCGTAAAGGTGTGGTAGCACTATAGATAAAAACATTGGCTTGATAAAATGCAAAAGTAAAATAGCAAAATAGATAAAAAATTGGCTTATTATTTTTTATCTATGCATTAATTGGCTTATAATTGTATGGTAGCACAAAGGGCGCTACATTCATTTCCACGCACCAGATGTGAGATCAGAACAATAGCGTCATTGTTTCCCCCACGCACCCGTCATGGTCACACATTAGGTCTGAGCGTTTTGGAGTGGTACTAGCATCTTTGCTTTTTACAACCCACCGTTGGAGTGTCCTGATTGATAGCATCTTTGTTTTTTTTTTATCCCATGCCTCTCCCACTTCTGAATTGATTGGACGATCCGATGAGAGTATCAACAAAGACACCATTCCATTAGGCTCTCTATTCCCTATCTATTGTTTAACGTCAGGCTGTCTAAAAGTGTCATATTATGTTATATGAAGATAGAATGGTACAACCATTAAAATGCATGGTATTGTGATACTGTTTCCACCATTTTCAGTGAAATTTTCATAAGGGTGTCAATCCCATTAAATTAGATGTCACGTGAAGAAAATGGTGGCTCGGTAAGAAAACTATATATCCATTAAATTATATAGTAACAAACGTCTTACGTGGCATCTAATTAGGGCATGGGCAACAGGGGCAGCTAGGGGCGTTGGCCTCAGTAAAAAGTCACAATCCACGTAGGCCGGAGGGATTGGGCTGTCAATCCCCACAACGCAAGACAAAACTCCAACTTTATTTGGGGTCCCACAATTTCCAAAACATCATTTTTCCTGTCCGTCCTAAGTCCCAACAAAACGCATATGCATGATGGGGTCATGAACGGGGTCTTGGCTTTATTTATGTCACATCAAGCCCAACGTGTGCCATCTGCCGGAATAGATTAATATTTATATTACTAATTATATCACAAAGATCTTTTGATCTAGTTTTTAACAAATTTATTTAAAGTTTAAATCTTCTACGCTTTTCTACAAATCGGAAACTCCCTTGAAAACCCAAAACATCGCTTGGATCCCTTGACAGAGCTAGTGCCGGGGCTAACAGACATGGTGTACCGTTGGGCGTGGCCTTATTAATGTCTATCTAGCCACTTATTGGGAGTAGTCTTCTTAGGCTGAAGCATATCCATACCATCTTTTCTTTTCCGATGCTTTGGTAAAGTTACTTTGAAGAAGCATCCCATGTCGGCTTTTTCGATGCCCTTGTGTGAAAGTTACTTTGAAGCATCCAAGTGATAGCATCGTCGAATTGATTTACCCACGCCTGTCATGAATGTCAAGTCGATCTTAGCACTCCACTAAAATCATGAGGCATCAAGAATTCAGAAGAACAGCATGTTAGGTTTTTCGATGCTTACTCCCGTTCTAAGGAAAAATAGAAGTAAGGAAATCAAGAAATGCAATAAATTTTTGGATCCATCTTGAAGACCACGAATCAATAAATCAACAGAAACCCGACACCCTTTTCCTTTTACTGCGGTGAAGTTGCAGACAATATTAGAGCAACTCCAACAGTTGCCAATAATTTACTCCCAATATCCACGTGTTTAGCAACTCCCAAACTTATATTGGAAAAGAAAAAAATATCAATCTCCAACAGTTCCCAATACTTGACTTTCAATAACTAAATTTGGGCCCACCTGATACAATTAGTTGGTCCGGTCGTTGATCGGGCGGAGCCACGGTCCTTCTCCTGCGCCGTGCGGTGTTCTCCACGCGTGCGGTCCTCCTCTCCTCGCGCGACGCAGCTCTGAGCACCGCCACACACCGCTGGTCGTCTAGGTCGTCCAGGCCGCCACACATCGCCGGTCTACGAAGTCCCAGGCGTCCATCCATCGCTGGCGCTCGCGCGGCGCATCCCAGGAACCGGCCATTGCGATATCGATAAAGCTTATTGATCTCTGCATTCCCGCGGTGTCCTACTCCTCTCTGAATCTGAACTTTGGAAGGTACGGTGCTGCAGGGGATCGAATCGATATGATCGATCTGAGAATGAAAGTCTGAAAGCATAGTTAAGCTACCCGCCGGCCGGGGTGATATAATGGCAGTGCGTGCTCGTATGTATGCGTTGCTAGCGTCTGACGGGACACCGCGGCCACCTCAACGCATCGGCAACTGCAGCAGGCTCCACTAGCAGGCGGCCATGGCCCTCAAGGCGGCGCCAGAATGTAGCCTAGGCGAGGCTGCTGCCGGCCATCGCCCTCAAGGCGGCGCCGTAAACCTAGCCTCATCGAACAAGGAAGGGCGACGACAGCAGGAACGTGATCAAGAGGAAGCATTGCATGGATCAATCGACGTGTTACCTGAATTGAAGGTATATGGCGGCAGATCGGCAACTCTCGACGTGAGTTCTCTCGGCGGGGAGATGAAGAAATTGTCGCGGGAAAGGAGAGGGAGTCGCGCGGGATGTCTTCAGGCGGCGCGAAGAGGAGCTCGCGCGAGGGATACACGCGACTACGCAGCGCGCAAATTTGTGCACGGTGGGAGGAGATTTACCAAGTTGCCAAGGATTGGGAGGAGGTATTGGAAACTGTTGGAGAGGAGATTTTCTCCTTTTTGCCAAAAAAAAACAGGATTGGGAGGAGGTTTAGGGAACTGTTGGAGTTGCTCTTAGGTCATCTACTTGGGCCGCTTCATTTTTGGGCCTCCAGCTCACTAGTAGTTTAACGCTCAAAAGTTAATATGTATTATTCACTACTACACAGACGCTGTTTAGTCCCGGTTCTCCATAGTGTAAAATGAAAAAAAAAATAGTGTAAAATGAACCGGGTATATGTAATTGGGAATAAAGCTCAATACGCACCGGGACTAAAGCTCTAATATTAGTCCCGGTTCGTCATAGATACCGGGTTTCCCCTGAGCCCTAGCCCAGGCCTAGAGGAGCACATTTAGTCCCGGTTGGTGTTACCAACCGGGACTAACTTTCTCTCTGTTTTGTTTCCCTTTTACGGTTTCTTTTAATTTCATGATTTATTTTGCTTTTTAATTAGGTTTCTGAATACGATTCTACACTGCAAATGATATACGCGTTTAGGGAAGTTTCAAATACGATTCTATATTATTCATCAAAAGCGGGCATATATTTGTCAAGCCGATTACAAGTTCATATCGTCATGATGCCACGAGACGATTACAAGTTCATTGTCATGATGCCACATATATATTTGGAGACGATTACAAGTACATCGTCATACATGATGCCTAATCTGGACTCGATTACAAAAATTCAGCATCTCTAGCGGGCTCTGGATTTGGAAGCCATTTTTCATTGGTGTCATAGTAGAACTCGCTGCCTTTTGTTAAGACCTCATCATTGATGAATCCTGCCAGGGTTTCTTGCATTGCTCGGAGGTGACTTTTCTCTATGGTTACGCTCTTCAAATATTTCGTCTTCAATTTGATCGAGAAAAGGGAAAAGTATTAGTATATATAAATATGTATATAATATATAATAATAATAATAATAATGGTAAATATATTGTGATGTATATATGTAGTACACGTACTAGTTCTTCCTGTTCTGGGCTTTTACGTGAGTTGAACTTTATGAACTCACAAACGTAGAATCCACAGAGATTGGAACCCTGTGGCTGCCTCGGAGCCCACTGTAGTAAAAAAAATTGTCAGCCGATCTGATAAATTGATATATATAGGAAGCATTATGGGGAATTGAAATAAGATAGGAACATATATAGTACTTACTTTGTTTCTGTTGACAGTTAGCGGCGTATTGCGATTTATATTATGCTTTTAAATGACATAAATCCAAGCACTGCGCGCATATATTAGAACAAGCATATATGATTAGTCATGTATTAAGGCATATATGTAATACAACAAGCATATATATATACATATGATTAAAAATTTTCCATCAAGTTATATTTACAAGAACAACATATATATGTGTGTGTGTGTCATTCCATCTAGATATATTTACAAGAACAACATATATGTGTGTGTGTCATTCCATCATGCAAATTCATTCCATCTCATTAGTGCAAATTAAAATACGTTAATCCATTGTCGTCGATCGACGAAAACAGGGCCAGCGTTAGGTTTTACGCGCGTGGTTTGTAGCGGCAGCGGAAGTCGTGGAGAACACGGACGACGAGGTGCGGTTGCACGGCTTGCAGTGCCTGGAGCAAGCGAGCGCGCGCGGCCAGCAGGTACACTGCAGTTACGGCGGCGCCGGGCGGAGCATGCGCAGATCGAGGCGGTGGAGGAGCGGAGGCGGCGGCAGGCAGGGGTGACGCGCGGCGGCGGTTGGACGACAATGAGCGCGTGGGAAGGCGGCGACGAGGCGGCGGAGCACGCGCGTGGCGGGCGCGGGGGACGACGACGCCGACGCACGGCGGGCGGCCGGCGGGCGTGGGCGGCCGGACGACGGCGTTAGCGCGCGGGCGGCGGATCTGGCGGCGGGGACGACGGATCCGTCCCGCTGGCGGTGCCGGTGGATGCCGCCGTGGCCGGAGCACGCGCCGCGGTGGCGTCGGCGATGGAGACGGGCGCGGGCGGCGCGGCCCGCGCCCGGGGTGGAGCTTCGTCGCGCCGCGGCGCCGCGGGCCGAGTCGTGGCGGAGGAAGCGCCGCGCGGCGGACGTCCGGGCGGGCGTCGGGCGGCGATGATGGACGGCAATGCGGGCGTCGGCGGCGGACGCGTGATGCGGGGCATCGGGCGGGCGGCGGCGTGAGGGTCTAGCGAGATCGACGAGACGATGAAGGGAGGTAGGGCGTCGGCGCGTCATATACCCCCAACTTTAGTCCCGGGTGTAGGCTGCGCCCGGGACTAATGTTCAAGTAATCCCGGTTGGCATCTAAACCCGGGACTAAATGTTTGGAGTTTTAGTCCTGGGTCTCGGCAAGCACCGGGGCTAAAGTCATTTTGGCGCGGGCCTTGGTCTTGGCCTGAAAATTTTGGGCCTTTAGTCCCGGGCCGTAATTACACCTGGGACTAAATAGGAGTGAATTTCATTTCCCGCCACATTCAAGCGCACAGTTTAACTTTTTATTTATATATTCAATTTGTTTACATCCTAAATCTCTGTTATTTGCCCAAGAATTATATATTGGGCAATTTTTTTAAAAAAGTATATTATATTTCATTTTTCTTTACTGCACACATAAAAAAATATGTAACCTAATATTTTTTCTTTTTGAAATAAATATTGAACATAATATAAGTGCATAATCACTATTTCGATAATGCAAAAATGTAGTCTTTATTCAAAATCATAAAAGTTATTTGTTTTCGACAGAAATTTGTTTTCACATTATTTTAACGTTGATCTTTCGGTTCTTGATCACCCATGGTCTAAATGCGCCGACAATAGATAATCACTTTACACTGAAATTCAATTAAACTGGAAAAAGTACCAAACCAATTCAAAAAATCTAAAACTTGGTGGTTCCATCACATAGGGCATCTAAATTCCTGAGAAAAAAAATTTGAGGCCAATACGACACTTTGGGAAGCACATTACTGTTTTTTTACGTGCCACGTGCGACTCTATATGGTGAATTGCGTATGGAAAACAAAATTTGTCGAATCAAAAAATGTCCAATATATAGAGTGTAGATCTTGAAGAGTTAAACAAACGTGGTAGAGTGGTGATATGCCAGGCGATATGCCGTATCCTCTTTACTCTCTCTAATCCCCCGGATCTACGATCCATCCTCCACCAATCTGACCATCCGCCTCCATCATCTCGATTCCCCCATCTCTTGCGCTTCAAATCGATCCCCTCGCTGTTCGAATCCGTGCCCTCTAGTGCTAGATTCCTCTTCATTTCTTCCGCCACCATTACCGTCTTCTGCGTGAAATTCAAGTGGCGGCGCTGCTCTTCCAATCCTCTGCACCGCCCCTCGCCGTCTGCCACAGCCACCTCCTTCCTCGCTGCTGCCGCCTCGGTGCTTCCTCCGCTCACCATGCTGTACAACTTTGACCAAACCAACAACTCCACTTACCTCACCCCGGTACTCCGCCTCCTCCTGCCGCTCCGCACCATTGAAGACGGCGACCTTTTCGCCTCTTCTGCTCTGTCATCGATGCACGTTTCCCCCAAACCACCTCACCCACCACCCCCGCCAGACCCCAATGGAGCTTACCCCACCACGGTCCACTCCACCGACGGAGACGGCGACGCTTAGCAACGCTGTGCTTGTTGCAAGCGGAGGATTTGAAGTCGATGTCGTCGTCACAAGTGCACGCCGGACCGCCCGATGGGGGCAAAATCGTGCCATCGTCACTGGGATTCGCCGCCCGCATGGCGATGTCGAGCAGCCCCACGAGACTCCACTGCCCCAGGAACTCGGCCGCCACCCCATGGCGCCCGACCACCCGCACCTCCATCTTCTCCTCAAGGACTCTCAAGGCGGGGCACATGGCGAGGCTGCTGCTCAGCTACCCCCTCGCCGCGACCGGCTGCTGCTTGACCTCGGCCTTCAACCGCTCCATGCGATCAACTTCGGCTATGATGGCGGCGGCGTCGACACGCCACGCCCGTCCCTCCTCATGGGTGCGCCGTGGTTGTTGGACCTGCCTTGTGTTCCTCCTCGCGAGATCCGGGCCCCGACGTCGCCGCACGTCCGCCGCGCCGCCGGCCCACCTCCCGTCACGTGGCGTCGCATCCGAGCTCCACCTTTCTGTCTTCGAGTACTACCTCTTCTGGTTCGCCTACTTCCCTGTCTTGTCCGCAGCATCTGCTGCCCCCGCCGCATCCGCAGCCAACCCTCGACCCACCTCTCACGCGCGGCTTGAGACCTGGGTCTCCACTCTCGCCACCACACCTCCCCTCGCTCCACTTCGCCCCTGTGGATTCCCATCCGCTTGCCTTCAGATTTCACATCCATACGCCCGCACCGCCGCCGCTACTCCGCCTTTGCCGCAATCGCTCCTCATCTGCTCAGCTGCCTCCGCCTGCGAGTGGGCGCCCCAACCAGATTTCTTCCCTATTGCGCCCACCTAAGAAGCGTCTTGGGAACAGGAATCCACGCTCCGAGCCGCTGCTTCTTTCTTTGCCGTGACCTCTGCTGAAGCCGGCTGCCACCCAGATATGTCTGCCTCGGTCGCATCGGGGTCAACAAGTTCGACTAGCAGAATGCCGTTGTTTGTTCAAGCAACGCCGCCAACACATCTTCAATATCAGGATGTTGGCCAGGACCCCCATGCCACTACTCTTCTTGAGAACTTGCAACACGGCCTTGACTGCGCATCACCCTTGGCCCCGGGGTGGTCATTTTCTCCAAGGCAGCCTTCCGGTTGTGACCGCTCGTTAGCACCATCGGCGACAGATTTCGACCAGGCTCGGCGCTGGCCGACATGGCGCCACCAGCGCCATGACGCACCTGGCCTGGAACTGTAGAGGAATGGGTGGGAGCCTCCGCAGTTCCACGATGGCGCATCTCTCCCGATTGTTGGTCTCAACTAGAACCCAGGTATGTTTTATTTCTGAAACTCGTAACTCCTCTATCTCTAGTTTGTCTATTAGAAACCATTTTAATTTAAAAGATGCTTTTGTCGTTCCTACGGTTGGTCAGTCAGGCGGTCTGTGGTTATTATGGACTGATGATGTTGATATCACTGTAGTCGACCATCACCGCCACTACATTTTGGCTCTTTGTACAAATACTGTCACCAGTCTGCAGTATGGTTTAATCTGTGTGTACGGTGATCCTCACCACCGTTTGTCCAATGTCATTTGGGACAATGTTTTAAACTTTGTAGAACTTAATCCTAATATGCCGATGCTGTGTATGGGTGATATGAATGACATCATGCATGAATCTGAGAAGTTAGGCCCTATTAATGCTGATCATGCTCGTATTTCAGATATGCCGCATAATCTATAAGATTGCAGGATCATCTGTCTCAGAACAACCTCTCTGGAGTCAAGCTGGGACCAGGAGCTCCACCTATTCACTCACTACTTTTTGCAGATGACCTCATACTTTGTGGAAATGCAACGGTACAAGAAGCTCAACTAATCAAGACCACCCTCTATGACTTCTCGCAAATGATTCAGGTCAAACTCCAAACCTGCAGAAATCATCTATATATTTTAGCAAAAATGTACCTCCAAATACCAGGAACCGTATCAAGGCTATCTTTCCGGTGCAAGACCTTCGGCCCAACATGATGCACCTTGGCCACCCCATGATTTTCTCACACAATGATAAAAACAAAGCATACGAATTCATTTATGGTAAGTTCATGGCTAAGTTTGGTACGATAAAGGCAAATAAGCTAAACCATGCAGGTAGGCTCCAATACATCAAATCAGTCCTTGCATCGATTCCTATTTATTATATGTCCACAGTGCTTTTTTCTAAAGCTTTTATAAAAAAGATTAATATTATTATTACAAGATTCTGGTGGGCAGGCGTTCAGGAGGAACAAGAAACCTCCCCAATTACTTACAGGTCATTGAAAGATATGTGCAAACCCAAGAACCAAGGAGGCCTCGGCATTAGGGACATGGAAACCATTAATCAAAGCCTCATCATACACTCTGCATGGAATATGGTTACCCTGAAAAACCCCTTTCTTTCTGCTATCCTTAAAGCTAAGTATTTCCCATACAGCTCCTTTTGGACTGCTCCTAACAACACTGCTAGGTCCATCTATTGGTCTTCTGTCATGCAGGTTAAACACCATCTTCATGATAATGCTATTATGCAGATCCATGCTAGTGATTCCTCTATCTGATCCACCCCTTGGTCTGTTGTTTGGGAGGACATTCATGACCACCTCACACTCCCAGTCACCACCAACCCCCTCCCTTCTAAAGTAGCTGACCTTTGGCTGCCTGGAACTCAAAGTTGGAATCTCACTCTTTTGACACAAACTTTCTCCCCTGAAGCTGTGCAGTCCATTCAAAACACCCATACCGTCCCTTCTGACTTAAGTGATATCCTTAGATGGACACCTGCTGCTAATGGGATTTGCACCACCAAAGCTGCTTACAATTACCTTGCTGCCCAAACCATCCACACCCACAAATGGCTCTAGAAGCTCTACCCAAAAGGTATGGAATGGCTCTAGAAGGGCGTCTCAAACTTATCTTACCCTCTTGTGGAGCCGTTGAAGATGACAACCACCTTGGACAATATGAAGGTAACGAGGATCCCCTCAATCATGATATTAATGTTAAATTCTTGTTTATAATGTGGTATATCAAAAGTCCATCCTCTTCCACTTCCCCTCCCAAACTTATCTCCCTTGGACAATATGAAGTCATCATACACCAATCATGATATTACTTCATCGTCACACCTCTTCCACTTCCCAATATCATCATACACCACGAGGACTCCATGCGAGCCAATATCTGCAGCCAGCAGTTCCCCCCCCCACATCCGCGACTACATCGGTCCCTGTACAATTATTTCTCTGCCGGGTTGCTTGGACAGGTTTCTGGTGGACTCCCCAGCTGCCGTCACCGGTCCTAGATGCTACACTGATGCTTCCCTACAGCCTGCTCCACCACTTCATCAACACAGCAATGCAGGAATAGGAGTATTCTTCATCGACACCTCTTCTGAGAGACCGCTTAGTTTCTTCATTCAGGCAGCCTTGCAGGAATCCACTTCGGTGTTCATTGCAGAATCGGTGGCCATGGAGCTGGCAACGGTGCTACTGACACGGCTGGGATTCCATGACATTAACTACTTCTCCGACAACTTGCAACTAGTAAACTTCATCAACTCGGAGGACCAAACCAACCCCCCGGAGTGGAGATCCAAGCCTCATACACAGATGATCTCCTCAATGCTGCAGGCTTCTGGCTCTTCTTTGCACAGGATAAGAAGAACTCAAAACATGATGGCGGATTCCTTAGCAAAGCAGGCTTTAGGTTCCCTCATTGTAGGCAATGTAACTTTCTCTGGAGTCTGTGCTAACCCAGCACATGTTCGTGCGTGTCCACTCTTGGATGCGCTTCGGTTTGTAACCATTAACGGTGTAATGGTTATTGCAGCTTCATCTTTGCTAATATATGTAATGGTGTTTCCTTGTCAAAAAAAAAAAAACAAACGTGGTATTCATGATTTTTCATTTTGAGACCACCTAGGGGGTCCAAAAAGTAGTTACAAGGTGTCTTTATTTTTAAATTCAACAATTTGACTTGCTCAAACCTGGTCAAAAAACGACACACTAAATGACCTCGTTTGAAAAAATTTTGAATACAAATGTGTTAGAACTCATCAAGACCTACAATGTTTATATACAAAAGTTTTGCATTCGAGGAAGTGTTACTAAACACCAGTCACAAAACCATGAATCACACACGTGAGTCTATGAAACTCTGTGGGAGATATGTCCAGTAGTGAAGAATGTTAATCAACACTTTCTCAAATGCAAAAATGTCCTGAATAGACTTTGTAGGTCTTGATGAGTTATGAATTTTTGGTATTCACAACTTTTCAATTTGAGACCATCTAGGGTTCAAAACTGAAAATTCTATAATTTTTTTTGAAATTCAAAATTTCAATGGTTCAAAATTTGTTGAATAAAAAAAATATCCAATATATAGAGTATAGATCTTGAAGAGTTAAACAAACGTGGTATTCATGACTTTTTTCATTTCGAGACCACCTAGGGGTCCAAAACCATGAAACCATGTATTGCACACACACTTTATGAAACTAATTAAATGTAACCTCAAATTTTAACACTTATAAATAGTGATAATAGTATCATGAGCATGTAGGAATGTTAAATACGAATCTAATGCAACTAGACGGATCGAATCGGATTTAAAACGCAAAAGATATAAGGATTTAAATCTGGATGGCAGATGTGTAAATAAATGAAAACGTATTTTGAATAAGAGAAAACAATGAGTACGAATTCCAGTGCTGAAAACGTAATTATGTATTACGCTAAGGATGTTGGTGGATATATTACAAAACATCGGGGTCTTTTGTGCAAAAGAGATGTTGCCAGATTAAACTTCAAAAAAAAAAAAAATAGTCCCGGTTGGATATTCTCACCTATACTAAGCTGCTAATTTGGGCCTGGGCCTGGACTCAACCCTAAACCTTTAATCCCAGTCCTACTCTCAAACCGGGAGTAACGTTTTGAGAATACAAACCGGGATTAAATGACATCTTTTAGTCCAGGTTGTTGGCTAAAACCGGGACTAAGGGTTTTGTCCTGGTGAAAACTGCCTCGGACACCGTTTCTCCAAGAACGTTACTCCCGGTTGGTAGTTCGAACCGGGACTAATATGAAGTGTAGTCCCGGTTCAATATGACTTTCTCGCCAGTAGTGCAAAACGCATCCGAGACTAAACAGCGTTTGTGTAGTAGTGATTGTTGCTAAAAATGGTTAATATGCATTATTAAAAATCTGATAACTACTAATTATATTAAATCCGGAACGGTACACCGGAATGGTTTGGAGCATCCAGACCATCTTTGCTTTTTCGATGCTTTGGTAAAGTTACTTTGAAGCATCTCATGTCTGCTTTTTCGATGCCCTTGTTTTAAATTTTCTAATTTTTTCCACCGGCAAGTTTTATTTACCGATTGTATTTTTCATGATTTTATTTCTATATTTAGGTAGCCCAATCTAAATCCAACACGAGACCATTTTTCAAGCGCCCCGCGTCTAGATTCTGAGACATATTAAAACATATATGATCAAGCGTTGCATCAACCTTAAAGCTGAAGTCAGCCCGCGCAAGAAGCTTTATGTTCCGTTCTAGCGCACGAGGCACGTTGTTAGTAACTAATAACTTGGAACGGAGTTAGTACTAAACAAAAAATTAGGACGGGTACATCCATCACCCTCATCCAGACACAAGGTGCTTTTTTTTTTTTTTTTTTGAGGATCACCCCATCTTTAACTCGTCCCCAAAATAAATGTATGTTTGCATCTATGGACACTGTGTGCCTATGCGCGAATTTGCAATGTATTTAGGACTATTCTACAAAACGTTATGTGCGAAGGCATCAGTAGCTTTACCCACATCCGTCACAGCGCGGCTTTCACATGATGTTTCCATCGCTGTGTTGAGAGAGGGAGAGAGAGAGGGAGAGAGAGAGAAAGAGAGAGAGAGAGAGAGAGAGAGAGAGATGGTGAGCTCTTCCACGGGAGCGATGAACTCCATCCTCGGCAAGCTGACAGCACTGGAGGCCCTGTATCCCCACCTCACTGAAGAAGGCGTGCGAGAGAGTCTGAAAAGCCTAAACAACGCCTTGCACAGCTTTGCCGCCGGGCGGAGGGTGAGGAACTCCCTCGTCAACGAGTGGATGCTGCAAGCCCGGGAGTTGGTCTACGACATGGAGGACTGGATCGACGGCTGCCTCATCGTCGGTCCCTCCTCCAAGCTGCAACTGGAAGCGGAGGGATTCGATGTGGCGGAACAGATGGAAGATTTCAAGGCCCAGATCCAAGATGCACACGAGCGCTGCACAAGGTACGGCCTTCTGATCAGCACTGCGCCCGACCCTGCTGCACAGGACGACGATGCTGACAATAAAACCAGCAGCAAAGTTGCCATCGATCCTAAACTCCTCCATGGGGAGGCGCCTTGCCTTGTTGCCATGGATGCACCGAGGAATACTACTCTTGTGAAGCAACTGACGGACGGAGAAGAGCGTCGCAAGGTGGTCTGCATCGTGGGCACCGGAGGCATTGGCAAGACAACTCTTGCCACGGAAATCTATCGACAGCTGCAGATGCAAGGGCGGTTCAGCTGCTGGGCTTTCGTGCGTCTTGGCCGCCGGAGCCCGTCAGTGAAGACGACCCTAATCAGTATACTCAAGCAAGTATTGCCGGAGTGGTACTGCGAGAAGGATCTATGGAGCGGCTACAACTACGACGACTTGGGTGCATGGGACGAGAAGAAGGTCGTCACTAAACTCTGGGCATCCTTAAAAACAAAGAGGTATATAAACCACCATATATTATCGTACTATTACTAATTGAATATGAATATTTGTTTTCTTCTTATTTTAGTCTGCATTAATCTTCACCGATCGAGGCGTCCTGCTAGTAAAAATGATAAAATTCTACAAATTCCCAATAAAAATCAGAAACATCGAGCCAACGATTTCGTACTCTAACTATCGTTGATAATAATAGCTATTGGATCTGTTCTAACTTTTGAAAAAAAAAGTAACCGCCCTTGCCACTCTGAATATATTCTAAAGTAGCCCGCTCCCCCACCCCCCACCTCTAAATCTTTATCTAAATTAACCACCTCAATCGTTATAAAGATATAATCCAAAGTTAACCTGTATATGCCATTATGAAAAATAATTTATAATAACCCCATAATCCGACATCTAAATTAACAAACTTTCCATTATTAAAAACAATCTAAAAATAATCCTAAATCTATATATAAACTACTTACATTTTTTTTTTTCATTTTATGAAAACGATTTTCAAAGGTACTTATATACGCTTCTGAATTACTCATTTGTGTTATTGTTAATATAGGGCGTGTTTGCTTTCGATTAAAACTAGAAGCGTACAACTCTTAGGAAGGATTAACTGTTATAAACTAATGTTAGTGGATATATAGTGTGGCATGCTGATGTGGACAACTAAATATATCATAGTGGATGATGTGTCTCGTTGACGTGGATATCATAATTGCTTGTGCTAGTAAACTTTAATTGCAAGTGATAGTGGACTGATGAGATGGACACTTGCATGTCAAGATAATATTCTAGTGGGGCTTAGGATTATAAGAGATGTAGATAGATATAGATAGGATCTGTGGCTGCCCAACCATGAGAATCGAAAAAATCCCGCCAAACTTCATGGGGGTACCGATAATTCTTTCTACGACGAGAGACACAACCATCGTGAGATTGAACTATATATCACTCAAGTTTTCAGTACCTCAGGGTGGATGCCGCAGTCACCAGACCGTACCACACAGTCTCCATGACGCGGTCAAAACACGCCAATAGAAAAAGTTAAGGTATACTTGCATGATGTGTGTCATCAAGCAAACCAGATATATGTGTATGCAAGAAGCAATGTGCATATGTCGACTTCTATGTCAGACACATAACTGAAGCTAAAGTTTTAACTGAACAAATGTCAAACACACCAAAAGGGAAAAACTATCAATAGGGACAAAAAAATATAAAAGTAATTGCTAACTAAACTCCATCACACCTAGATAAATTTAAGAAAGTATCTAATAGAATATAAGTATACCAAAGTGTACCACAACATAAAGGTATACGTAATGTGTATCATGGAAGTTAACTAAATAATGAGGAATATGGATGAGCTATAGTGTATGTAAGAACAAGCGAAGCACATAATCCAAGAGGAAGAAACAACCAAACGTGCAATGTGTGAAAGGTATGTAGCATCACCGGTTCATGTTCGTGCATTTATCTATTGGTCATAGAAAGGACTTCATCCAAGCTATAGACATTATTATGCATTGAGAGAGTTATTTATTAACATGATTTCTTGCATTCTCTCTCATCTAAGAAATCTCAATAGACACTACAATCAGGAGTGTTATTTTTCAACATGATTTCTTGCATTCTATCTCATCTAAGAAATAGCAATAGAAGTTATGCATTAGGACTGGCCTTTTTGTCCACTAAACCAATGCTCTTTCTCCGTTATGTGTTTTTCTACTAGGGTAGTAAGGTTGTGCGCTTCTCACCAATAAACCATATGTTCAAGCCTTACCATATCAAGAGAGATACAAAGATGTACTAGCTATATAGAAGATATCATCAACTGACTAAGACAGAATTAAAATCTTGCCTTGCAGACATAGGCACAAATGGAACCATAAATTGTACAGATATTTTCAGACCGACTGACCGACGGAGCCATGGATAGCAATTCGGTCACACTTGGAGATATCAAATACGAATATTTTCCAACCCACCATCCAAAGCACCACTGATATCATCGTTAGGCAATCCAACACCATGGTTTCCCATGTCCTTCTTGGTCTGTCGAGCTTTTTTTTTTTTCTTTGAGTCATTCTTGTGTAGGTAGCTTTGAGTTGTTGTTGTGTTGGAATTGTAATCCCGATGAAGTTATTGTCCCGACGTGTTTGGGTAACTAGAGTTGTTATCCCTGTGGTCTTTCCAAGGCGTACTGGTTTTCTTGGCGAGTGGCTTGACCCGGTGAACAAGGGTGGAGCCCAGTGGAGAGACGAAACTGGGCTCCCATGCACCCCCTTGGCCCAGATAATCTTTCATGGTCCAATGAATTTCTCATCTTTCATGGACTTAAAACACCAGTAGCACAGCACTAGCGCGCAGAGTAAAGAGCCCACTCATCATGCACGTATCATTTGCTCCAAAACAAAATTTCCCCTTCCAATCGTTTGCTCCATGCTCCGCCGCTGCTGGTGATGTAGTTGTCCTGCTAGGACTTGCTGGTGGCGTTGAGTTGTTGTCCAACTAGTCATAGTCGTCGGGGTTTTACTGGTTTTTTTCCTTTGCTTTTATAGCTATGTAGTTGTGTGGTTTGCTAGTTTCTCCCATTAATGACTCTGTAGTTGTGCTCAGTGAGCAAGTTGTGAATGGAAGTTTTACTCATAGGTTTACAATTTTTGGGCTTGGTTTTCTCTTATAAACTGGGCCAATTTGTTTTCTTCTAATAATATTATGGTAAAGCAAAAGCTTTCACTATCCTTTCGAGCAAAAAAGAGATACAGTTGCGATGTACGCTGTATGTAAATATCACATTGTCCAATACTTTCACATCCAAATGCTTCAACAAGCGATAATGATGATTCTCATGAAGAATGGACAGTGGAAGTTATTCCTAATCTCCATAGGTGTTTCCAAGATTGATGACTTTTTTTCTTTTCCTCTAGCTTGCATCCCTTTTTTTTTTTATCATCTTGCATCCCAAAATTTAATTGCTGCATGAAACATTTCGAAAACATTAAGTCTTCTATTGCAACATAGTAAACACAGTTAAAAGAAGCATCTGTGAAGGAATTGTATTTTATTAAATTGTGTCGCACTTCTCGCAGCAAAAAAGAAAATATTTTCTTATTTTGATACGAAGCCGTACGCAATACTTACTTTCACATTATCATTTTTTTTTGCTAGTTATTTCATTGTGCTCGACGACATGAGGAGCATGCGGACTTGGAAGATAATCAGTTGTGCTTTGCCTAACAAAGACAAGTTTTCCGATAGGATATTGATTACAACTTGCAGCGAGGATGTAGCGAAATCATGTTGCATACATCCCAATGATGTTGTTCATCGAATGGAAGGTCTTGACAAGAATGATTCGAAAACATTGTTTGATACTAAAATACCTCATTCAGAAGAAAATTCGCTGCTTGAAGCTTCTGATGACATGTTGGAAATGTGTGGTGGCATGCCATTGGCCATAACGGTTACAGCTGGATTGTTATCCAGGAACTCTGCATGCCAGCTGCCACACGACCAATGTCATTCCACACCACAAGGGATGACAGAGATACTGGAGATGAGCTATTATGATCTACCTGTTCCTGTGAAGTCTTGTTTCCTATACTTGAGTGCTTTTCCTGAAAACTATACTATCAAGAAAGACCGTTTGATACGGAGATGGGGAGCTGAAGGATTAATTGCTAAAAGAGACGGAGAAATAAGCTTGTGGGAAACCGGGGAGAGCCACTTCAATGAGCTTATCAATAGGAGATTGATTCAACCGGCATTTGATGAGGATAGTGATGAGCCGACTGGTTGTACTGTTCATGGTGTTGTTTTTGATTTCGTGGAATCCTTGTCAGCCCAAGAAAACTTCATTACTGAAGGTGCAAAGTTGAAGTGTGGACTATTTCCTTACAACAGCGTTCGGCGAGTCTGCCTTGACTGTGGCGAGGAAGACGAAGACGACGACAGCTTATTCTCCAGCACATATTTTTCTTTGGAGCAGAAGAGTCGTCTGGTGGCCTCATCCTCGTCAAGCAGTGATGAAGAAAGCTCAATTTGTGCCAAAGACGAAGCAACCTCTTTGCACCTATCTCAGGTGAGGTCCCTTGCATTTTCTGGGGATGTTCGAAGGATCCCTGATTTCTCTGTGTTCAAACTTGTACGGGTGCTAGATCTCAGTGACTCCAAGGGCCTGGAGAACGAACTGCTGGGAACCATTGGACGTCTGTCGCTGCTGTGTTACTTGGGACTTGGCCGCGTTGGCGGGGCCGATGTCGTCACAAAGCTGCCTCAACAGATTATGGAACTTGAGCACCTGTCTACCTTAGATTTAAGGCAAGCTGAGGAGGTGAAAAGGTTACCAGAATTCAAGAGCACCAAGTTGGTATCTTTGCTTGCAAATGGTCTGACAATAGCGGGAGGCATGGGGGAAATGGAAAACTTGGAGGAACTATCAACGGTCTGTGTGGGTCGTGACGGCTCGCTTGCTGACGATGTGGCAGGGCTTGTCAACAGGTTGATGCGGCTGCGGATGTTTGGGGTAAGATTTAGGAGTAGTCATAATAATGTTGCAGAGGCGGAACGGCAGGGCATCTTGCATTTGGTCGAGGCGGTGGGAAAATCAAACTTGCAGTTCCTGTTTCTTGATGAATACCCCCATTGTCTGCTCGGCTTACTTGTTGATTGCTGGAGCCGTGTAAGGCCACGTTACCTGCGAAAATTTGAGCTGAGATTGGACTGGCTTTTGTGCCCCACAAGAGTCCCACAGGAGATCCGTTTCCTCGTTGACCTCACTCACTTGCATATTGGAGTTTCAATAGTAGAAGCACAAGGTGTCCGTGTCCTCGGGGAGCTCCCGAAGTTAGTCCTCTTAAAATTGTATTCACTGCGGCCGCCCAGCATAGACGGTAAACCGCAAAGGTACGTACGGTGTGGGTGTTTTTTTTTTTTTTCCCTTTGTTATATATATATATATATATATATATTATTGACTATTATTATTATTATTATTATTATTATTATTATTATTATTATTATTATTAGCATAATGTACTGATGAGGACGATCTTGATCCGCCACTGACTGCTCAATTCGTATGCCATTGCCAGCCCAACAAGGTTCTCCGTGAGCAGCAAGGATGGCTTTCAGCGCCTCAAGGTGTTCTGGTACTTCTGCGAGTATGGCACTTCCACGGGGCTGCAGCTTGAAGCAGGCGCCATGCCGCACCTCCGAAGGCTTCTGCTTGATTTCCAGGCATCGCATACAGACTTTGTGCTTGGTATCCAGCATCTCTCTTGCCTCGTGCAGGTCCGTGCCACCATCTACTTGGGGCCTACTTCAACAACAACAGCTTCGGCCGCAGAAGCAGAGGCCCACATCAGAGAACAAGTGTCTGAGAACCCCAACAACCCCGTACTGGAATTCAACAGGAAACATCAAGGCCGTCTGTTGCCGCGTCCAGGGCAGCAGCCCTCTAACGTGAAGCCAGCGGAAGAATCATCGGTGATTGCGATCCACAGCCTGGACGAGTGGAGCAGCAAGATCGAGGAGGCCCAGAGCACCAACAAGCTGGTCGTGATCCAATTCACCGCGCGGTGGTGCGGGCCATCCCGCGCCATAGCTCCCTTTTTTGCTCATCTCGCCAACAAGTTTCCAAACGCCATTTTCCTCAAGATTGATATTGATGAAATGGAGGATATTGCCCAGCAATTCCGAGTTACAGGGGCACCAATTTTCCTATTCATGAAGGGGGGAGAGCTCAAGGACAGGCTTGAAGGCGCATACAAGGAAGAGCTGGTGGAGAAGCTTCAGCTGCAGATGGCCCTGATGTTATAGTGAAGTAATATATTATATTCGATTATATATATAAATCATAAGACTCTAAAAGTGGAGATGAAGTCGTCCAGTCATATGATCTTCACCCAGGCCTGTCTTCACCTCCAGTCACTGTTTCAACTTTGAAGAGCCTCATCAGGTCAACAATCTCGCAGAACCGCCTCTGATCTTTTCAGATATGTCACTATTACACTAATTGTGTATCGACTAATTAATATGCATGCTGTTTTATATATTGCCACACGCATCCTTGCTTCAACCTTTTCTTATCGATGAGTGTGAGTCAGACTACAGTAAGTATTAATAGTCCTAAAAAATACTGTAAGCTGTGTCATTGTGTTATTGTTAGAGAGTTGATGTCATCTTGGGATGGTAGAGGCTGGAACTCTGTTTCGTTATCTATAATTAGTTTGTATCTTGTTTATGGGGTTGTAACAGATAATCTATTTACGGTTTCAATGTACGTAGATACAACCGAATATCCCTTGTCTCAAGATTGTAATAGATTTCTGTTGTAACCCTAGGCATTTCAGCACCTCTGTGGCGAGCCAACATAGGTAAAGCATATTTCACTGAACTTTACATCGTAGTCAGATCTATTCTTTCACTTAATACCTATCCATGACATCACTATCTTACTCCTCAGCCTCGTCAGCGCTCTGTTCTCAGGTCTCATCAATGCATTGGGCTACTATGCTAGAGACACAATGCAGTTTGTATGTTGACAGACAAATTCGTCAACGCTCCTGGTGAAGTTCTTAAATTTTAAGGATTTTTCTAAATACTTCATTAAACTCTGATACGTAACGAAAGCTTTGCTTTCCTGTCACGGAAAATAAAAACAAACAAACTGCCCTCTCTCGGTTCACGCCGAGATCTAATTCATCTAGCTATCCATCCCCAACCTTTTCTCTTCTCCAGTCCAGGCAGGCGCCGGAGGCCGACCGGTCGGTGCAGCACATTGCGTCTGGTTGATTCATCGATTGACTGACGGCTTCGGCCGTTCGGCGACCCGATCGAGAGCAGGCCGCCGCCGAAACTAAATGGGGTCGTTTAACAGCCACGTGCTCCCTGTCCCTGGGACGTTGTTCCTGGGGCTGGGCCTGTGGCGGGTGTGGTCAGCCGTCGCGCGCTTCGCCGCCGACCCTCTGGCGTTCCACGTTCGGGCGTGGAGCCCCACTGTGCAATGGCGATCACCGCAGGTACCTGCCTGCCTCTGACCAACTGTGTACTCTGCCTGGTGGCCGCAGCGGCATTGACGTCAGAGTTCCTGCTCTTCTCCTACCATTCTGCCACCCACGCAGGTCTAGAGGGATACTACCACCATCTCCTGGTCATCCTCATCGGCCTCTGCATCCTCACCAGCGTCCTCGGCGCGCTCTTGCCGGCGAGCTTCCCCGTCGACGTCGCTGCTGGAACACTAATCGCGCTCCAGGGGCTGTGGTTCTACCAGACGGCCTTCACGCTGTTTGGCCCCATGCTCCCGGACGGGTGCGAACGCAATGCCAAGGGCGACCAGGTCGATTGCGGCAGCTGTGCCGCCGAGGAGCGCGCCGAGCAGCTCGCCAACTTCCAGCTGTTCAGGGCCGTGTTCCTCGCCTTCGTCTACGTGCTGGGGTGTTACGCCGTCGCCGCGGCTAGGTATGGACACCCGGACTTGCTGGTGATGCATGGGGAGCACGTCGCTGCCCTGGAGTGCCACGGCATTGGCGGCGGCGCCAGCCGCGCAGAGGAGTGCGTCGTCTGATGAATCTGATGAGTGCATATATGCACTCTGTTCTTGCGTCAGTATATTCTGTATTCAGTACCAAGTGCAGAACATGGTGTGATATGTTGTTGTTAGTGATGTGTCAATTATGAGAACTTTTCATATCGAGAAGAAGATTCAAATGGAGAATACTACCTGGATCAGAAAGTTTGAGGCAAAATACCAATCATATAGTATGGAGATCAAATGTTGGCAAAACGTTCTAAACCAATCAAAGTGAGTTTCATGATCACATTCTGGCAGAGGATCTAACAAATAGAAAAATTTCAAAATAGAAGCATTTCAGTAAATAGATACAGAAATGTTTTTTGTCATTCACAATCAGATGTTTTATCCATACAGCTAGAAGTGCTCTTTTCATGTGTACATGATGGGTCTCGTACATGATACATCATAGTATAAGTGCTGGCTCAAAAGAAAACTGCAAACACACAACTGGATACACAAGTGCACACAAACTGGAATCTAAAGGTTACAGTGTCTTCTTTGATAGCTGAAAATGACATGTTTTGGAAACAACTTATGTTCCAGCATTTTTCCCTAAGTATTGTGTCTACCAGGTTGTTGAGTTGCCATTCCTCTCTTTGAGTTCTGAACATTTGAACTTGCAATGCAATGCCAATCACAGTTAGCAGCTAGATATCCATATCTACACCATGTCCCTTGGCGACTTGCATGGCTGTTTTCTTCATGATGCCCAAAATCAAATACAAATTAACGACTGACAGTTCATGCAGGGCATTATTAGTGTCATACAAATTGTTCCTTCTTAACAAGATAAAACACATATTAGTGAATGGCTACAGGCTTTTTTCTTGACTAGCAGTTTGTTATATTTCTTATGTATTTTTTTGTTATATATATATATATATATATATATATACATATATATAAATCTGTAGGGTCATTCCAGTTCTCCCTAAAGAGAGAGCAAGGACAGAGTTTTCTGTACAGAAGATGATATTAGTACTTTTTGAATATTGAATCTATATTACACAATAGAATAGTTTACTAAAGTAGCAATAGTAAAACTACAGAAGATGATATTAGTACTTTTTGAATATTGAATCTATATTAAGGTTGGATCCTTTATGAATTGCAGGTATTACCTGTGCAATGCAAGAATGACCCACTGCCAAGGTCAGGGTTGTCGGTACTGTCCACATGTGAGCACTTTAATTCCTGCGACTTGGCAATCAACACTTCCTTTTCTGAGAAGTAAAGAAGGTGGGGAAAAAATGTCAGAAGAAGGGTAAAAACAGAGAATTAAGAAGAGCTAGAGAAGAAACAGGGGAAATTTAATCAGAGGAAAGGGGCAAAGGAGAACAGGTACACCTTCATCTTCATCAGTCCACGATTCATCACTCATCTTGAGCTCAAGATCTGCGAGTCTTGTCTTATAGTTCATCAAAATCTGAGAAGAACCAAAGGATATTTAGGTTTGAAAAAAGGGGAAAAGGAGATAGGGGAGAAGTTAGAACCAGAGCATCATAAGCCTCATCTACATCAGAAGCTATTTACCTCAATGTTGGGATGATTGGGATGGACCTCAATCGCATGCCTCACCGCAGCCTTTGCTTGCTCCACCTCCTCCTCGCTGGCGCCTCTAGATCCCAACCAAACCACGACTTGGTGCAGCGATGGCAGGTTCCATAGGCCCAAGTCGAAACTGCTATTGATTTCTCTCGTCCGCTGCAGTTGGAATTCAAGGTAAAGATCCAGGAGCCTTGGCATGGCTCCTTGCTCAAACACCACGGACCCTCCAAATCCCCACAACTCGCACTCCACGAGGCATGGGAACCAGCAAGCACAAATAACTAGTCTCCCATTGATTTTAAGATTCTCACGGTCCACCGTAAGAAATAGACTGCGGAGAGCAGACAACCTCCCTAGGATTTTGAGATCCTCCTGCTGCAGCCGCTTCACTCCAATATGGAGCTTAGAGAGACTCAGATGGACGATGGGATTAACCTTCAACCAATAAGGCAGCGTAGCAAACCAGCAAGTTGATTCCCATGTGTCCGACCCATCAAGCCGGCTATAGCGTACTTCTAATGCACGGAGGTTTTGAGGGGCGGTCATGACCCAACTATCCAAGTAGCATTCCCTTTTGTTTATGGTGATTGTTAGACTCTGGATTTTCTGGAGCTTGTTTAGGCACTCCACCAAAGATTTGTCCACACCATTGTTACACTCCATCCAGGGGTCATAGCCATTGGAATTGCTAGCTCGATCTCGAGATCTAGCACCTTCAACTCTGTTAGACGGGCCAACTCTTCTAGCATCTTTGCATTATAATTGATCCGCCAGATGTCGAAGCTCTTCAAGGCCTATCAAGCTCCCTATCCTTTCCGGCACACTTGTGTTTCCATTTATGCGTAGGCACATCAATTGTGTTAGCCGTACAATACTCGACGGCAAACAAGAAAGTTTGCGCCGACTACGCACATCTAACATTTGAAGAAACTGTAGGTTTCCTATTTCTTCGTGGAGGTGATCAATAAATGCATGTCTTAGACTTAAGTACCTCAAATGAAGTAAATTAACAAGATACTTAAGGCAGCCTTGTGCAAAATCACACCCTTCTAAATCCAGTACATGCAAAATGCAGAAGTTCCCAAGTATCGTTGGTATGTAGTCATCAATAGCGGGCTGAAAGATAATAACTGATCTCACATGATGCCCTTATCAATGTAACCTCAGGTGTACCATGACTAGCCTTGCCAGTTTGAAGGGATAGCCTCCGAACCTTTTTTGATGTAGATGAGTGAACCATATTGTTTTGTATAGTAACAAAGTTGTCTTCACTTGACAAGGAACATATAAGATCAAGCACCATATCATGCACACGACAAGATTCTACCATGCCATCACTATGTGCATCATAGATGGATGTCGGTTGGATCATGCTTCTATTTATGAGCTCACTGAAATAATTCTTCCCTTGTTTAAATAAGCCCTTCTCTTTCTTTTCATTGTTGGATAAAACCTTCAGCTATCCACAACCATATCAAACGGTCTTTTCTGATATCATAATCTTCTGGAAACATACTTAAATATAACAAGCAAGTCCTTAGATGAGATGGCATATCATAGTAGCTGAGTAACAAAACTTTTCTCATGTTCTCTATGGTATTATCCTTCTGTAGTCCAGTGCCAATAGAGTTGCACACATCATACCAATCCAATATGTTTCTTCCTTTACTAGCCAGCAAACTAGCGATCGTGATAATAGCCAAGGGAACACCACCACATTTCTTTAGTATTTTGTTTGATACTTCTTCTAGATGTTCATCAGGACAGTTGTCTTTGTCTTCTTTGCCAAATATTCTTCCATACATTACTATCCTAGAGTTGTCTAGAGAAAGGGGCTTCATCTCATATGGACGGCCAATTTCTTCAGCAACCTTGAACTTACGAGTAGTTGTGATGATCCTATATTCAGCAGTGCCATCGGGCAGAGCACACCTTATCATTTCCCAGTCTGAGATTTCCCATATGTCATCAATAATAATGAAGTACCTGCACATATTGAACAACATGAGGCCATGTGTCATGTATGTCACTAAGCAAATTGGGAAAGAAAATTTCAATCTTTCTTATATGCGCTGTGCATGTGATATAACCGAGGGATAAAAGGTTCATTAATCGGTACTATAATCATCAGTAAGGGGGAAGAAGGTAAAAGCATCAAGGCAGCCCCTGCCTAAGAATGGAATCATTGCAGGCCTTCTTGTACACGTATGTGAGCAATGCAAAGAAATAGCCGTCTCGACAGATATGCTAGCTAGCAAATAATAAATAGACCACTAATGCAACTATTCCATTCTTGTGTTCTCTTTTCTTCTCCATTTAGATATAAACATACGAGAGCTTACATAAGGATCAAGATCGCTTATATTACACTATACCACAGCCTATCTATAGCGTCCTACCGATGGTCGCTATAAGTCAGTCTGCTAATTTTTTGCGCGGAAGCAGATCGACCATGGGCGCGCATGCTGAAATCCAATATACCGACCGACCCGGTGACGCAGAAATACAATTTAACGACCGACCGTCTATCAGCAGGCCGAAATAAAAATACCGTCCGACCGCCTAACGAGAAAAAAAGATATAGCGACGGACCGTATGTCACTAATATGTAGCGACCGACCGTCCAACGCTATTGTGATATTTTTACCGACCCTTGGTCGGCCGCAAGTTTGGGCTGTGGTATAGTGTTAGTTCCAAAAGAATTTAACACATACTAGGCTAATCCATCAATACTTCTTTCTGAAATTCTGCAATCCTATTTTCTTTTCATACAAATTCCTGAAGCTATGTCCATGTGCTTTGTACACCTACTTGTTTCTTAGTTGGAAAAGCCAAGCCCAACCAAAAACAGAGCTTCCGGTTTTGTTACACTGAGTAAATGAATTAGTCTTGGAAAATTCTTCATCCGATTCACGTAGTAGTGCTTGTTCCGCATTTCCAGAAGGATCTCCGGTTGTCGAAGATCTACACCTATTTGTTTCTATGTGGGAAAAGCCAACCCCTACCAAAACAAAGCTTCCGGTTTTGGTTACACTGAGTTAATGAATTAGTCTTGGAAAATGCTTCATCCACTTCACATAGTAGTGCTTGTTCCTCATTTCCAGAAAGATCTCTGGTTGTCGAAGATCATTACATGGACACACAGAAAAAAGAGCTCTAGAGTACTGAACTGAAGACTAGACAAGTGTCAATAATGGGTTCTCACTTGGAAGCAAAACCCACTTAAAGAGATGGTATAACATATAGTAATGGAAAAGAGACAAACTTTAGTGGCACGCTGAAGTGTGTCCAAAACAGTCATATTTGTCAAACTTTGTATATAAAAACTCCAAGAAATAAATTACTGACAAGTTTTTGTGATATATCCATACCTCTTCTCCCGAAGAAATTTTCTTAGTTCCTCAATGACATCAATACTATCAGTATTCTTCTCAGCGAGTTGATAGAATATATTCTTGAATAGTTTATCCATATCAGGAGTTTGAGACACTGATACAAAAGCTGAGCAATCAAATTGTGTTCTAAGCTTTTCATACACAGCATTAGCAAGAGTTGTCTTTCCTAAACCTTCAAATCCCACAATTGAAACTATTCTCTTTTGCTCCCTGTCCGCTTCATTGTCTTCTTTCAGAATCTTGATTATCTCATCTCTTGACTCCTCAATGCCAACAAGCTCTGTTGGATCCTTATACCGAGCCATTGCAACCAATGCAAGGGGATCAACTTTGACAGGCTTAGGAACACTGTGGTTAATCTCGTACCTATGGCGCCGGCCGTGCACCTCTACAACTTGACTTTTGATGTCTCTTATGTCAATAGCAATCTTGCGCTGAATCTTGGGTACGTTGCATCAAGGAACCAAGGGTCTTTTCAATGAACTTCTTGAAGCCATGCTTTTTGGCCGGCTGATGGTCCTTGACTTGCACCATGAATGTGTCGATGTTGTCCTCTATGTCATATGACAATTCTCTTACATTCCTGGCCCAAATCTTATCCCCAGTAGGAAGCTGGTCAGCTGGAACCTTGGAGATATGCTCAAGAGCACCCTTCATGCTCTCGAGCTCATCTCGGAGGAATCCGATCCCCTCTTTCACTTCCTTTTGCAGCTTGTACTCATCGGCAAGCAGCTCACCGAGCTTGGGGAGGAGGCTTGGCAGTGCCCCAAGCACGACCTCCATTGGTCCTCTTGGCACAAGAGCAAAGGTTGCGGGTGTGTGTGTTTGTGTGCGCAGTGAGCAATGGTGCTCGGAGTTAAGTAATAGACCAACCCAAGAAATATTCATCTCAGAAATATTTAACCAACACAACATTAAAGATTTTCATCTCACAATTATTTAACCAACACAACAGATTTTTTTTTAAAACATATCTAACAAATATTCATCTCAGGAACCAACACAACATTAAAGATTTTCATCTCACAAATGTTTAACCAATACTTTTCATCATTTGAGCTCAATTCTTGTTGTAAGAAGATATCCCGCTCAATAAAAGTCATTAAACATGAAATTGAGAAGGAGAGGGTTGGACGGCTGCTACAGTACCCACGCACTACTACAAAAGCTTACTGTAAGAACGCCCCCCGTTTACATTAGGGGCGGTTCTTGTTTCGAGGCGCCCCTACAGCGTGTGGCCCGGGGAGCAGGTTACGAGCCACCCCTACTGAAGGCACAGTAGGGGCGGCTGGTGTTACGAACCGCCCCTACTGTTAGTGGGGGCGGCTCGATATCCAGCCGCCCCTAATGTTCCGTCATTAAGGGCGGCTGGGGGTGAACCGCCCCTGCTGTAGTAACAGTAGGGGCGGCTCGATCACAAACCGCCCCTATAGTGGTCTGTAGATAAGGCCGAACCAGCCACCTTCTTCCTCCTCGGGACACCCACTCAAACTCGAAAAAAAAAGGTTGGGAGGCCTTGGGCTCCTCCCAAAAATTGCTCTACTAAGGGGGGGAGGTTTTCAACTCAAATCCTTTGGTGGGGAGGCTCAAAAAGGTAAGAAAATGCTAATCCTACCACTTAATTCGATTTTTAATGGTTAGTTGTGGAGTAATTTAAATTTAGCTTTCCTCTCACTTTCTATGGTGCTTGAGCTTTATATGGAGCAAAGTAGAGCTTAGGATTGGAAGTGGTAGTGGAGATTAGTAAGAGTATTGAATTAGACCCATTTTTTAGTGGCTCCTACATGTGATTTTAGTGGAGTAATAAAATAGGTAGGGTTTCATGTGTTCATGGTTGATGAACATGTGTTTTTTTAATTCTTAGTTTAAATTTCTAACAAGTTTTTCTCTCTCATATGATGTGCAAATGCGGTAATTTTTTTTTCTAAAATTTTCTAAAATGATAAGCTTTTAGTGTGTGCTACAACTTTGATATTAATGCATTTATTAATTTTAACCATTTAGGGTTTGCCATGCATATGTACTCATACATATGACTAACTACACATTTGATGTTTTTTTTTCTTTGTTGTATTAAAGGATGGAGTACAGGAATGAGTGGATGTATGGCACGTTCAGGTGGAAGGATGGTTTTCGTGACGAGGTGGATAAATTTATTGAAGCCGCTGAGAATCATGCGAAGACATTGAAAGAGGAAATCATAATATGTCCGTGCCGTGATTGCAAGAACGAGATAGCATATAGAGATGTGAAGATCATCAGACAACATTTGATTACACGAGGATTTGTTGCAGATTACATACTGGATTCATCACGGTGAAAATTATGTTGGTGAAGACGTCGACTTCGAAAATCTAGGAGATGACCCGAAACCCTAGAGCGCTTCTCTCGGTGTGTAGATAAGCTTCAAAATAAAAGGAACCCTGAGCATGATAGTCAACTACGCGATGATGATGGTTGGCATGGTATGGACACAAATGTCGTTGATGGTACGGGCAAAGGTGATGTTGCTGATGATGTCGTAGCACGTGAAGGGGATGAAGATGACGATGATTATTTGGACGACATGCTTAATGCCCTTGGACCAGAAATATTGCGGAACGAAGTGTGAAAGGTATAGAGAACCTTGAGAGAGTGAGAGCAACATCGAAGGAAACTGTGTATGGTGTTGAAAAAGGTTGTCCGACACAATCGGGCGCTACTACGTTTTGTGCTTGAGCTGTTGATCTTGAAGGCTAAGTACGGTTGGTCGGATTTGTAGTTTCAATGATCTATTGCGACTCTTGTCATGGTTGCTTTTGCCACAACCAAACTTAGTACCGTGAATACCTACCAAGCAAAAAAGGTTATAAGTCCATTGACAATGAGTGTTGAAAAGATCCATGCATGCCCGAACCATTGTATCCTTTTTCGTGGTGACACGTTCAAGGGGCTGGATAAATGTCCTAGGTGCGGAGCTAGTCGGTACAAGAACAACAGTCTATACAACGGGGACGAGACCTCCATTGGAAACAAGAGGAAGAAGGGTGGGAAAAAGCCGGTGACAGATTCTAATCTCGAAAAGGACACCGTTAGGAATTGATCCGAAGCAAAGAAGAGTTCCTGCCTTGGTAATGTGGTACCTGCCAGTGACCGACCGCTTGAGGCTAATCTTCCTAAACCCCAAAGAAGCCGCATTGATGACGTGGTGGCAAGATGAGCGCAAGATAGATGATGATAAGATTGCACACCCGGCCGATGGTACTCAGTGGCAAAACTTTGATAATAATCACAAAGACTTCGCTCAAGACCCGAGGAATGTACGGTTTGGGTTAAGCACCGATGGAGTGAATCCCTTCAATGAGAGGATGACTGACCATAGCACTTGGCCAGTGATCCTGACGATGTACAACATCCCAACGTGATTGTGCCAGCTGCGAAAGTACCTTTTCCTTACTGTTCTCATCTCAGGTCCGTAACAACCAGGCATTGACATTGACATGTTTATTGAGCCTGTGTTGCAAGAATTCTATAAACTATGGAAGGAAGGGGTGCTGATGTATGATGCGTTCCGAAAGGAGCAGTTCTTATGTCGAGCCATAATCATTGTTTCTATCAACGACTATCCCGCGATGTTTGCTTTGTCTGGACAGATCAAAGGGAAGACTGGATGCGTGGTCTGCTTGGATGGTACTATATGGGTGTATCTAAATGCATCCAAAAAGGTGGTTTACTTGGGCAATCGACGCCACTTAAAGACAAATCACAAGTACCAAAGCGTGAAATACAAACACTGGTTCAACAACACTGTAGAGACTGAAGACCCTCCGGAGAGACGTCAGTATGGACAACATGTGTACAGAATGGTCAAAAACTTGCACATTGTCTACGGAAAGAAGAATCTAGATGGGACGATCAGAGATCGAAGTACACCTCCTATCGAAGGCGTACCTTTCAAGAAACAATCCATCTTCTTTCAGTATCTCGAATATTGGCCAGAGTTCGAGGTTCCCCATGCAATTGATTCTATGCACGTGAAGAAGAATGTCTTTCAAAGCACCATGGGTCTGTTGATGGACCCGAAAAATTCGAAGGATGGTCTAAATTCACGAAAAGACATGGTGCAGCTAAATGTGAAGCCCGAGCTTCACCCTGTACTTCAGAAGAATGGAAAATACACCCTGCCCGCGGCTAGCTTCAACATGACCCTAGAAGAGAGAAGGGCTATATGCGCTTACCTAAAGGCGATCAAAGTTCCGACTGGGTTTTCGTGAACATCAAGAAGCTAGTGTCCATGAAGGACCCTCATCAATAACACACTTTGCAAGGCTCATGATTGTCATGTAATGCCGACGGTGTTCCTACCTATTGTGATCGGGGTTATAAAGCCGAATTCTTGAAAATGGCCATCACTCGCATGTGCTACTTCTTTTCGAAGATATCCCGAAGGCGATTAACAGAAAGAGCTTGGTTGAACTACATGATTTCGCGGTGGAGACCCAAAACTAGCTAGAGATATGTATGCCTCCCCGCTTATTTCGATATAATGCCACATCTCATGCTTCACATGGTTCATCAGATAGAGGCACTGGGCCCTTGCTACTTGCATGAAATGTGGTGCATTGAGCGATGCATGTCGATTCTAACTCGATTCGTGCATAATCGAGCATATCCGAGAGGGCTCCATGATTGAGGGTTACAATCACTGAAGAAGTCGAAAGTCTTTGTCAAGAGTGGCTAAAAGTACAGAGAGGATTGGTAAACGCGATTCACGTCATACGGGTAGGATAGCTGGAAAGGCATCAGCGGGAGGAAAGTATTCGTTGACCAAGAATACAAACAAGTGAGTCGGGCGCATTACGGTGTGTAAGAGTTCAACGCTTATGCGGCCGTACATTGATTACCACTTGGCTCTCATTCAGGAGCAGAGGAATGGCCGCTCGGATGACTGGGTCACGAAACAGCACAGGGAACAATTAACTTCATGGTTGAAGGACCAAAACATACCGTCTGGGGAAAGCAGGGATGATATTACCAAGCACAAAGTTAGCATTAGGGCCATCGAGACATGTCACCACGTGGCAAGCATACGACATTAATGGGTACACATTCTATACCCATGTGAAGGATAGTAAATGTGTGAACCAAAACAAAGGGTTCGAGTACAAGCTATCAACGACAAAACCGAACGATCACATACTTTGGCATCATTGAAGAAATATGGGAAATTGACTATGGAATGGAAGTGCAAGTGCCCGTGTTCAAATGTCACTAGATGAAACAACACCAACCCGAACGAGATCGGGTTGAAAGTCGTTGACCTCGGTGATTTAGGCCACCAACGGGACCCATGGGTCTTCGCCGGATGTAGCACAAGTTTTCTATTTACCCTACCCCGATCGATCCCGACAAGCCAAAGAGGACGAAAATCAAGCATGTCGTTGTCCCGGGAAACAACGCATTATCGGGAGTTGATGGCATCGAGGATGTTGACGTTGACGAGCACAATGGTTATCTTTGAAATACGATTATTCACGAGACTTTCCAAACAAGATCCAAAGCTTGAGAAGAAGTTACCCAAAGACATATTGCTATGGGAGCGAAAAAGGAGTCAAGGGAAAGAGGTCACGGGGAGTTAGCTAGTTGTTATATGTGTGTGTTTCAAAATGTATCGATGTATGAGTGAGACTACATTTATGTATGTGTGAGACTACCTTTATGTATGTGTGAGACTACCTTTATGTATGTGTGAGACTACCTTTATTCATATAAGAGTCAAACTTTTTGAGAGGCGTCTACATGGCGTGTGTGAAGGCACCGCAAAGTTTGAGAATTTTTTGTAATTGTTTGGTACTTTTCTCTAATTATTTTAATTACCGCGAATTCTCCCAAGAAATGTATGTTGAACTACGACCACCCCTGAAAATACCCGAAACGGTGCCAAACTTTGCCGATACGTCTCTTGTGCCCTAGGAGTCAAAACTTGTGGAGGCGGTGCGGGATTATTTTGTTTTCAAAGTGTAAATCACCATATTTGGTCGCACGCGTCACGTAAAAAAAATCTGATAAATCCAAAAATGGCTAAAAACCTAGAATTTTGCATGGGGCCATATTTTGGGTGTAAGTGACCATAAAAAAAATTTGAGGAAGTTTTGAGTTAGGCGGAGCAGACGTGCTTCACAGTGGTATACTCAACCTCTCACGAAGCCTATCCTAACACTTAGGTTTCTCATGGTTGTGTGACCGGTGCGCTTTGCAGTGTGCTATCGGCCTCAAACTTTTTCTGAGGCGTCTACATGGCGTGTGTGAAGGCACCGCAAAGTTTGAGAATTTTCTGTAATTGTTTGGTACTTTTCTCTAATTATTTTAATTACCGCGCGAATTCTCCCAGTAAATGTATGTTGAACTACGACCACCCCTGAAAATACCCGAAACGGTGCCAAACTTTGCCGATAGGTCTCTTGTGCCCTAGGAGTCAAAACTTGTGGAGGCCGGTGCGGGATTATTTTGTTTTCAAAGTGTAAATCACCATATTTGGTCGCACGCGTCACGTAAAAAAATACAGTAAATCCAAAAATGGCTAAAAAACCTAGAATTTTGCGTGGGGCCATATTTTGGGTGTAAGTGACCACAAAAAAAATTTGAGGAAGTTTTGAGTTAGGTGGAGCAGACGTGCTTCACAGTGGTATACTCAACCTCTCACGAAGCCTATCCTAACACTTAGGTTTCTCATGGTTGTGTGACCGGTGCGCTTTGCAGTGTGCTATCGGCCTCAAACTTTTTCTGAGGCGTCTACATGGCGTGTGTGAAGGCACCGCAAAGTTTGAGAATTTTCTGTAATTGTTTGGTACTTTTCTCTAATTATTTTAATTACCGCGCGAATTCTCCCAAGAAATGTATGTTGAACTACGACCACCCCCGAAAATACCCGAAACGGTGCCAAACTTTGCCGATAGGTCTCTTGTGCCCTAGGAGTCAAAACTTGTGGAGGCCGGTGCGGCATTATTTTGTTTTTAAAGTGTAAATCACCATATTTGGTCGCACGCGTCACGTAAAAATACAAGAAATCCAAAAATGGCTAAAAAAACCTAGAATTTTGCGTGGGGCCATATTTTGAGTGTAAGTGACCACAAAAAAAATTTGACAAAGTTTCGAGTTAGGCGGAGCAGACGTGCTTCACAGTGGTATACTCAACCTCTCACGAAGCCTATCCTAACACTTAGGTTTCTCATAGTTGTGTGACCGGTGTGCTTTGCAGTGTGCTATCAGCCTCAAACTTTTTTCTAAGGCGTCTACATGGCATGTGTGAAGGCACCGCAAAGTTTGAGAATTTTTACGTAATTGTTTGGTACTTTTCTCTAATTATTTTAATTACCCGCGCGAATTCTCCCTGTAAATGTATGTTGAACTACGACCACCCCCTGAAAATACCCAAACGGTGCCAAACTTTGCTGATAGGTCTCTTGTGCCCTAGGAGTCAAAACTTGTGGAGGCCGGTGCGGAATTATTTTGTTTTCAAAGTGTAAATCACCATATTTGGTCGCACGCGTCACGTAAAAAAATACAGTAAATCCAAAAATGGCTAAAAAAAACCTAAAATTTTGCATGGGGCCATATTTTGGGTGTAAGTGTCCACAAAAAAATTGAGGAAGTTTCAAGTTAGGCGGAGCAGACGTTCTTCACAAAGTGGTATACTTGAAATATTCATTGAAAAATTTTGAAATTCAAATCCAAAAATGTCAAAAGTTGTCGAATCCATGGTTTTTGTAAGATAAGAAATTTTATATTTATGTTTTATTTATTTATAACTATATTTTTATTTTTTATTTGTCGATAATATGCCTTATATATTTTTTTTTTTCAAATTGTGACATGAGCTATAGGGGCGGTTCCTGATCCAGCCGCCCTAATGAGGCTCACTATAGGGCGGCTCTATCGGGAGCCGCCCTTACTCGAGGGCACAGGTATATATACCTGAGCCCGCCCGATCGGCTAAGTCCGGGCGCGACTCTTCCCAAATTACGCCGTCGCCGCCCAAATCTTTCACCGCGCCGCGCCGCCGCCAACATCCGTCTCCCCTGTCGCCGCCGACCACATCCGTCCTTCCTGCCCCCCTCCTCCCTCCTCTCCCTCCTCCCCCTGCGCCCCTCCCGCCTCCTCTCCTCCTCCCCACATGCCCCGCGCCCGCCCGTGGCTTCCGAAACCCTAGCCGCCGCCCGGCGGCCTCACCACAGCTGGTGCCTCGATCCTGCCTCCTCTCCCTCCTCTCCCTCCTCTCCCTCCTCCCCCTCGCCCCTCCTCCCTCCTCTCCCTCCTCCCCTGCGCCCCCGCGCCGCCCGCCGTTCAAAACCCTAGCCGCCGCCGCCGGCGGCCGCCCCCGCTTGTGGGTGGTGCCTCCTCCTCCCCCCTCCTCCCTCCTCCCCCCCCCTCCTCCCTCCTCTCCCTCCTCCCCCTCGCCCCCGTCTTCCCCACCGCTGGTTGGAGGGCCGCCGCCGCCGGATCCGCCCGATTCTTGTGGTGTGCCATCTCGCCCTCCCCGCCCCCTTCGGCGGCCGGATCCGCCGGTGACCTTGGTGGTGGTGGTGCTCGCGCCCGGTGATCGGAGTTCTTCTGGCTGGTGGTGGTGGTGCCGGTGAGCCGCTTTGTGAGTTCTGGCCGTGCCCGTGAGCTGGTGGTGCTGCTGGTGCCCGTGGTGGTGAATCTGTGGTGGTGGTGGTGCCGCCGCCGAATAATTCTTCTTTGGTGGATAACCGCTGCACGCCTGTGGAGCTTCTTCCGCTCTTCTTTGGTTGTGCCGGGAACTGCTGCTCTTCTTGGGTGCCTGCTTGTTACCCCTGTGAGTTGGGCCTGTGATGCTGTTTTTTTCAACCTATGATGCTATTTTTACTACCTGTGATGCTGCCTGTGATGCTCCAAATTTATTTAGCTCTTGCCACTGCCTAAGATGCTATTAGTTTCAACCTTGAGATGCTATTTTTAAGGAATGTGGGATAACTGTGTTTGCCAAGTTTACTATTGCCGCCTGTGATGTTATTTTTCATCATTGTTGGATAACTGTGAGCTATTGCCACTACCGTGATGTTATTTTGCATTTGGATAACTCGCTGCCGCCTATGATGCATTTTTACTAACTGAGCATGCCACTTGCCTATTATTTTGGATTTTGGATCGATTTTGAGCTATTGCCACTTATTAGCTTGTCCATCTTGTCCTAATTTGAATAACCTCGCATCTTGTCCTAATTTGAATGGGTATTTAATTCACTTTGAAATTTTGAGCTTGTCCATCACCGAAATAGCTTGTCCATCTTGTCCTAATTTTTACTAACCTGCATCTTGTCCTAATTTGAATGGGTATTTAATTCACTGAAATTTTGAGCTTGCCATCACTGAAATAGCTTGTCCATCTTGTCCTAATTTGAATGGGTATGCACAAATGGGTATTTAATTCACTGAAATTTTATAAACATGATAGATGCTTGGATCTGATCTTAGATTGTTTAATTATAGCAGCTATGCATATTTCTAGCATCATATTGAGATGTATGACTTCTCTAGCAACTATTGTTGCTTGATTATTTGTGCTTGATCATTTTATATCATACCTCCAATCATGGCTCTGTCTGTCCCCGAGAAGACCAAATGCAATGATTGTTTTAACTTGTCGCCGTCTTCTTTGCTGCATTTTTTAATAACTAAAGCATCCTGGAGCATCACTTATATATTTTCTTTAAATGTCAGCCGCAGTTCTCTCTCTCTTTATCACTTACAAATGGACTGGTTGGTTGTGTGAATCACTTAGTGCTGTTTTTCCTTTAATCTCACATGTTCTCATTTATTTGGGCCTGTTTTTGAATTCATATTTTGGGCTGCCTGGGCATCACTTGTATTTGGTGCTGTTTTGAATACATTTTTGGGGCTGGCTGGGTATCTTGAGTTTAACTAATTACTTAATAAAACTTACTTTGCTAGCTTGCTTGGACATAACTTATATCTTGAGTTTGACTAATCGCATATCTTGGGCTATGGTAATATATCATTGACTTAAAGTATTATGCTTAATCTGGACAAATGGTAATGTATCTTTCACTTAAACTATTGTCTAAACCAAATGTTTGTCGGCGTTTCAAACTTAGTGACTTTCCCCCTATTTGTGACCCCTGCTTCATATTTTGAAGACTTAGTGTTGTTTTTGGTGCTATTTTTTCTTTAATCTCACATGTTCTCATTTATTTGGGGGGGCTGGCTAGGCATCACATGTATTTGGTCTTTGTTTTGAATTCATATTTGGGGTTGGCTGGGCATCACTTGTATTTGGTGCTGTTTTTTGAATACATATTTGGGGCTGGCTGGGCATCACTTGCAATGATGATCTTTTTATATACTTGTATAACTTTGTACTGAGGTAGTGGCATATGCAATGATGATCTTTTTATATACTTGTAAAACTAAGTGCTGAGGCAGTGGCATAGGCAATGATGCGATCCCTTTTAAGCTGAGGCGGCGACTATGATGATTGTAAGGCCCTATATTATTGTAACATTCTAAACTTGGATGGCTTCTAGAAGCAACCAGTTTAGAATTGATGAAATGACAAAGGGGCAAATCTGAGTCAACTTTGTAGACAACTACTCTAATTGTCTTCATAACTACTCTATTTGGCATTATATTGTGCTCATGTTTTTATATGCTCAATGTCATTATATTGTGCTCATGTATGGTGCCATGGCAGCACCTATGATGCTACAGCCACTACCTATGCTTCTCTTCCCTCCCACTCTTCTCCCACCTTCTATCTTGGCCTCCTCTATGCTGCCATCATCATGGCGGCAGAAATATCTTCTGGCAGCTAAGCGAAGCTCTCTCTCTCTCTCTCTCTCCCCTCTAGCCTCCTCTACCTTCTCTTCCCTCCCACTCTTCTCTCACCTTCTCTCTTGGCCTCCCTCTCTATGCTGCCATCATCATGGCGGCGGCTATCTTTTCTCTGGCAGCCTAAGCGAAGCTCTCTCTCTCTCTCTCCCCTCTAGCCTCCTCTACCTTCTCTTCCCTCCCACTCTTCTCTCACCTTCTCTCTTGGCCTCCTCTCTATGCTGCCATCATCATGGCAGCAGCTAAGCTGAAGCTCTCTCTCTCTCTCTCTCTCTCCCTCCCTCCCTCTAGCCTCCTCTACCTTCTCTTCCCTCCCACTCTTCTCTCAACTTCTCTCTTGGCCTCCTCTCTATGCTGCCTTCATGATGGCAGCAGGTAAGCTGACGGCGCGCGGCGAAAAATTTTGGCAGCCTGACGGCGTAATTTGGGTTTTTATATGGTCACCGTACTTCTATGTGCTCACTGTTTTTATATGATAACCCTTTTTGTATTTGTCCCCCTCTCCTCCTTTGGCCGATGATGAAATTGTCACATTCCATAAAAAATATAACCTGATGATCATGAACTTGTGAGGAACTGGCCATCATTGCTAGCCGCCCCTACATTACCTTCATTACCTTTTCTGTTCTGATGCCCTTATGCTCCAAGTACATGATCAAATGATGATTGACATCTATCTGAGGCCTCTAATGTTTCTACTAGTTTTTTGCTCGATGATACAAAAGGGTAAACTGAGACTACATGATAGTGAACCCGCTAATTTGAGAGCAAACCACTACTGTCATTTTATTCCTTCATGAAACTAGGACCCTACTGGCATATTTAACGCCAAATCTTTTTTTTGTACTAGACTAAATCAGAAAATGTCCCCGACAAGAGACGGTGCACCCCGTAGCCTTGAGCACGGGAAACCCATTGAAGAGGGAGAGCCTCATGCCATGACTTTCGACGAGTTCCACACCGAGGTAGACAAGAGTATAGCTGGGATGAAAGATATTGATCCGTTCGCGGATCAAGAAGATGGAAGAGAAGGAGAGGATGATGACACCTCTGATGACGGCGAGGGTTCTGAGGAGGGATATGTAAGTCCCGAGGATCCTTTCCCACGTGAACCCAGGCATAGGCCCACTGAGGACGACCTGGACAAAGACTTTGACCCGCGGAACGAGGAGAACGAGGTAGAGACACAAAGCCTTAGTAATCAATTTTTGCTAATGCTTTTATCATGTCACTACCATTAACACTTTGGCCTCCCGTGTACATAGGTCCATGATGAATCTCCTCCAAAACGACGACGTCGGCGTCCGCGACGTTTCGTTGAAGGCACTGGAGAGCAACAAAGAGAAGAGGCACGTGCCACAGAGGTGAACAATACCAACTCTGCTCCCGAACCCCAGGACACGACCACAACCTCGGCGCGCTGCGTTTCCTAAGCGCAAGTGCCAAAAAGGCAAAAGCACTGGGAACCACGGGTTGACTCCCCACAACGACGACCGAATTGTTACATTCCAGCTACCATCGCCCGCGGGATGTCGGGTGGCATTCTCAGTAGCATTCTGAGAACAAGTCCGCAAGCGCACGGAAATACCGTTGTAGCATTTCACCCGGAGATATTCAGGGTATCGTTATTTATATTTTCCCAAAGGAAGGCATGGTGTAGGACTCTAGCAGGGGCATGAACAAGACGACATGTCTATGCAGTTGACCAATGCTCAATACAGGGGTAAGTCATGATATTTTAAGATAGTGTGACACACACTTGGGCCAACCTCAAGGATAAAAGGAAAATAAAGAATAAAGAATAATCCTAAGTGGAGCAGGCATTCTAAAGTAGCTGTGCAAAGAACCAGTTAATAATCTTGCAAACATAGATGACTAGAGTTTTAGGCTGAGAGTGAGATGGACGGGGAGTGTTGGTATTTGATAAGCCTACAGAAATATTATGATGGATAATCCGCAAGCGCACGGATACCGGTGAGCACTTCACCCGGGGTGATGGGTTTTAAATATCGAATCCACAGGGAGAACGTAGAGAAGGGGTTCTTGAGATTTACTACTGATCCCTGAGTGGTTTAATAAAACTAGATAGATAATAAAGGTAAGGAGTTCTAGTAGGAAGGTCTTGTTCTCACTTCAAGTAAATCATTTGCACATTGTTCTTAAGAGGGGTTGTCATGAAGAAACTCTTAATAAAGGGATTCTACGCTAACAACGCAGGGTCTCCTACGATTTCTATAAACGGGAGCAGGGATACAAAGGACTCAATAGTGCTGTCACCACTACGATCACCCTTAACGGTTGGTGTTTCACTCCGGCCTATAGAAGGTATTCGTAATAAGCTAGTCAATCTAAGCACCACGCTTACATTAATCTAACAACTTCAATTCAAGAGCGACAGGAATCAAAGTAATCTTATCAAAGAAATACGAACCTTAAGAACAATAGAGACAATACCACTTACTCGAATGGAATTCGAACAATCCACAAGATCTCAGAGTCGTGCTCCAATGGCATCAGCTCCAGGGGAGAAGATGATGGAGGCGCTAACTCCAGAGGAGGAAGAAGATGGAGGCGCCGACAGCTCCGGGCCTTCCTTCAACTCCGCCTCAACCGCACTCTAATTCTCTCAACTTGCAAAACTAACTCTCAATCTAATTCTAATCTAGAGCTTCTATCTCTTGTCGGCGTTGATGATCTGATTGAATTGATGATTGAACTGAGATGCTTGAAACCAGGGGCCTGGGGCTTGCTTATATAGTCGGGAGGAGGTACGCCGTCTTGGACTCGAACTCTTCCCGTCGTCGTCGGATCAAACCGACATTAATCATGCGGTTTAGATTGCACCTTAGAGGCGGTTGGAGAAGCTTCGGAAACATGGCCTGCTTGGACCGGGGGCGGGCCGATCGGCCCGACGGGGGGCGGTCGGCCCGGTGGGTCCCCACCACGGGTCCCGCGATGCGTCGTGGCTTCGGAGTCTTCTAGATGATGTTTTCTTGGGTGTTAAGTTTCGTTCACGTCGGGTGTATTCCAGAGCCTTCTAGACTTCGTTCCGGAGTTGGATTGCGTTACGAATTCTGTCGTTTTCCTGTTAAGTCCCTGCAAATCACAACTTTACCAAAACTCATGGAAATCATTAGTATAAACCCCTAATAAGATTATCTATTTTATATTTTAGCCCTTTTCCATGTTTAATTGATAATTAAAAGTATGCATTAACATGTGTCAACAAACTCCCCCACACTTAGGCTTTTACTCGTCCTCGATAAAAGGATGGTCTAAGCATGGATCATGATTACACTTCCATGGTCATACCTGCACTTTAGGATCTCTGAGCATGAAACGGTTAGAAACAGATCACCTTTATTTTTGAATCAAGTCTATTGGAGAGATTTTGCATAAGTTTTGAAAAGAAGCATAGCTGTACTTACTCCTTTGTGACACTCTCAAGTCTCTCAAAGTATATTATATCCTTACATTAGTATTTATTATATAAGTGGAGCTCAAGAACATGTAGCACACTTTCCTTGTATTTATTGCTGAGTCAACTGTGGATCCATGGAGATAGATGTCATAAGTCATAGATCAAGATGTGCATGTGAGTCAAGATTATTATTACCACTGCTCTCTCTAGTTGAAAATCTTCTATCTCCCCTTTTTCAGCATTTATATTTATTTATATTTATTATTTTTCAAGCGAGGTAACCAGCTAATTAAATGGAGAGGTGGGTTCTACTCACCCTCGGACACATGTCCATTTTTACTCTCTCAATTATTAGAGAAGTGGGCCCTACTCACCCTCGGACACATGTCCATTATTCTTCTCTTCATTTTTGCCTTTTTCTCTTTTTTTTTCAGAGAGGGGGGTTCTTCTGACCCGTAGAACACTTGCTCATTTTCTCCTCTCTCTCACTTTTCTCTCCACTCTTAGAATTTTGAACATTTGGCTTTTTCATAGCTGTACCTTTTTCAACAATTAAAATTATGGGAGATAGAGATTAAAACTTTTAGAGCATGGATACTTTAGTGAAAGCAAAGTATGTGATCTTGATCTTAGACTTTAGACAAATTTCAACATGGGTCGTGGTTTTGACAAAGCTCAACACAAGAAAGCAACAATTAATTAGATATATCTTTAATGATTGCTACGGCTCTACTGGGGTGATTCATTTAATCACAAAGGAGAAGTATAACTAATGATTTTAATATTTTGAAATAAATAACTCTCCAAAGACAAGAAAAAAAAAAAAAAGGATCTCATTGTTCTAACTTTATTCTTTCTCATGTTTTAAACAACTAGTAGAGATGCACGTGCGACACGCACGTGCTTAACTAAAATATAATATAGTGATTTTCCTAAACCATTCAAATGATTCTAATTGACTAAAAAATGCTAGAGGATGAATAATTAAGAGCCATTGGTTAAGTAAATATTTTGGACGAGATACTTAGCCTGTTCAAACGATGTATTAATTGTACATAAATGGTTTACATTATATAACAATTACAACATTGACAATATAAGAACCATACTTGTCTATCTCTAAATCTGAGTATTTTTTATACATCTGAGGTCTTGAACTCTAGTTCTCTAAATCTGAGTATTTTTATATATTTAATGAGGTCTTCAACTCTAGCGCGTATGTTATCTTCACATTTATTGTCATCGATCGATAGTCAATAGCTGTCCCAAAAAGTGCTTTCTTGAGATTGTAGGGATCCTATTTGTAATATTATAATAATTAATATATAATCTTCATATAAGTGACAAAACTATAAAAAATAAAAGAATATGAATACTAATGTATTTTTCCTTTAATAAGTGTGGAATGTGCAGTTTTTATCTTTCCATGCAGACATGAACATGAAAATGAGATAACCTGATAGTTCCCTGATAACACATATTTGTGAATTTAAAGCAATCAATCTATCTATTCTCTATCTATAAACATAATGTTCGTTCAAAATCAAATCGAACATGTAAAGTAATAGTTATTTTACCAAATAAAATAAGCTTACCTATTGTGGACGGAATATCATTTAAAATAATGTGTCTCCATAAGGAAATATCTTCGTTCCATTCAGATCTTTCCATGGCTTTTTGTAAGTATTCAGAAATGCATTGGAGTTTCTTCATATATTTTGTGTTTCGATTGTGCTTGTAAATTGGATCAAATGTATACTGTTTTCATCTCTTGGTTCAATATGAACAAAATGTAGGCATCACTCAGTTTAATTGGTATAAGAATCTATAGAAGGTTAATAGTTCAAACAAATTTAAATGAAATATAGTTATGAGGCCTATGTACGTGAGCTTACTGATTTGTATCTTGAGACACTATACTCCATGCCAAGCCATTTACTAATGGCCTGTTTTAGTTGTTCCATGTCTAACATTTTACGGTAGTTTGGATGTCGTCCAAAATCAATAATCATCTAACACATTAAATTAACATAAAAAATACTTGCAGAAATCATTGATTATATAACTTAGTGAGTAGAAAGAGGAAATGTTAGATCATCATACCCAAAACTGTAGGTCAAGGAAATGCTTTGATATTGGTCTTTTGATTTTCTTCATCTGTCACATGTAATCGGACATGACTTTTCGTGTGATCAAATTGAAACATTCTTGGTCCATGGGCTCATTGTCCTTTAATATTTGTTGCAGCTTATGAAGAGTTAAGCTGATGGAATATGGCTTGGAGCTTTGCACCCAAATTTGACTATAAAGGAAAAGGAAAATAGAAATGATTATGTTAGAAATTGACTTCAGATTTATGTAAGTAAATATAGCTTTAAAATAAAAAACTTACTTTAAGGTGTTTGACAATTAATTGATTTGATATAGTCACAAACACAACTTATTAACTCATGTCCACTTATCTTTGAAAGAACAAACACCAATGATTGGTACTTTGTTTTGCTTGATGACTCGATTATATGAATTCCTTTTGAACTCTTGGATTTGGATTTTCAAAGATGATGCAACTATCACCAGCTGCACAATTTGGTGAATCACTTTGAATCATTGCTGCTGTCTTTGTTTTCCAACATAGTAATATGCTTCCTAACTTGCACCTAAAATAGTCTATATTTTCCTACATGGGTACCACATGTCCAGTAAGTTAATAATTATCAATTTAATATTATTTACCTAAGCAAAATAATATATATACTTGTGTAATATTTTGAGAAAGTGTTTCTCCATTCCAGTATTCCATAAACTTGAGCATGAACGGACCACAAGATGAACTGCAAAGTTATAGATTATTGAGAATTTAGAAAAATAAATAGGTACACATATTCATTAAGATTTTAATAGTCATGTCGTACATACCCATCTTTTTGGACTGGTTCTTCTAATTGTTCTTTGATTGTCCATTTAGTGATGTTTAGGTTTGGCCAATTTTGGACCACATTTATTTTTTTTATAACAATGTTTAAATGAGATTGGAGACCTTACAGCTGTAGACATACATAGTATTAGTAATATTTATAACAAATAAGAGGATGATGAATGTAATATATTTAAATAGTGGAATGTTGCAATCATAACTTATTGTAGTTTTGAGGTCATTTCGATTTGATTCCCAGCACATAGAGTCAAGAACTTGTATCACACATTTGTTTTGCATAAATAACAGCTAAATACCAATGTGTCTCTTTGATATTTATTGAAAGTAGTACCTAATGAAGACAATTAATTAGTATTAGATCTCAAATCTCAAATCTTAAATTCTTATCCTTACATATTTTAAAATATATATAAAAACAAATGTATTAGAAATAAATTAATTAAAATATGGAAATGTTTGTTACCATATCATGGCTTAGATAATTTTCAATGATTTTTGTAATGAAGCTTCCACCTTTGTTTACTCCAATTTTTCCATCCCGTTTTAGCGGCATGGAGTTAATCGGATTCTCAAAGTATACTTTAACCCCATTTCTAACTTGTAGATTTGCTTGTTCCTTTAAACAACATATATATGCACTTATAACCAACAAAAAAATATTGAAATAACAATAAGATTATTTTATATTATAGTATTTATAAAATAAGTAATAGATTTTTAAAGCACAGAAGCTTGCATGACCATAATAATAGTAATACTACTACTACTAATAATAACACTAATGACAATAATAATAATAATATAAGACACCTTTATCATTAAGTATTCTAGCTTCATCATCCTCATAGATGCCAGGGCCATCTTCATATGGGTTCTGTTGATCTAAGTCATTTTTTGTTGAAAAATATTAAACTGTTACTCATATATAGCACATACAATGTATTTTTTTGTAATTTGCGATTACATAGTTTAATTTTTTATACCCTCTATTCCATGCAAGGTGTCTTCTGGCTCCCAAATGCCAGAGTTGTATGCTTTATGATCAACTTTTTTTAGCACGATAATCACGTTGATATACATGTTTTCCAACACCTACAACAGAAAACATTAAGCAAAAATTATTACTATCATACATGACATGTTTGAGACTACACCTGTAGCAGTAATAATAATTTATTAATACATTCATTTCTATCATACATGACATACCTTCGGTTGATGCTAAGAATTTCTCACATTTGGTGACAACACTCAATTTAGCTGCTCTCAGTTTAGCGTGATAGTTACGTTGATATTCACGTTTTTTTTCTAGGATCTCATCCTTTCTAGCACCAGACATTGCATGCCTATACCTCTCCCTGGCCATGTGCTTTTCATGAGTGTCTTGATCTCTATTGCTTTTTGACCTAAAATACTCAAAAAATTAAATTTGAGTGAAAGCAAAACCAAAAAAGTGGACAAGATGAAAGAAAGCAAAATACCTATATTATCAACATTTGAAGTCATGTCCCGTTTCCTTTTAGAAAAATTGCCTTCGCTGTCCATTCTAGTATCAATTTCCATGCTTTCAGATGACAAAATAAATTTGGGTGCAACAACCTTGGCCTTTAGACGAACCCGACGTCTGCGTTGTTTTTTTCACAATTTTTATTCCGAGCTTCATCCAATTTGGATGCATCAGCCTCAGCATTCAAACAGGCCAAATGATTTCGTTGCTACTCACGAATTTTAGCACGGGCTTCCTCTAATTTTGATAAACCAACCTCGTCTTTGAAACAAGTTAGACGACTACGACGATCACGTCTTTTGGCCCGGGCTTCTTCCTTCTTATTAGGAGATAATGCAGCGTACCTCTCTCTACGTTGTTGTTTTTCTTGGTTCAAAAGTTAGCTTGCCAGCATTTGTTTGAGTACACCCCATGGATTTTATGCCTGTATCATATAACCTGTATGTAAGGATTAGCTGTTGAACCCAACATGCTAGTCAATACAATGATAGAAAAGTTCATTCTTGAAAGTTTCAATAAACAATAATACACATTCAAGAGAATTTATATTAGAGTTAACAAGAATTCAGATTAGAGTTAAAAATGTGTATTTGCATAGTTGCTCAATTCGTGTAATAGATGGCAACAATTCAGATAGAAATAAATTGTGTATTTTGTTCTTTTTTATTGAACACATGCATGTACGTCATTCTAAGTATACTTTTAGTAGTATATGCAAAGTCACATGGTGGCAAACTCTTTCTGTTCATTAATTCCAAGGAACAGACATACCTGAATAGAAGACGCGCGTGGCTGCCGGCGGCTCTGCAGCTGTAGTTCGTCGGATACGTCGCTGGATGCAGCCCTGCTACAAGCGTCCGCGTAGAAGTTTACGTGGACTGGGTCTCGTGCGCAGCGATTACTGCTGGCAGTTTGATCTGGATACGACGCCGCCGCCGCCGGGCTTTGCTGGGACGACCACGCTGGCTGTGGCTTATTGGCAGTAGGAGTCGTAGGCCACGGCGTCCTCTTCACGGTCAGCAGTTTGATCTGGATACGACGCCGCCGCCGCTGCCGGGCTTTGCTGGGACGGCCACGCTGGCTGTGGCTTATTGGCTGTAGGAGTCGTAGGCCGTGGCGTTCTCTCCACGATCACGTTTCTCTACGATGCCGGCGAGCGCGATTCCGGCGTAGCGGCGGTAGGGGCGGCGCGCGGCGATGGGCACGGTTTCACGTCTGAGGCCGACGTCTCCACCGGGCTGTGCTGGGACGACGACGCTCGCGGTTGCTTCTTGGCTGTAGGCGTCGTGCGCCACAGTTCCTACCCTTGGTGACCAGCAAACCGCCGAGGAACACTGCCCGGACGTAGGGGAGAGGCGGATACGGACGCCGCCGCCGGGCTGGGACAACGGCCGCCGCGGTTGGTTCTTGGTGCTCTTCACGGTCTACTTCTCCGCTGCGTGTGGACTTTGGAGCGGAAGGGGCGACGGGGGCGATGGAGGCGAACTGCGGCGAGGCTGTGGAGGTGAGCGTGGCGGAGGGCACCGCGTGGGAAGGGAAGGATCTCGCGCCGTGTCGGGGAGTCCGCCGTTTCGGAGGCGCTGTTGCTGTCGAGGTTCACGCCGTAGATCGGAGAAGTGAGTTGAAGCGAAACACCACCAGTAACCTAAGGTCGGTCCATATCTGAGAACCGTTGGATGAGAAATCCACATAGATCGAACGGATGAGATCGCGACACGTGCCATCCAATTCCTTCACTCTTTTATAGTATAGATTAAAGCATCCCAACAAGTGACAGATAAAAGTAGGAATTTAATCATGCAAAACTTTGTTTAAGACATCTTTTCATGTGGAAAACATACCATAACAGAAAAGACTTATTTTTAATTCGAACGGAAGGTAATTTGCGAAAAATTGAAAAGTTTTTTTAGGAAGCAAACCGAGCGGTGGACGAAGCTGGGCCTGCGTGGGACCAGGCAGGGGGCGGTAGGCCTGGTATATGGGCGGTCGGCCTCCCACTGACCGTGTCGGGCGCGGTTCGTCGTGCGAGTCGATGGTTCCGTCTTGGTTCCGAATTTCTTGATTTTCGTTGCGAAAGTTTCTGTTTGGTCGTCAAGGATCTCCCCCACACTTGTTTTCTGTTATCTTGCATACAAAGCATGGTGGAGACAAAAACATATCCAGAAAAATATAGAAGAATAATTGACTCAACTTGTGGATTACTTCATTGATAAAAAAGAGCACTTTATTACATAATTCCGAACTTCCTAATATTTAAATCTTAACTAAACTAAGCTAAACGACTTTAATCGAACTAAACTTTGAGACTCAAACGCTAAGACTCATGTGCTCTCTAACTGTGATGCTTACATAGGGCCTTTGCCCTTCTTCGGATTGCGACTAGCATCCTCTTCCTGGTTTTTACGCTTCTTCTTTCCTTCATTCTTTAAGAGATGGAGGACGGAATTAGTGAGGGAGCTATTGACGCGGTGAATCTCCTTGCATGTTTGTGCAAGAGCTGCTACATCTAGAGCGAGGTCAGCTACGGTTTTTCTAGTCTTCTTCTTCTGCGGCATACGCTGGCTGGCCTCGATAGCGGGAATCCTCTTGATTTGTGATTCCTTGGTACGGACTCCGTCAATGGTAGTGCGGCGTGGAGGTGCTGTAGTGTACTTGTGCTCCCTCGTGTTGCCGTTGGCGTCCATGCGAACACGTGCAAGATGCTCGCCCTCCTTTGGTTCTTGAACCTCCATGTAGCTAGGAACATGGATCGGCTTCTTTAGTGCAGCTTCGCGGCGACGATCGTACGGCTGTGCGTACATGACTTGCTTGCGTCCTTGCGGCGGCGGTGGCGTGCGAGGACGACGAGGTGGAACATATGGAAGCGGGGTATGATCGGGTGGTATGACGACAAGCGGCTTTGGTTGCTTGATGGAAGGAACGACTTGTTTGGCTTTTTCATTGAAGGGGACAAGCTGTTTTTCGGCCATGGCTGCTGGTTGGAGATTAGATGAGAAAAAGGATGGTCTACCCCTTGATTATATATGGGTCAGAATTTGTATGGGGCAAGAGATCGGGTTTACGACGCGAAAACAAATCTGGAAAAGAGTTTTTCCGAGACAGAGCATGTAAGAGACCGTGTGAGACAAGACTGGTGGCGAGAGGGGGGAGTCGTGGGCCGGCCGGCCTGTTATTTAGGCCGGTCGGCCTGGCCACGTGTCGCCTCGCGACGTGTTTTGTCGTGGGGTGCTCTAACTCTATTATTATCCCGTGAAACCCGATGTTGGCCCATTATTCGCGAAAATTAATATTTTTGGGTACTTCAAGAACTTCGATAACATCTAATTCTTCTAAATCTTTATGGGCTCTAAAAATATTTTGAGGCGATGACCATTTACCTTAAATAGCGTACCTTCGTTGTCTTGAAGAGTGACGGCTCCGTGTGATGATGAACTCACCACCTTATATGGTCCTTCCCACTTGCTTCGTAGTTTTCCATGTCCGAAAAGTCGTACCTTGGAATTAAAAAGTAATACCTGATCGCCGGGGTGGAATTCCTTCTTCTTGATTCTCTTGTCGTGCCATCTCTTAGTTCTTTCTTTGTAGATCTTGGCATTGTGGTACGCCTTTTCTCTCCATTCTTCTAGCTCGGATAGTTGCATCCTTCGTTTTGTTCCAGCTTCATCAAGGTCCATATTCCACCTCTTGATCGCCCAGTGAGCCTTGAATTCTAGCTCAACGGGCAAGTGACATGTCTTCCCGTAGACCCGGTGATAGGGAGACATTCCGATAGGAGTCTTGTAAGTTTGTCCGATAAGCCCAGAGAGCTTCGGGTAGCCTGTCTTTCCATTTAGTTCCCATTTGGTCAACCGTCTTTTGTAGGATGTTCTTGATTTGTTTGTTTGACATTTTACGCTTGACCACTTGTCTGCGGGTGATAAGGTGTAGCGGCGTTGTGTTGGATCCCACGAGATGAGAGGTATTTCTCGAAGTTCTTGTCAATGAAGTGGGACCCTCCGTCACTTATCACTAGCCTTGGTGTACCGTATCTTGGAAATATTATCTCTTCAAACATCTTGATTGAGCTTTTGTGATCGCTAGTCTTGCATGGCATGGCCTCAACCCATTTAGAAACATAGTCGACTGCCACCAAGATGTACTCGTATGGTCCGGATTTTGGGAATGGTCCCATGTAGTCGATTCCCCAGACATCAAAGAGCTCGATTTGAAGATTGGTCGTCAGTGGCATGGCATCTCTAGAATTGATATTGCCATGTCTCTGACAGGCGTTGCACCTTCGTACGAAGTCCCGTGTGTCTTGATACATGGTTGGCCAGAAAAATCCGCTTTGCCAGATCTTTGCGTGTGTGCGGAATGCTCCATAATGACCTCCATATGGTGATGAGTGGCACTTCTCGATAATCTGTAGTCCTTCTTCTGCCGGTACACACCTCCTGAGTAAGCCGTCAGCGCATACTCGGAAGAGGTATGGTTCATCCCATAGGTGATGGCGACTCTCATAAATGAGCTTTTTCTTATCAGCCCCTGGTCGTACATATCCTGCAACCATAAAATTAACAATATCTGCATACCAGGGATCGGATCGGGAGATCCGATAGAGCATGTCGTCTCTCATAGAGTCATTAATGGGTAACTCCTGTGGTTTCTCAAAATGCATCCTAGACAAATGATCGGCAACAGAATTTTCTACTCCTTTTTTATCTCTAATTTCTAAATCAAACTCTTGGAGCAGCAAAATCCATCGTATTAATCTTGGTTTAGCATCTTTCTTAGTGAGCAGGTATTTAAGAGCAGCATGATCAGTGTAAACAATAACTTTTGCTCCTACCAAGTAAGATCTAAACTTGTCGATAGCATAAACAACAGCTAGTAACTCTTTTTCAGTTGTGGCATAATTAAGTTGAGGTCCAGTTAAAGTTTTACTAGCATAGGCAATAGCATGATGTTTCTTGTCTTTTGTCTGTCCCAAAACAGCCCCCACAGCATAATCACTTGCATCACACATAATTTCAAAAGGTAAAGACCAATCAGGGGGTTGAATAATGGGTGCAGAAATAAGAGCATTTTTCAGAGTTTCAAAAGATTTAAGACAAGCATCATCAAAATCAAAAGGAACATCCTTAGCTAACAAGTTTGTAAGAGGTCTAGCAATATGAGAAAAATTCTTTATGAACCTTCTATAAAAACCAGCATGGCCAAGAAAACTTCTTATTCCTTTAATATTCACGGTGGAGGTAGCTGTTCAATTACTTCTATTTTAGCTCGGTCTACCTCTATTCCTCTTTCGAAACTAGATGGCCTAGCACTATTCCTTCTCTAACCATAAAATGACATTTTTCCTAATTAAGGACTAAGTGCTTTTCTTCACATCTTTTCAAAACCTTATCTAAGTTTTCTAGACAATTATCAAAAGTTTTTCCATAAACAGAAAAATCATCCATAAAAACTTCCATAATCTCTTCAATCATATCGAAAAATATAGACATCATGCATCTTTGAAAAGAAGCTGGAGCATTACATAATCCAAAAGACATTCTACGATATGCATAAGTTCCATATGGACATGTAAAAGTGGTTTTGCTTTGATCACTTGGGATGGATTGGGATTTGGTGATACCCGAATATCCATCGAGAAAACAAAAGAAAGAGTGGTTTGCCAACCGTTCTAACATTTCATCAATGAAAGGCAGTGGAAAGTGATCTTTCTTTGTGGCTTTATTTAATTTTTTATAGTCTATGCACATACGCCAACCGGTGACGGTTCTCTCGAGGAATTAATTAGTTCTTCTCATTTTTAACTACTGTCATGCCTCCCTTTTTAGGCACAACTTGCACAGGGCTTACCCACTCACTATGTGGTACAGGATATATAATCCCGGCGTGCAGAAGTTTTAGAACTTCTTTCTTTACTACATCTTTCATCGTATTATTAAGTCTTCGTTGAGGCTCTCTAGATGGTGGAACATTAGGATCTGTAGGTATACGATGTGTGCAAAGGGCAGGACTGATGCCCTTTAGATCTTGGAGTGAGTAGCCAAAGGCTGAACGATGTTGTTCTAAGACAGTAATTAACCTGTAAGTCTCTTCCTGAGTGAGTTTATCATTAATGATCACAGGGGACTCAGGATCATTATGCAGAAAAGCATATCTAAGACCAGGTGGTAAAGGTTTAAGTTCAATGGGAGGTCTCGAGTTTTCCTCGAATTCATCGAGAGGTTCGGATTCAGTTGGATTTTCTTCTTCTTCCTCGATGAAGAATTCAGTTACATCTTCTTGATTGGATTCTACGAAATGTTCTATAGATGCCTCTTTCACCTCTTCCATTGGGTCTGGTTCTGGACTGGGTTCGGTCTTAGTATGAATTGAATGTGCGAAGTGTAAGGGAAATTTATCTTTGCCTAGACAAATGTCTAGTTTTCCCGTGTGTCCTTCTTTAAGGAGTCTTTCCAATGGATGGCCTAATAAAAGGTCAAACTCCCTAATGTCAAAGATATGAAAGCTCAGGTTGATTAACATGTCGTTTACCTGAATAGGTAGAGTGTAAAGAATTCCTGAGCTTTGGACAATTTGCCCAGAGGAGTGCTTTAATAACTTAGTAGTAGGAGATAATGGCATGTTCTTGATAAATTGCTCGAAAAAGGATAAAGCCATTACATTAATTCCTACGACTGGGTTATAAAGTGCATCATAGGGGATTGCATTAATTATGCATTGAATTGGTACAGAAGGTGAATCCAAACGGATCACCTCTGAAGAAAGTTCTGATTCTTCTAACCATTCCGCACTCATGATAGATGCGAGCTCCCTAGTGTGTTGTCTTGAGAAATATTGCTCAACGCGATCAATTTCTTCTTGTGAAGATAATTTGCGTTTTCGAGGTTTCTTCTCTTGATGATAATTCGAGGTGTTTCCAAAATTGGAAAATAAATCATCCTCGATATCATTCATAAAATCAGGAAAAGAATGTTTTTCCTTTAATGATTCTATAGCTACAGGTTGAGATGATTCTGGCATAGGTTCGGGTGTAGCTATTTCTGGAATTTCTTCTTCTAAAGTTTTCTCTTCTACTGGATCATCATTGGTGCTGGCTAGAATGTTGTCTAAGATGGTTCTAGCTTCACTAGATGTAAGATGGATGAAAGATCCATGTGAGGAGGTATTCAAATAGGCTCTAGATTCTTTATTAAGACCAATATAGAAATGTTGAAGTAAAATATGGTCTTGAAGGCCTAGATCTGGTCCGGATTTGCAAAGAAGTTCAAAACGTTCCCAGGATGAACTCAACGACTCACTATCCTCCTGTTTGAAAGATATGATCTGGGTTCTAAGGTTGACTACTTTAGAAACGGGGTAGAAATCCAGGCAGAAATCTGCACGGAGAGTTCCCCAATCGCCTTTCTTCTTCTCCTTGGTTCTGTCATACCATTGGCGAGCTTTTCCTTTCAGTGTGAATGGAAAGAGCTTCCAACGGATAGTCTCGTCGGACATACCCTCTATATGAAGGCAGTCACATGTTTGCTCAAATTGTTGGAGATGATGATAAGGGTCTTCGTCTTCTATTCCTAAGAAAGTGTTGGTTTGGACCATCTCTATTAACTGCGGGCGTAGCTCATAGGCCTCGGATAGAATTGGCTTGGATGATGGTATAGGCCTAAGGCTAAGCTCCGTAGGTGCCGAAAAATCTTTAATGGATGTAGTATCCATGATAAAGAAAAGGATAAGAATTTAAACTAAAAAGAAAAGATAAAAGTATACTCAAGAAATCTCTAAACCGTTCTCCCCGGCAACGGCGCCAGAAATGCTTGTTGGTATTTGATAAGCCTACAGAAATATTATGATGGATAATCCGCAAGCGCACGGATACCGGTGAGCACTTCACCCGGGGTGATGGGTTTTAAATATCGAATCCACAGGGAGAACGTAGAGAAGGGGTTCTTGAGATTTACTACTGATCCCTGAGTGGTTTAATAAAACTAGATAGATAATAAAGGTAAGGAGTTCTAGTAGGAAGGTCTTGTTCTCACTTCAAGTAAATCATTTGCACATTGTTCTTAAGAGGGGTTGTCATGAAGAAACTCTTAATAAAGGGATTCTACGCTAACAACGCAGGGTCTCCTACGATTTCTATAAACGGGAGCAGGGATACAAAGGACTCAATAGTCTTTGTCACCACTACGATCACCCTTAACGGTTGGTGTTTCACTCCGCCTATAGATGGTATTCGTAATAAGCTAGTCAATCTAAGGACCACGCTTACATTAATCTAACAACTTCAATTCAAGAGCGACAGGGAATCAAAGTAATCTTATCAAAGAAATACGAACCTTAAGAACAATAGAGACAATACCACTTACTCGAATGGAATTCGAACAATCCACAAGATCTCGAGTCGTGCTCAATGGCATCAGCTCGGGGGAGAAGATGATGGAGCGCTAACTCGAGGAGGAAGAAGATGGAGGCGCCGGCAGCTCGGGCCTTCCTTCAACTCCGCCTCAACCGCACTCTAATTCTCTCAACTTGCAAAACTAACTCTCAATCTAATTCTAATCTAGAGCTTCTATCTCTTGTCGGCGTTGATGATCGATTGAATTGATGATTGAACTGAGATGCTTGAAACCGGGGGCACAGGGGCTTGCTTATATAGTCGGGGAGGAGGTGCCCGTCTTGGACTCGAACTCTTCCCGTCGTCGTCGGATCAAACCGACATTAATCATGCGGTTTAGATTGCACCTTAGAGGCGGTTGGAGAAGCTTCGGAAACATGGCCTGCTTGGACCGGGGGCAGGCCGATCGGCCCGACGAGGGGGCCGGCCCGGGTGGGTCCCACCACGGGTCCTGCGATCTTTGTCGTGGCTTCGGAGTCTTCTAGATGATGTTTTCTTGGGTGTTAAGTTTCGTTCACGTCGGGTGTATTCGAGCCTTCTAGACTTCGTTCGGAGTTGGATTGCGTTACAGTGCTGTCGTTTTCTGTTAAGTCCACGCAAAATCACAACTTTACCAAAACTCATGGAAATCATTAGTATAAACCCCTAATAAGATTATCTATTTTATATTTTAGTCCTTTTCCATGTTTAATTGACAATTAAAAGTATGCATTAACATGTGTCAACAGGGGAGACCTCTCGGAGCATCCGCCCTGAAGGAAGGCATTTACGAACTCCTACAAAGACACGAGAGCGTGGGGGGATTTCAAGGGACGGACAAGGCTTGTCACGACCAAGCCGCCTACCCCCTCAACCGTGGCATGCACTCATATTCAAAGGATACCTGGCATCCGGACACCACGTCCGCATACTAGGACACTACTCATGTCCCCCATGGCCCCCACCCTACGGATGGTCGGAATAGGACACGAGCAAGCCCCGAAGGACACAACGAACCGCCACCTCAGCACAACTCTTACTCTACTCAAATACATGGCACGAATGGTTAGTCCCTAAGTTCTATACGACTAACCACGACATAGGAACTATAGTCTAGTTCTTCTATCATGATTGTGTCGAGAACAACATGTCAAGAATATAACATGTAAATACTCTAGCTCTATTGCACAAGCATATGAGATCAAGACTTGAGGATAAACCATAAATGTATTCATACCGAATATTCCTTCTCCCAAGTACAAGCTCTCCAATGAAGCTTAGCCTTGCTCCAAATACTACTAAAGACTAAAAGAACTAGAGAAGTGGAGGAGTAGAGAGGAGAGGAGTAGAGAGGAGAGGAGAAGAAGAGTAGAAAGTGAGGAGGCTCCAAATGGTGTGTGTTGAGAGAGGGAGAGAGGGGGCCTACTTATACACTTGGAGGAGGGGCCTAAGTGCTAATTTGCATCAAAACCGACACTGGTAAACCTTCCTTGTATGCGCAAACCGACCAACGCAGGGCGGGAAACCCCGTTTGGAAAGTGCACGAACCGCCTCCCCGAGGCTGGGCCGAAACCGCCTCAGGGAGGGTGCGGCCGCACCAGGTGGTGCGCGCGCACCCCCCTGGGCTCGGCCTGGCCCGGGTCTCGGTGGGGTGTCGTCTTTCGCCCTGAAAAGTTGTGGGCCGGGCTGTGCTCGGCCCAGATTTGATGTTTTGGGTCGATTTGCTCTTGGGCTTGGGTTTTGTAATAATGCGCTTTCTCGGAAGGCGTACTTTGGTTGATTTTCCACTTGCTTTTATTATAAATCTGCAAAATAAAATACAAGACACTACAAGTGGAATTTATTAGTGATAAAAGTATATGAGTATAAAAAGGTTTAATTTTACTCCCTTTATGGTAGTAAGTTGACGGGAAAAATATGTCGTTGGTTACCGTCAACAAACTCCCCCAAGCTTACCCTTTGCGGCGTCCTCGAGCAAAAGAGATAAGTATACTTGGTTGTTGATCGGGGGAGTTGCTACTATGCCGATTACGTTTTACCCGATGCGGGGTTATAATAAGACTTTCTACTAGAGTTTGAATAAAATGGCACATCTTTTTTTTTTTCCACCCTTTATTACCTTTCATCGTAGCGGGGCTTTCCGGCTTTTCTCAAAGCCTTGGGCGGTTGCGGATAGAACGGTTATAACGAGAGGTGCTTATCATTCATCCTTTTTGATCCACTTTTATCCGGGTTTTTATTTAGATAAAATATATATATATATTATTTATTTTTTTTCTTTTCGAGAAAGTATGGGGCTTTATTGCTATATCATTTTTTTTTTTTGAGAGGTGGGCTCTGTTAAGCCCTAGACTTTTGTCTTTTATTTCCTCTCTTTTCTTTTTCTCTCTCTTTTCTTTTTTTTTTTTTTTTTTTAGAGATGTGGGCTCTACTCGCCCTCGGACACTTGTCCATTTTTCATCTCATTTTTTTTTAGCATAGCCCATATCATTTCTCTTTTCTTTTCAAAGTAGATTCCCGGATGTCAAGTTTCTCTTTTGGACGAAGTCATAGCAAATCCATTTGTACCATATCATACTTGGCAACAACTTAGACTGGATAGAGCCTATGCAACCCACATGAATCAGGTTTTTCAGGATGAGTTTTTAGAATTAGCCATTAAACCCAAACTTTAGAGAAATTCGAATTATAAACTAGGCACAGGCAAAGCATAAGACAGAGCAACTATTCATCATTTCAACAAGGGACTAAGACTAAACATTTTTATAACTCATATATAGGAATGAAGTTTGTCTTTTTAGCGTAACTCAACATTTCATAAGATAGAGAATATGATCAAAATGTGAGATACAAGTTACCTTTCTTGGAGTCCTCCCCCAAGCTAGCCTTTTGCTTACCTTTTATGGTTCTGCTTAGCTTGAGCACGCAATGATCTGAGTTGTACCTGGTGGCGTGGTTAGAGGCTCCCCCCAAGCTTGTCTTTTGATGTCATCAAAATAACAGGACAAAATCTTGGGGTTGAAAGGTTTATCTCCTCTCTTCTTCTTCTCTTCTCTACCCTCTCTTTCTTTTTTTTTATTATTATTTATTATTATTATATATATTTTTTTTTTTCTTGTTAACCCTGTTGTCATCTTCAAGACTTACCCTTATGGATTTTGATAGATTCTACGAGGGGGTTAGTCCATATGATCGACCAAAATCTACACTAGCAATTTTAGGTTCAATAACCCAGGACTCGACTCCATGTCTAATCGGATCAAGGTAGACTTTTTGACCTAAGCACCATGCTCAATTCAAAATGCCTATGGAAGTATGATCATACGTATAACCAAAACTTCCAAACCAAGACATGCCAAAATAGAAAGAGGAAGCATGCATTGATAAACAAGATTCGTCCAACAGAGGTAAACAATTTTATTTTTATTTATTATTTTTATTGTAAGCATCATGGAGTTATTCTTGGGAGATTTTTATTGTAAAATAAAAAGATAACTACCGATTACCTTCGGCAAGGGCTCACCTTTTAAATTCCGGACGAGCGGGACTCTTCTCCATTCTTTTAGTGCTTGACGAAGTGTTACCCGTATCGGAGAAGTGGATACGGATGTCATCCTTTACATGCTGCCATGCACCCTTAACACTTTGTGGCTTTACCTTCTTGGGCTGCTTGTTTTTAGCATTCTTATGCTTGTTGAACCCATTGAATGGGCATCTCATTGTTTGGCCTGCATATGGAAGCTAGCATGCCACGATCCCACGTGCAAAACTGCATTTGTAGTGTTAAGAAATGGTCTCCCAAGGATTGGGGCAGCTCTCTCGTTGTGACCCATGTCTAGGATGACAAAGTCCGTCGGGATGCATGCTTCTTGGATTTTTACTATAACGTCTGAGCTACTCCCTCCGGTTTCCTTAGTGATAGGTCCGCCATCTGCAGTTCAAAATGTACAGGGGACAAAGGTCCACCTAATATTTCATCATATGTTACCTTGGACATGATGTTTATGCTTGATCAAAGGTCGCGAAAGGCATCCTCGAAGACATGCGGGCCAAGCGAGCATGTGATTGTCGGGCGACGGGGGTCCTCCTTCTTGATAATGAGTGGTGGCTCGGTAGGAGACTTGCTGTCTTCCCGACATAGAGGCTTACCAGACCTCGTTGAGACCATTTTAACAGATTCAAGAGAAATTTTGGGTTGCCCCAAAACTTTTCCCGAACCGACAACAGGCAAAGCAGCAGAAAAACCGAGCTGATTGGGTTTCTAACATTTTATTAAAGCTCGGAGTTGTCTTTCATAAGAAGAAGTTAAACTTTTAATTTTGAAAATCATGTTTTCAATTATTTTATCATTAAGCATCAACTTCTTTGAAAGTTCTTCAATTATTTTTGCTTGGTCTAAGACCAAGTCTTCCAAGGAGAGGATTCGAATTGTACCTTGAGTTTGAATTACCTCCTTGGTTTTGTGGGCGCGCGGATTTGTTCCACCCATTATGGTCTCCTTGTTGACGGAACCCGTTGTTGATGTGAGTAACGTCTTTACGGGTTTCAGGGCAGTCGTTCCCTGAATGGCCAACATTGCCACAGACTTCACATGTTACGTGTGAGTCTATGGCCTTGACAGTGCCGTAAGTTTCTTCTTCTTCGGTGGCACACTTGTCAAGTTCTTTCAATAGGAGATCCATTGTAGCAGGCACGTCCGTCTCCTCCACGGTCTGCATGCTATCTTCTTGTTTGCCAAGACTTTCCTCCCCCCAAGCTTGATTGGACACTATTTTCTCCATAAGAGCTGTTGCTCTATTGATGGTGAGGGAGAGGAAGGCACCTCCAGCAGTGGCATCAATGTGCTCTTTTGACATGGGTGTTAACCCATTGTAGAAGTTTTGTATCACGAGCCACTTTTCCATCCCATGGTGCGGGCATGCTTGGATGTACTCTTGTAGCCTTTCCCATGCCGCAGGTATGGGTTCCATGGAATTCTGCTGGAAGTTGGCAATTCTTCCCCTTAGGGTGTGAGTTTTACTCATGGGGAAGAATTTAGTGAGGAACGCCGTGGAACACTTGTCCCACGTGTTGACAGCTTCCGTCTCTTTATAGAACCATTGTTTTGCCTTCCCCGTGATGGAGAAGGGAAACAGACGGATTCTAATGGCTTCTGGTGTAACACCTTGGATGACAATGGTGTCACTGAGCTCGAGGAAGTGTTGCGGATGTGCACTTGCGTCCTCACTTGGCAAACCGTAAAATTGGTTTTGCTGCACCATCTTGATTAGGCCATGCCGGGCTCAAAGTTCTCGGTTCCCATGTTGGCGGCGGGCCCAACGGGCACGTTGTAAAAGAGGGATAGAGTGGTCACGGATCGACTTGGCCATGAGTGGAATACGAGATGATGCAAGGGTGATTGGTTTGTTTGTCGGCGGAGTAGTAGGAGAAGATTTGATATGAGTTGGGTTCTTCTTTAGGAGTGCCTCGGATGCGATGTAGTTGTTCAACGGGGACAAACCAATCAAACACTATCTGTCTTCATCCACAACAGGAGAAAACATGAAAGATTAGCCTTTGCATGAGTAATGGCTACTTACACATGCACATCATTATGAACATGTCTTTCTAGAATCTTTATAACCAATGCCTTCCCGACAACGGCGCCCGAAATGCTTGTTGCGTTTCCTAAGCGCAAGTGCCAAAAAGGCAAAAGCACTTTAGGAACCACAGGTTGACTCCCCACAACGACTTCACCGGAATTGTTACATTCCAGCTACCATCGCCACGGGATGTCGGGTGGCGATTCTGTAGCATTCTGAGAACAAGTCCGCAAGCACACGGAAATACCGTTGTAGCATTTCACCGGAGATATTCAGGGTATCATTATTTATATTTTCCCAAAGGAAGGCATGGTGTAGGACTCTAGCGGGGCATGAACAAGGCGACATGTCTATGCAGATTGACCAATACTCAATACAGGGGTAAGTCATGATATTTTAAGATAGTGTGACACGCGTACACTTGGGCCAACCTCACGGATAAAAGGAAAATAAAGAATAAAGAATAATCCTAAGTGGAGGCAGGCATTCTAAAGTAGCTGTGCTAAGAACCAGTTAATAATCATGCAAACATAGATGACTAGAGTTTTAGGCTGAGAGTGAGATGGACCGGAGACCTCCCGGAGCATCCGCTACGAAGGAAGGCATTCTGAACTCCTACAAAGACACACGAGCGTGGGGGATTTCAAGGGACGGACAAGGCTTGTCACGACCAAGCCGCCTACCCCTCAACCGTGGCATACAGTCATATTCAAAGGATACGGCATCCGGACACCACGTCCGCATACTAGGACACTACTCATGTCCCCATGGCCCCCACCCTACGGATGGTCGGAATAGGACACGAGCAAGCCCCCGAAGGACACAACGAACCGCCACCTCAAAGACAACTCTTACTCTACTCAAATACATGGCACGAATGGTTTAGTCCCTAATTTCTATACGACTAACCACGACATAGGAACTATAGTCTAGTTCTTCTATCATGATTGTGTCGAGAACAACATGTCAAGAATATAACATGTAAATACTCTAGCTCTATTGCACAAGCATATGAGATCAAGACTTGAGGATAAACCATAAATGTATTCATACCGAATATTCCTTCTCCCAAGTACAAGCTCTCCAATGAAGCTTAGCCTTGCTCCAAATACTACTAAAGACTAAAAAGAACTAGAGAAGTGGAGGAGTAGAGAGGAGAGGAGTAGAGAGGAGAGGAGAAGAAGAGTAGAAAGTGAGGAGGCTCCAAATGGTGTGTGTTGAGAGAGGGAGAGAGGGGGGCCTACTTATACACTTGGAGGAGGGGCCTAAGTGCTAATTTACATCAAAACCGACACAGTAAACCTTCCTTGTATGCAAACCGACCAACGCGGGGCGGGAAACCCCGTTTGGAAAGTGCACGAACCGCCTCCCGAGGTCGGGCCGAAACCGCCTCGGGGAGGTGCGACCGCACCAGGTGGTGCGTGCGCACCCCCTGGCTCGGCCTGGCCCGAAGTCTCGGTGGGGTGTCGTCTTTCGCCCTGAAAGGTTGTGGGCCGGGCTATGCTCGGCCCAGATTTGATGTTTTGGGTCGATTTGCTCTTGGGCTTGGGTTTTGTAATAATGCTTTCTCGGAAGGCGTACTTTGGTCGATTTTCCACTTGCTTTTATTATAAATCTGCAAAATAAAATACAAGACACTACAAGTGGAATTTATTAGTGATAAAAGTATATGAGTATAAAAGGTTTAATTTTACTCCCTTTATGGTAGTAAGTTGACGGGAAAAAATATGTCGTTGGTTTTATTCTCCAACGGGCGCCAAAGAGGAAACGAGGAGGGATAAGAAAACCAAACCAAGGTATCCCGACAAGAACGTGGTCTATGTGATAACGGAGGTCGGTCCGGGAGGGGACATCCGTAAGCGGAGAAGATGAGGGCAAGATTCCGTAATTCGATGGGCGCCCTTGTTAGAGATCGATTGAACCCGGCTATCCCATCTTGGCCGAAAATACGGGACGAGACAAAAGAATTCTCTATGGAACAAGCTGTTAGTCAATTTCAAGTTTCCATCCGGTGCCGAAGGCCGTGAAAACGTCAAGCCTTTAGGACAATGGGGAGATATTCCGGCGTTGGAGGTGTGAGCTCAACACCAAATATATCCAACGAGGCACGCGGCCGTTTCACAAGTATGGGAACATAACTTCCGAGTCAATGGGATGACCTAGTGGCTCAAAAGACTACGTGGGAAGCATTGGCCCTCGGTGCCCGTAACGGCGAGCTAGCAAAGAAGAACATACACCCTACCCATTTAGGTTTCGGTGGATACTTTGCGGCGAAAAAGACTTTCGGAAGAGGGACGAAGAGGCGGAAGCAACTGGGATTCCTGTGTAGAATTTGGGGATACGGTCAAGGAATTGGATACATGCCAGGAGCACCGCATCGTCCGGTTCTTCCCTTAAGTTTGACAAATCGGAGACTCAAGAGGTAGTATCAAAGATATTGGAATACGGTCAAGGAAAGGAGAAGGGCTCATTCAAACCTTCGGAGAGAAGGACGAGTGACACTTGCCTTGGGAACGCCGAGCACCACAGGCGCACCAGGGGCATAGGGAAAAGAACAACCTGGAGACATGGCTTTGAAGAGGACCAGCACACATACAAGAAGCATGGTAGAGACCGAGCGTCGGAACTTGAAAGCACGGATCATGGCCATGGTAGCGAAGGAGCTCGAGGAAAGAGGGTCGGCTGCGAACCCGGCCCAACTTGCGGTTGTCGGGAGCCCTCCGGGAAGTTCCTAGCAGACCAAAGGGTCCACTGCAGGCACAACCGCCGTCGATCGCATATGGGAACCAACTAGTTGCCAATGTGTGGTTCTCGTCGGAAGGGCTCAAGTTGTCAAGGTTGCCGCAACGGGTGTGGCACATCCCCCTGGGGGCAGGTGGCACGGTAGGCCTATCCGGCGAGACTACACTAGGGTCGAGGTGCATAGCGTGGAGCCCCATTACATGGATTATGACCTTGACCACCCGACTCACGAGGGTGTCCAAACTTCGGGCAATGCATTCGACGGTTCATCCTCTGGCACAAACGAGACATCGTATTAATCGGTTGTTCACCTCCCCAACCAATTTTCCCGCGGCTAGAAGGAGTTATCGAGGAGGGGAGATACTTTCACCAACACGTGACGAAGAAATGCACGAGATGCCACACTCCCCTCCTCGTGACCAACAAATGCACGAGATGCCACACTCGTCTCCACGTCCTACGAGCAGGTGCCTTCAAAAAAAGAAACTCCGGTTCAAATGGAGGTGCCTCGAAAAGCAGAGGTGCCTCGAAAGAAACTCGAGGGTAAAGAAAGCGGCAAATTCGGGACATGCAGCTTCCGCCCGAGGGCCTTTAAATGCCAACAAGTTATGGCATCGAGGGATTTTTGGGAGGAGTCGGAGCTTAGGAAAAAGCATCCAATCCATTGCGAGCCCGTCTTTGTGCCGATGAAGGGCGTCTCGTTGGTGTCAGGTGGTTCGCCCATGATCAGTTCAAGCCACGTAACCAAGTCAAAGAAGTAGTAGGACGGACTTCGACCCTTCGATCACCAATCACTTTTCGGCCAAAAAAAGTATCCTAATGTTGGAAGAATCGGATGGTCAAGGAACTGCCTCGAAAAATTATGAAAGAGGCAAGATATTCCTACCAAACGATGTCATGCGAGAAGATGCCACGTGGAATGAAAAAGTTTCATGATTGGTACTTGTTGGAATCTGAGAGGACGGACATAACCGAGATAACACTCCACTACCCCGATAACCTTCTCGGTGGACCTGGTGGTGAGATTGCCTTCACTTTCGGCGACATGCATACATTGTATCACCTCGGTGAAATGGACATTAATCTAGTTCACATCTACTGCATGTAAGTCCTTTTCTCTCTTAATATGGTATGATTTCGATATTTTGATAACATTGTAACTAACCTAATCGATGTCTTTTAGTATGCAAGCGCACCTTGCAAAACAGGTTCCAAGTCTGAAAAATGCATACATGGATCCTCGACAAATAGCACAAACACGCTTTGCATTTCCTAAGCAATGGAAACTGGATAGCAAATACTTAGAGGGTGGATCGACCGTGGAGGAGAAAGAGAAAATCCGGCAGAAGGCAATGAAGGACGCGGCCATTAACATGGCGGCATACTTAGCCGTGTCTTTCAAAAATTTCGAACACAATCATACTATATGGCTACCATACCACTTCGGGTAAGTTCAATCTGTATATAATGGTTGGTTAATACATATTATACGCAAATGTGCTTATCATTTTCCTCTGATTGAATTTATGCAGTAACCACTGGATCGCTATATGCGTCGATCTTGGGCTCAGCGTCGCGTGGGTTTTGGATTCACTGCACACTCCGCCCGCACATTATTCCGACTTCATAGCGATTCTCAAATCGTATAAATAACGACAATCCTCTTATATGATTCAATATAACCTCCTAACTTTTTTTTGTCACATACTAACATGTTGTATTTGTGAATATCAATTTCAACAGGGCATACCGTTGGTATGTTAAAAAGTTGAATGGGAGACATCTTGCCAGAATGAAGGGTGAGCTGTGCGTCAAAACAGATACTTGTGTAAGTATGACCTACCTCAGTACTGCATAATCTCAAATGCATTTGCTAACAATTTTATATACACAGTGTGCCAAGCAAAAGCCTGGAAGTGTTCACTGTGGATATTACGTATGCATGGCGATGAGTAATAGTCTTTCGTTTTGAGACACCCGGATTTGGTATATATGCACATTCCTTTCTCTCTATGTATATGCTCACTATGTGTTTCTATATATAGGCTAACTTTTTATTATCTCCTAATTGTGTAGGCGAGGCGCCCGGTAGGGACAAAAGGGGACCCTTACTGAGATGATGACCTCTTGAGGAACTCGTGGCTAGCCTTTGTGACTTCATATTAGATCATGCTATACATCCAAAAGGTTGCTACCTTGATTGTACTTCGAGTTGCAGAACAATCCACAACTTCAACATTTTTAGTGAGTGGGAAAGGCTAGCAATAGGGAGGTGAACTAAGAGATGAGATTGAACTTGTAACTTATGTGAATAATGAATGTTTATTGTAAGATTGAGTAATGGAGATGATACTTTGTGAGTTATGTGAATTATAGATGTTTATTGAATATAATATGTATATATTGTGAGAATTGTGAATTATAGATGTTTATTAAATATAATATGTACATATATTGTGAGAATTGTGAATTATAGATGTTTATAGAGGCGGGTATATATATTTCAGTTTTGAATTTTTTTTTTTGGCCAAATCCGGTTTAGGGGCGGTTTTAGATTAAACCGCCCCTACGGTCTTTCATTTTAGGGGCGGTTTTAGAAACAACCGCCCCTACAAAGATTTTCTTGACTAGGGGCGGTTTTAGATTGAGCCGCCCTAATGAAAGCCACGTAGGGGGGTCGTCGTTATTAGCCGCCCCTACGGTGTGGTCACTCCTTGGAACGGAGAGTTAGGGCGGTTTCGAAAACCGCCCCTACTGTTCCCAAACGAGCCGCCCTATAGAAGCTTATTGTAGTAGTGGCGGGTACTGTTCCTGGCGGCGGCGACCGCCGGGTTCGGGGCTGTAGAGGCGCTTGGAACGCCGGCCACGGGGCTCGCTTGCGGCCGGCAAGAGAGAAGGGTTTTCCTTCTTAATCTCTTGCTTGATTTAGATTGATACATCTCCTCTCATTATATAGAGAGGTTTGACTTGGCCCCTAAGCAAGCCACTAATTAACTCTAATGGGCTAAGGCCCAATAGACTCTTGACTCCTCTAACATATCACCCATACTGTTCCTCAACTTATTCTTGATAAAGGTCATTCCAGAAAATATTCTTTCAACACTTGCGGTAGCCACTGGTAGAAGCAATACTAACTTGATAAGTAAATAGACCAAGTGATAAACTTTATCCCTCTTTGTTTCAATAAGTTTTACTGATAGGTCAACAAGATTGTTTAGGCCTTTGAACAACTCATCTTTTCTCATGTCATCAATAAAGGTTTCAAGTTGCAAATGAAGTCTTAGCAAGTCAGAGCTTGAAAAATCATTAGGATAAAATTCAGCTAGTCTATGTACCTTGCTTGCATCAAAAGAAGCGGAAGGAATCTGCTGGATTCAATGCAGCCATACAAGTAAGCAACTCCATATTTACCTCATCAAATCGACTGTCAAGCTCTTGACTAATCTTATCTATGACACCAATATATATTTCTCTTCTAAAGTGATCATCATTTGTTTGGTCCCGAGCAAAACGTGCTGATCTTCCATATGGCACATAATTATGTTCCATTACAGGAACTTGAATGCCATATTTATTGCAAAATATTGTGACCCTTTGAAGAAATGAATCCCACCCTTCAGACCTCATTTGTTGAATTTTATTCTTTGCCAAACGGACAAGTGACATTGCATTAAGAATTAATATCTTGGTCTTTTCTTTGCAAACACTCAGGCAAACACATATACAGATTTCATACAAGATTAGAACAAGTGAGCGGCGAACGTGAACCTGATCGAGGCTGTAGCCACGGCCGCCGGCTGATCGATCAAGGTAAATATGGATTATGGAGTTGACTTGAGTTCCCACGGCCGGCCGGCTGTAGATGAATCGGCTTAGTAGTTAGTACTTAGTAGATGTAACTAATTTATAATTACTATGAAGCAGTACTGCTATGACGCACAGGGCATTGCTGGCAGGAAACCTTACTTGTTATCAGCCGGCGGCTGAAGTGGACTAGGCACGGCACCGATCAAGTCTCCAGTAGCGCCGGCGATCGGTGTGTCAAAACTCCAAGAAGGCAACTGACAGGATCACGGATAGACTAAAGGGCGAAGCCGAAGGGGTTCGGCGGTGCGGCTGACTGCGAGTAGAGACCGATGGAATTCACTTTTTTTTTTGTAAACGGATCAAATTCCAGCGGCATGGGCTCTACTTGGGCTGAGCTCAGGGTGGTCCGCGGCCCAACTGGACCACCCTGTAGCTCGCCACTGCATGGCATACTAGTGAACATTGGACTAATAACCTCGTCGTGGCCCCCACCCCGCGTCGCTCTTCATACGGTGGGGGGACTCCTCCTCACGGCCTCCGCCACCCCTTGGGCCCCTCTGGCCATCGCTGCTGCTGCCCCTACCTGCAGCAGCGGCGGCCAGCTGTGGGCGCTCAAAAAGGCAGCCGCAAGCATTTCCCCCTCCGGCCCCCCTCCTGTCCACCTACAATCATAAAACCTTTTAGGTCAATGTTACAATCCAAGTTTGCAAACACATTGTAATATAACCATCTCAAGAACACCCTTCTAACACCTGAGTAGAGTCTCAGAGGTGAATTCAAAAAGGTTGCCAGAGAGGGTGGAAAGATGCAATTAGGGTGGTTTTGAAGCCCATGATAAGCATCGTCTAGCCACCACTATCTCAATGTAGACAAAGAATTGTTAGAGTCGTGATATGAGCAACTCCATGATGCTGGCTCAACACAGACACATAACTAACTAGGGGCTAAATAGCTAACAGAACACCCAACCTTCGGCATGGCTGCATCTTCGTCATAAACATTCTTCAGTATCTCACGTGCAACATCTTGAACATAATGAAAAGTTTATGTCAAGGACTTTGTTCCACAAAAGAGCCATATATGTGGAGACTATATTAAGTGGCAAACTTAGAACGAGTGTGAGGTATATCATGCATACATACTAAATCATCTGGCGGGGCGACCTCAACTGTTGAACTTGTGAGTCCAAATGGTAGGTGGAGCCTCTCGGCGGTGCCCCGAGAGGACGCGTAGAATGGAACATGAGGCTCCAGTGTGGTTACAAGTCTAGGTGACATCAGGGCACATGATGAATTCATTCTCCTTTTACATGGGGGGTGGGGAGGCCCTCTATTTATTGCTTCTAGGCGTACGTAGGTGCAAGATTACATTTGTGCCCTCGGCATATATCCGGGCAATATTCCTACTCTCTTACGTATAGTTGGGGGCATCGCGGACTCCCTGAGGAGTCCTTGGCGCCGTCTGCCCACCCGAAGAGCTCTTAGGGATGTCATAGCCTTGACCTCCGGGGAGGCTTTGCGGACAAGCTTCGTTGGTCGGGAAGGGTGGCGGAAATCTCTACATCGGCACCGGGGCTTCATTTCGTAACCTCCGCTCGCCCGCCCGGGTCGTGAGGGTGGACGGTGGAGCTCCGGATGCTCAGCGCTAGTCGGGGAGGCCCTCCGGGTTTCCGGTGGCTCACGAGGCTCCGCGCGAGAGCCTCTACCGGGGCCTCGGCCTTCTCCGAAGTGTCCTACAAAACATTCTTGGTTCAAGGTTATCATGTCGCCTTTTCGGGCTCATTGGTAGGGAACCTCCGCCTCTTTGCAGGGGACCATTTCCCAATAGTTCCCCCTTGAGGGCTGAGGTGCAAGTCAAACATGGGCCTTAGGCCTCAACTAAACCAGGCAGTGGTGGAGGTTACTGCCGATGGTGGAGGTGTTAACACTAGTAGAAATATGATCTTCACCGAAGGTTTTCAATGACGAATTTGGCATCTTTTGTGACGAAAGCATTTTGTCATCGATGTGAGCTTCTCTACTAGTGTAAGTACTAGCCTTCCCCGGCGCATTTTGAATAGGACCTTCACCGTGTTGAGTGTTTTGCCTAAGCTTCGTCATGGATGAAGTGGCGTGTCTTTTGAGGTTGATGTGACCATTATGCACCCGTTGGTCGCGTCCCGTTGACCGCGAAGGCGAAGGGATCGCGGGGTGCCTATATAAACCCTCCTTGTTTTTGCAGAGGTAGCATCTTTGCCACCGTTGCTTTCGCAGCTTTTGCTTTCTCGAGACCTCCGTTTCCTCTTGTTAGCAGAGCTCTGGTCCCTCTCCTTGCCTTCCTGCTGCTCTGGTTTTAGGCCTTGCTTTGAGTGCATATTTTGGAGTACTTGGTGTGTTTTTCTTTAGGGGTTGTTTCCCAAGGTTCGAATCCTGCGGGCCATACGTGGAGCTTACTCTGGTTTGCCGACATCGAGTGCTTTGGTGACTTGACTAGTTTGTTAGAAGCAGAGATGGAGAGTGCCAGGTTTGATTTTGGAGAGTCCAAGATAACTCAGGAGATGGTGAACAAGCTAATTCGGGATGGTCTGATAGAGGAGGGCGGATCAGAGGCTCCCATCAGTGAGACTATGCCGATTGAACGTGAAGGCTGGGGCATTGTATACAAGGATTTTTTTAGTTGCGGTTTCAGGTCTCCGTTGACTTCGTTCATGGCAGAGGTTCTTGAGGCGTTTGTAGTTCAGATTCATCAACTGACTCCTAATGCCTTCCTTGCACTATCTAAATTTTGTTGGGCGTGCAAGTCCTATGGAGCTCAGCTGGAGGTTTATGCTTTCAGCCGTTTTTATGTACTTCACAAACAGTTGAAGGTGATCAAGTGTGATGACAGGCGGAAGGAAAAATGTCAGCATGGTGCATGTACTTTCGCTCCGCGAAGGTTTCAGGATGTGGAGAAATCTGAGGTTTCTTATGCTCAGAAAAACAAGTGGAGTGCAGGCTGGCTTGATTACTGGCTTTATATGAAGTCTGGCTCCGTGAGTGTTACTGGTGAAGAGGGGGTGAAGACTTTTTTGTATCCCTTCGAGACAAAGCTAACTCTTATTAACTGCAAGAGTATTATCTGCCTGCCCGCTGAGGAGAGTCAAGGTTTCAAGGATTGATGTGAGGCTTTTCTTCGCGCGTGCCGCTATTCTAGCGGACGCGATCTAATTGAGGAGTTTTGTGCTACGGATTACGCTCCATTGGCGAAGGTTCGCCCAGCTCTGCATTTTGATAACGTGAATCTGCCTATCTCTCGTTTCCTTATTTTGGCAAGAGGTTAGAGGATGGGGTCAGTGGAGCTGATTTTATGTTGGTGACTGAGAAGAAGGTCGAGGACCTTATCGGGCCCATCAACAAGAAAGAGTATTTAGCTCGCCGGGATGCCACTGGGGGTATGCCCTGGTTGAACCGTGTTTTTAACGAGATGGGGATTCAGTACGGGGATTATGTGGTGCCGCAGTCCGTGCTGTATGTAGTGGCTGAGGATGAGAAAGCTGCCGCGGAGGAAATGGCCAAAAAGGCCGTTAAAGCTCCAGACTCCAAGAAGAGGGGTGGTGCTCCACCTAAGCTCGGAGGTTCAAAGAAGTTGAGAATTTCTGAGCCCTCTTTGGTGGCTGTCTCTCGGAGTCAAATGGCTAAGGAGGAGAGCCGGAAGAGAAAAGAACTTGGCCATAAGGATCCTGCGAAGCTTTTGGGGGCGGAGCTGTAGGCTCCGTTCTGCTGCGTGCGCCGGGTGACCATGGCGATGCTTCTGCCAAGGTCCCTCAGCGCGTGTCTGCGGGCAGAGTAGTGCTGTTAAGAACGTTAAGGAGTCTATTATGGGCAACCCTCTTGCTGGGTTTGCCGAGAGTAGTGGTAGTAGTCGGTACTCGTTCGTCCGTTGAAGCTGGGGATGAGACTACGGAGGTCCAAGGAATTGAGCAGCTAGTTGCCTCTCTGTCTAAGGATGTTTTCATGGGGTTCGAAGGGAGGAGGAAATGGTGTCCTCTCCGCAGTGGAGCTTGGAGACAGACGCTGCGAATTTGGAATCTCTGAAGGACGCTGATATGGGCTCTAAAACTGGCGGGCCAATTGAGTCTGATAAGGAAAAATGGTGCTGCTGGGTCCCTTGTTATGTTATCTTTTCGGACGCTTTTTTCCGGGGTATTTTATGTTATAGAAATTGAGACTAGGTTTTTGTATGCTTCTAAGTTTTGTTTTTCCTTCTCAGGTTCTATGGCGGAGCCGCTGGTGTTCTAGAAGCTCCGCTTTCTGGGATGGGGGTGTCCAAACTGCCCAGGGTGCTGATTTGGGTAACTATGTTGGTTTGTTTTTTTTTTTGGTTTTGTAATTTTTCTTGGCAATTTGCTTGAATACCTATTGTCCTTGTTTTTTAGGCGGGGATTCTTTCGCTGCCCTTGACGATGTTTGCGTTCAAATGGCTGCTGCGTCGGGCTCTGTGATTAGCCTCCGCGACAATCTACGTCGTGAGCTTGCAGAGCGCGATGCCGTGGTCAAGCGACTAAATGAAGAGCTTGAGAAGAAAGGGGCCGAGTGTGCTGAGTTGGTGAAGACTTTTGAGGCTGAACGGCTTTGTTTATCTAACGCTTTTGAGGCTGAACGGCTTTGTTTATCTAACGCTTTTGAGGCTGAGCGCACTCGTCACGGCCAAGAACTTGACGAGGCCAAGAGTATTTTAAACTCTAAACTTGAGAAGGCTACCGGGCGCGTAGTCGAGGTTCAGAAAGAATTGGATGATACAAAGGTCAAGCTAGAATCCAAGTCTGAAATTCTGAATGCGGTCCACCTTGCTGCGACCTCCGCTGCTATTGCCTATGGCTCAGCTGTGAATACTTGCGGAGCCACGACCACACCCTTTCCTAGGGACACGACTTCGAAGGATATTTTGGGATGGATGTCGCTCAATTTTGAGAAGCTTCCTGATATCCTAAAGGGTGTCTCTGACTTTGGTGCTCATATTGCTGCCATCGGCATGTCGCAGATTTTGAAAGTCGAAGGTTGTGAGCATGTTGATACAGTGAGGGTTGGGGTGCTCATACTCCTGCTGCTCTTAGCGAAGCTTGCCCCGACATGCCGCATCTTGCTGGTAACTTTATGAGGAAATTTTGGGCGAGGTTTGATTGGACGGAAGCTGCAAAGGCGTCTCGGGCACAGCTATAGGTATGATTCCTTTTCTGCTTGTTTTTCGGATCGTCAGGGTTGATATTTTTGTGTTGACATATTGTTTGTTGTTGTTTTTGCACTCTTCTGGTATAGCTTCGCCATTTAATGCTTCTCCTCCTACCGCAGGGCTGGGTGCTACAGACGCCACGGTGGAGCTTCCAAAGGATTACCATGCTGAGGAGGCAGCTTGGCGAGGCGATGATACGTCGCGATCTCCGCCAGCAGCCTCCCCAGAGCACCGAGACGCGGAGGTTTAGGTTTTTCATTCTAAGTTTAGCGGCGAGGGATTTTGCCTTATGTTATTGTTGTAAATATTGGTATTCTAAGGCTGAGTACTTGTTAAGCATTGTAATGTATGTGCCGGTCTATGCGTAGGTCTCAGAGTTGGGCCTGCGCTGGACGAGCTGCCTTTATGTTTTTATCATGATGGTGTCTATGTTGATGGCGACTGTTGGAGGTTTTGGTGTGATAATATTTTGAATGCAAATGTGTCCGAGATGTATGAGGACGTGTTCTGTGTCTTAGGCGGTGAACGTGCGGCCTTTGCCTGTGGCGTGGCCTGGGAAGGACCTCCGCCTAGCTAGTTTTTTAACTAACCTCCGGTTTTTGTAATTTTCCTGAGATTCCATTGTGTTTTTCGTGTACGATTTGGCATAGACTTGTATTACAAGAGCTTTTGGACGCATGCTTCATATCTTCGCTACTAGCAACGTTGTTTTACAATGTATATCTGACTTTGTATAGACACACCGCCGATGCTCGCGTGTATTGCTGAGCTGCTCTTGGCTTGGTGCGAAGTTTTTTCTGCGCACATGTGCCAAATTGTGCAAGCAGGCGTAATTGACCTGACTTTTGGCCAGGCAGCCGAAGCTGGTTTCCTTCAAGTTTCGCGCGATTTCTACGGAAGCTAGGCTTTTTCGTCTTGTTGTCGCCGGGCCACCCGACTGGTATTTGCTTGAGTATGCCTTATCGAGGCCTTGTGCTTCGGGGGGATGTTGCGAGTCTTTACGCGGTCTCGCCCCTCAACATATCCCAGTATCCTAGAACTTACGAACCTTTACTCGGTATCTAGGTTTTGTGGTTTTGCCTGGCAGAGGTTTACTCCCGCCTCCATGGAGGCCTTGCTGGTATTTCTAGCTATAGTTGGGTTGTCTTCCTGATTGTATCGAGTTGTGGGTTTGGGTTTATTTTATAGTGCCCAAGGGATTGACGCTGCTTACTTTATGTTTATTTTATTTCATGGTACTCTTGGTAGGTGTGGTTAGGCAATATAAAAAGAGGGTGGACTCCCCCCCTTGCCACTCATTTGAGTTTGTTGGTCTGGCATTTGATCATGATTTTGCGTCTATGCGCTTGTTGGGAGGAAAGGGACCGTGTAAGGATTCGTAATTATGTTGTCGCGATGCCTCTAGATTTAGGCTTACTACTATGCTTTTGGCCTTACCTTAAGTGCCGTGGTTGCTGTTGTTCAGGAGCTGTCAGTTTGGTCTCTACCGGCTGCGGAGCTATCAACTCTTGCCTATGGGCTTGGGGTCTCTAAGGGTCCCCTTGTTTCCTGTGCGCGGAGGTTTCTTCAGAGGTGGTAGGCGCCAGTTCCTTTGCTATCCTGGCAAGCACATCTCCAGCGTCTGCCGTGCACACCTGCTGTTGTGCTTTATTGTTGCGGAGGTTCACACAGGTGGTCGGAGATCCTTTTGGTTAAGGCTGTGGTTGCTGTGCTTCTGTTGTTGCCTGCGCGGAGTGGAGGTCCTGGATATGCTCTGATTGATGGCGTTGTGCGGCGTAAGGCGATTGCCTGTGATTCAGTAGAGGGCATTGTGCTATCTTCATTGCTTACTGGGCATATGGTGTGTACCTTGCCACCAAAATGTACGTATCATTTGCTAGTACAATGTCAAGCACATTTTGTTGCCTTTTCATCTTTGTGTGTATTATGGAGGCTTTCGCTGTAAATTTGTATGAAATATGAAGAAATTCCTTAGGTTTTGTACCCTTTTTTTTTGCCAGTATGGCTTTGTATTCTAAGCGCAGAGGTTTCTCTTTTTGTATTTCTGTTGGAATTTATTTTTCCACTTGTTTTTTGACTACGACTATGTTAACTAGAGGTCGTTCCCTGGTTTGAGCCTCCGAGCTCTTAGCGGGGTAGGACCTCCATTATTAATATACTTGTCGAATACCACGGCCCTGCCCGTGGCCGCTTTCGACTATTTTATTTAGTTGTAGATATTCAACACGGAGGTTATACTCACAAGTTGCATAAGTAGAGGACTTTGCTTTTTGCCATTCATATTTGAGGAGTACAAAATGTTTAAACGGGGCCTTGGCTCCACGACCTGATTTTTCGTCAGGATTTTTGCCTATGGAATACGCAATGCGGAGGTTTTTTTCTCCTTGCGACCTGGTGCCCAGTTATCTTCCGGGACTTCTTCCAGGGTTTCTAATTACACGTAAGGCGCAAAGTACTTGACCTTGCGACCTGGTGCCCAGTTATCTTCTAGGACTTCTTCCAGGATTTTCTAGATGTACTACTTCTACTTGATCCTTTGCGGTTGTTTTCCCGTGGACTGCTTCGGTGGAGATGTAATTACCTTGCGGGGGCTGATCTCTTGTTTAGAGCTCCGCCAGCTTGAATGATCCGTTGGTTCGAAGCCTCTGACATCTTGAGGGCTCTGCTGATTTGGGGGCTCCGCGCTTGCTCGCGGGTGCCGTCGGCTAGCTGGCTCCACCGGCCTTTGGGTTGCAAATGACATCCATGAACCCAGGCCGGGATGGAGGTGACATCCATGAACCCAACGGGGTAGGTCTTGTCTGCCTTGTTGGTTTTTTGGCTAAGTGTTACTCTCGTACCAGCAAGGAGGGTCTTGCTTCTACTCTCGGGCGGAGCTTTTCTCTTTTGTGGTGCCATGGTTTAGTGAACGAGCCAACCATGGTGGGTGCCAATGTTGAACTCGTGAGTCCGGTGGTAGGTGGCGAGCCTCTCGTGGTGCCCTGAGAGGACGCGTAGAATGGAGCATGAGGCTCCAGGTGGTGTGAAGTATAGGTGACATCAGGCGCATGATGACTTCATTCTCCTTTTACATGGGCGGCGAGGCCCTCTATTTATAGCTTCCAGCTATACATAGGTGCGAGATTACATTTGTGCCCTCGGCATATCCGGGAATATTCCTACTCTCTTCTACATAGTCGGGGCACCGCAGACTTCCTAAGGAGTCCTTGGCGTCGTCTGCCCGCCCGAAGAGCTCTTGGGGATGCCATAGCCTTGACCTGCAGGGAGGCTCCGCGGATAAGCTACGCTGGATAGGGGGGGTGGCGGAAATCTCTACATCGGCACCGGGGCTTCGCCGTAACCTCCGCTTGCCCCGTGGGTCATGAGGGTGGATGGTGGAGCTCCCCGATGCTCCGCGCTAGTCGGGAGGCCCTCTGGGTTTCCGGTGGCTCGAGGCTCGAAGTGTCCTGCAAAACATTCTTGGTTCAAGGTTATCATGTCGGGTTTTCCGGGCTCATTGGTAGGGAACCTCCTCCAACTATAAGGACCATGTGCCAACATCAACTATGGTGGTGGATGCGCCCAAACGCCGCTTTTATAACCCGAAGCAATGATAGTAGGTAGAATCAATGGTGGAGAATCAATGATGTGGTAGCTAGGTGCATCCAACGGCCAAAACTAATGATGACTCATTACAAAATCTAGCAATGGTATGCAAAATGTCACTGCTGGTTAGTGGCTTGACCCGAGAGAGGATATATATCACTTTCGGGTCATAGCATGAGCCCACAGTCTTTTTTTAAAAAAAAAGGAGATTTACTCTGCTTTTAAGAAAGCCAATAACAGCGTTTGATACAACTGGGGATACCAGTGACCCTGACACGCACAAAGGTTCGAACACCGCCCGGCAACAACGAGCCGCTCCTAACCCTAGAGATTGCGCTCACACCACACTCGACTGAAAGAGCTACCATGCTCACCAAACGCTAAGTGCAGAACAACTGCTAAAGAGAAGAAAAAACAGACTGAAAGTAACAAATAAAGACAGGCATGTCCAGGGTTTTCTTCATATAGTAGCACATTCCGGCGCTGGACCATCATATGGCTTCTTCTTCGCGCACCAATCCAGCAGCACCTTCGCGAACCGGTCCAGAAAGCCTCTGTTCTTCGTCATCTGGATCTCCTCCCACTGTTGCAGCAAGTTCACAATGGTATGAATCACATCGTCAAATGATGCTGGAAAACGTTTTTCAATTGCCATCTTATTCCTGTTCTTCCAAATAGCCCAAGTGATGGCAGCAAAAACCGTTAAGCAAATGCTTTTAGGAACATTCAGCTCGACTCCAAGTCACTAACTGAGACAGGGAAACCATTTAGTGAAAATGCATCCCTTATTGCACACCAAATGTATTGTGCACCCGAGCATTCAAAAAAATAAATGAATAATGTTTTCCTGTTTTTGGCATAAGCGGCACAGGGGGGCTACCCCACCACCCTCTCCTTTTCAAAGTTGTAGCGGTTTGTAACTTCCTATGAAACATTTGCCAAAGAAAAATTTTAACTTTGAGAGGGATACTGCTTTTCCGAAGTAAATGAGTAATGCTATCTTTGACCCCCCCCTAGGGTCAGACAGTTATACAAAGATTTTGTTGTGCAAGCACCCTTTTTGTCTAGAGTCCATCTAGCCTCATCCTCCCCTAAATGATCTAGCTGGACATTCTGCAGAGCAGATAAAAGGCTATTCCACTCATGAAGGTATTCATTATGTAAGCTCCTCCTAAGTGGAACATTCCAAGTACCTCCATCCCAAAGTTCCCCCACTTTGGCATTAGGTTTTTGGGTTACTTCAAATATTTTGCTAAACATTATCTTCAAGGGTACAGGACCAAGCCAAGAATCATGCCAAAACCTAACCCTATCACCTTTATGTACATTGTACTCAGCACCCCAATTATACAAATGTTTAACCTTGTGGAGCCCCCTCCAGAATTGAGAAGAACCTATATTTATTGAATCAAAAAAAAACTCCTACCTCTCAAGTATTTAGCATCTAGTATTTTGAACCAAAGCTCATCGGGTCTTTTGTCTATTTTCCAAATCCATTTGGCAATTAGACATTCATTCATAAGAAAAGTATTTATAATCCAAGTCCACCATGAACTTTGGGTTTGGCCATTGAAATCCACTTGGCCATATGATATTTAAAAGTGTCCCCAAAGACCTTGCCAAAAGAAATTAGCCCCGATAGAATCCCACTTTTCATGCACTCCCTTGTGCAGCATATAGAAACCCATGACATACAAGGGAATGTTGTTAAGACATGTATTAGTTAAGATCAATTTTCCACCAGAGGTCATATATTTCCCTTTCCAAGGATCCAATCTTTTAATCATCTTCCCTGATAACTCCTGGAAAGCTCTAATACCCAGCATTCTATCAGATATAGGGATACCCAAATACTTTATAGGGAGATCAGTTAGTCTATAGTTTAGCATATTTGCTTTCCTCTCCTTTTACTGTGAGTATCCAAAGAACACCACTTCACTCTTATGATAGTTGATTTTAAGACCTGATAGCCACTCAAAACAATATAGGAGAATCTTTTAAATTTGTGATTGATTGGTCGGACCCATCAGTCATTAGCACGTTGTCATCCACATATTGGATATGAGAAATCCCATTCTGTATCGGTGAATCCAAAATTCCCACGATCGGGTTGTTTGCCATAGCTTTATCCATCATTGTACCCGGGGCATCGCCACCGTTAAAGAGTAGAGGGGACGGAGGATCACCCCCTGCCTTAGCCCCTCGGAGTGCTAAAATAAGGACCCCTTGTCCCATTAATATTGATACACACCTGACCCCTGTCACTGTTTGCATCACCCAATCAACCCATTTTTTTGGAAAATTTCTTCCAAGGAGGACTTCTTCCAGGAAATCCCATCTAACTCGATCATAAGATTTTTCAAAGTCTATCTTGAAGATCATCCCTTTTTATCACCTTTCCTCAGAGAATGTACCACCTCATGCAAGACCACTACCCCTTCTAATATGTTTCTTCCTTTTACAAAGCCTGTTTGGTTTGCTCCAATGACTGCATGAGCCCACAGTCATATTATCACTGCCAGTTTTGTTTTGAACCGACTGTGATATATCACAGCTTGGGTAGTGGTTGGACGGAGCCGGGAGTGTGCCAGTGATATATCTCGCCAATTTTTGGATCATAAGCTTACGACCCAGTATTGAGAAGTAAGTATTGTCAATTGTTAGTTACAAATGTTCTATTATGATGCTTCGTTAGTGACAAATGTTCTGGTGTAGTGATCAGTAGCGGCTAGATGGCCATGAGGACATACATGGCCTAGATACATATAGCAGAGTTTGGTCTGAGCGACGAGGCCGATTGGAAGCTAGTTTCTTCGCAAAAAATCAACAAACACTTGCCAGGAAGACACCTCAAGGAGATGCACAGCGAGGGTGTTCTAGGATCCGTAATCCCACCAAGAATGACAGTAAATCTCATCAAGAGAGGTACTGAATTGCAAGCTAGGGAATTAATAAGAAGAGCTTGAGGTTGAAGATAAAACTACAGATGGATTTATTTTGGTGATTTTTTGAAAGGAACTGGAGGGATCGTGATCCCTACAGGTGATTTTATTGAAAAGAATAACAAAATAGTACGATTACAACAAAATAGAAAAGAGAAAGGAGAAAGGAGCAAGGATCAAGTAGCAAACTAAATTTATTTTGGTGATTCGGTGTTGGATATCTAAATCGGCCATGTATCTCATATTTAAATGAGTAGGGATGATCTTATCCGTTGCAAAACCAATATGGTACAAGTTTATGTCCTTTCGTAGAATTTTGCTTGGATTAGATCAAAACTGGCATTGGTCGATTCTAAAACCGGCCTAGGCCCAATTTGAGTATGACCACACTGGCCAACTATGGAAAGAGCAAGGAGAGACAAGGACCATGGCCACATCCTTGGCAGAGTGCTCCTCTCTCGGCACAGGCGCGCTGGCCTTGCAATATTTCGACTATAATGACCCCAGTGCATCCCTACGTCCTGCTACAACTAAACAACAATTTGAGCAAAGCCCAGGCAACGTTAGAGCAGGATCGCCACTATATATTGATTCGTCAGTGCACCATCGCGGCGCCACCGGTCACCTAATAGAATGCGATGGATCTCAAATCATCGGGGTATGATTTTGTGGTTCGTGGAAATGTGTGGGTTGGTACGAGCAAGAAGAAATTCCTCACACGTGCAAGTGCTATAAATTCTGCCTTTCAAAACTAATTTGGAGCTAGTTCTTGGCCAACTAATAATTTTCCCAACCACAACTTATGTTCCTCTGAATTGGTGTACTCGTAATTCTTAAAACCTTCGATCTAACCGATTCAAGAGTTCTCGTTATTTCCAAGCACTGTAAAATTTCTCCCTGTACTAAAAATCTAAGACCAAAATAGCTTGGTCGCGTCATCATCTGCCTCTTGTTGACACAAATGAATTTTGCTTTGAATACTTATATAGTTATATTATCTCCATTAATTTCTCAAAGTACATGAAATAGAAATAACCATATCTATAACCCCTATATAGATGAAACCCACTAGGGAGTTCTCTACACATGTAGAGGTGACACATCAGCAACCTTTAGTTACTATTCGGGCCCACTAGGAGAGTTCTCTACACATGCAGAGGTGACACATCAGCAACCTTCAGTTACTGTTCAATCCTACCAATCCGCGCGGTGTAATTTTTGCCTTCCTCTCCGGCTTCCGATCCATCTCTCCCCTCCCTCTGTCCGGAGTCCGACCCGTCTCCTCCCCTACTCCGTGCTGGATCGATGCCTCCGGCTCCTTTTCACCTACCTCGCGTCCTCTTTCCCCCCGGTCTTACGTCTTCCGTCTCGACCTCTTCCCCTTCCTCGGCGCGGCCTCTTCCCCACCCGCACCCAAGCCGCCCTAGCTTTCGACGGTCGGCATCCCACTCAGGTCGCCCTATATACGATCGGCATCCCACTCGATGCGCATTCCGCCATTCCTTTTCCTTCCCCAATCTCACTGCGATTTGGCCCGACGAGGTCGCCTTCCCCGCTGTGCTCGACCCCGACGCCCGGCGCCCGCGCCGCCCCGCGACAGAGGAGGAGAATCCCCTTGACGAGATCCCCTTCGAGAGGACTGCGGCGACGATGAGGCCCCCGGCGGCGGTGGCGGCCACCAGTGCCCTCGCCCTCATGGTAACGCCGGGAGGGGGACCAGGTGGCGGCGGGTGCTGCTCGTCTTCTTCGCGACCATGGCCATGGTCATGGCCCACACACACCGCCATCACAGATCGAGGAGGCTGGGAGCATGGGAGTGGCCGGAGGCTTCAACAAAGAAGGGGAGAGGGGCGGAGCTCGCGAACCGTAGAGAAGAGGAGGAGCGCCGCCGTGGGGACCTCATGCGCCGCCATCGGGGACCTCGTGCCGCCATAGCCTTGCGAGTAGCACCGCCGAGAAGATGCGAGGCGGTGCGGTTCCTTCTCGGTGACTCATTCCGCCCGCGCGTGCTCGACGCGGCGACCGCCGCGACGTCCCTCGTGGCCATGTCGGGCGCCGTAGTCAACCCGATCCGCCATGAGAAGATGCGCGACCACACCGGAGAGTCGAGGGCTCGCCGACACGGGGGAGGCACCGCTGCCACGGTCGTCGCCGGGGTTGGATCCCCATCACGGACACCGATGAGCCCGCCGCCGAGGTCCGCATCACCGACCGTGGGCCTCGCTTATCGCTGCCGATGGCGCCATTCGAAGTTCCAGTACAGCTACACTGAGGCCTCACTTTTCGATTCGTGCAACGCCTCTACCTTGCCGAGGTACATCTACGCCTGAGCTCCTGCTTCCCCGGTGTTGAGTTTCTCGATCCCCTCAATTTGCAATAAACGTCATGACGTGTTGATTCTCTCCCACTGAATCATAGTTTCAGCATTTTGTTGCCTTTGCTGGCCGCCAATGAATAGCTGTTTCTTCTCCCCTACTGGTGCTTGGTGCAGGTGATGAAAATATATTTTTGGTTGAATAGCCTCTGATGAGAAGGAGCTCCCATGTAGCTTGGGAAATATAGAATGCAGTGCAACACGACTCCTTCCGTAGCAGGTAAAAAATTTTCCATCCATGGATGGTGAGTTTAGTTTGAGGTTCTCACCTGTGGAAATCAGTGTGCTCCATGTGTGGTTTCAGATTGCATAGTTTTTCACCTGTGCTGTGTTTTATTTGTAGGGAGATTGGTAGACGGGAGGGAGATCATGGTGCAGTTCGCCAAGTATGGCCCAAATGCTGAACGGATGTAAGACATCACTTTTCCCTGCTTCTGTGGCTGTTCATGAGATCTTCAATGATTAACTTAGTTTGCCTGCCCTATTTTCAATCACTCTATACATTTCAGTTCGCTTTACATTATTCGTGGTCAACCGAAGCGCGTGCTAGACAAGCCTTGGCAAATGTGTCTACATTACTTTGTCCTGGAGGCATTTTATTGGGACAATGTCTGATGCCAATGTCATTATCAAAAGGCTTCGAGAATGTATGTTGCTGTAAACAACCATTGTCATCTTAGATTGGTTAATCACTGTATTTGCTGGAAGCTGTGTGACAAGTATATAAACTCTTCTGCTATGGTCAGCTGAAGGGTTGGAATTTGGAAACAATGTTTACTGGATTTAGCTTTGACGAGGAGTACGTTGAAAATGTAAAATTTGCTAAGATGTTTATAATATTTCCCCTTTTTATTTGGTTATAGTAACTCATCCATTTGTTTGTTATGATGATGGTGTAGAAATTCCCTGCATCCAGACCCTTTGGTATCAAGTAGAAGTTTCACTTAGAGGTAACAATGGGACTACTTCTACTTTTTCGATAATATATGCCTTTTATTTATTTTAGTTAAATATGCTTCTAAAGGATCGTTGATCTTGGCACTAATTTCTGAATAGTCTTTTGGACTTTGTAGTGGGTATGCACTCAATTAGTTTCTGTTATCTCATCAAATTAGTAGTTTGCCAGATTAGTATTTTTTTTTGTTTCTTGTGCGACATGCAGGATGCTGTTGATTGTCCAGAATGGGTTGTTCCATTCCATCTCTTCAAATTATTAGCAGAGGAGGTATTGTAGATTTATCTTTCTTCAATAGTCTTCTTTTCAGCCAATGCCCAGAATGGGTTGTTCCACTCCATCTCAATGGGCTGCTACATATTGTTTGCGAATGTTTCGCAGTATGATCTCGAGCTGGTTCTGATGAATAACTTCCATGAATTTGTACATGAGTACTTGCAAAAACCAGAGTTTACCGAGCTGATGCGGAGGGTGGGTGCCCTTGGTGATGGAAGGCAGGTCCAAAGTAATGTCCCTGCCAACCTTATAGATTTTCTACCCCGAATGTGGTCAGCTTTCCCTCACTTCAACGCTAATATGTAAAATGCAGGTACACTTGTCACAAGATGAGTGGGAGGTTTCATATCTCTATCTCGCATTTGTCCCGCGGAAGGTATTGTGCAACTCATGTGTTTTTTATTCTGTTAGCACTGCATGTCAGTTTTTAAGCTAACGCATTCTCCCTCACAGCGAGGGCCACGGCCTACCCAACGAAGGGCCAACAATGCAAACAGAGGGAAGATATTCCTCACCGAGGATGACATTGAGGTTCTCGGGATATAAGCATGAGTGTACCTAGGACTAGGAGATATAAGCATGAGTGTACCTAGGAGATATCGCCCTAGGAGAGCTTGCTAAATTGGGTAACCCTTGAAACCGGATAAGCCAGACACTAAAAAACCGGATAAGCCAGGCACTAAAAAGCATGAGTGTACCTAGGAGATATTGCCTAGCATGAGTGTACCTAGGAGATAGTGCCTGGCTTACCTAAGAGAGAACTCGGGATATATGCATGATCCTTGAAACACCCATTCTGAATTTTATGTATTTTTTTACATTCACACGTTCCAAAGGGTCCTCTGCCGATTTTTTTCTGCTTCATTATAAAGTTCTTTCTATAACATCATCATTCCCGCAGCAACGCTGAATTCACCTAGTAATATAAGTATTTAAACCGGGTGAACTAGTAGGAATACAAATGCTTCAGTAAACCACAATAGCTATCCGGGAAAGAAATAAAAAAGGCAGTAAAAACTCACACTCAGAATACAAATTCATGGACAACAAAAGGGAAATCACACTAGGTCACAATAAGAATCAAGAATCAACACACATATATATGTGTGTGGAACAAGATGAACCGAGAATGGTGACTAGGTAGATGCAGACTTGCTGGGCCGGTGTTCATCGTCTATTAGACATTCAGACTAGCTTGTTGTTTGCACCTGCATGTGTGTGGTGCCCATTTGCTCCATTGAGACTTTCACCACTGCCTTGTGTGCTGCTTCTCTCACCTCCACAGACATCAACGGAAGGCAGCCTGATGTGGACCAGAATGTAAATCACCACTGCGACGACCAGCACGATGACATACAAGGAGGTATCCATTGTTCGGCTGCTACCAGTGGCATAAGCCACCAGTAGCCCAACCGAGTCCAGCATGACCACTGTGTTGGTCGCCATAACACTACTGGAAAATCGATTAGTTCTGAGCGTGCAAAAACACACAGAAAAAATCGAATCCGTTAGAAAAAACATTTTTGTGTGCGTGTACCGTCGGGAAAAATACACACAGAAATACGTTAACAGAAAAATTCATTTTTTCTGACGGTGCACACTCGAAAAAAATATATTTCTGAGCGTAGTGCACACACAGAAAAAATAAGTTGGTCAGATTAAAAATAGTTTTTTGTGTGCGTGAATCCACACAGGAAAAAGGAAATATACACACAGAAAAAAATATAAATGAACATGCAAAAAAAAATTAAAACTGTAGCAACTACATATAAAAATACACATTGTCCATCCAGTAATTTTTGTGCATGACAGACAAAGTTCCATCCAAATAATACACTAATTAGTAGTCCATCATGAATGGAGTCAACACTTGTGCTAAAAATAGAATCGGTCTAATCTCAGCACATATATTTGGTCATCTACATGTTCAGCATGCTACTATGAATTGACAAACATGGATATGGAAAAAGAAACCAAACTATTTTTCTAGTTCAACCAATAGTTCTTCACCATGCACTCCATCTCTACCTGTTATGCAAAGATATATTTTTTAGACAACAAGAAAAGAACTAGTATTCTAAGAAATTTGCCTTTTAATGATCAAAGTGGGGATAACTCAGTACCTTTCATCTCTGGCAACATCCTGTGCTGCAAGTATGACTACATATGGGAATTAATATGCATCCTAGACTGTTTTAACCATTATGCTACCTGCCAAAAACATTGTGAACCCATAAATTAGTAACATCAATTAAGTAGCCATGCAAATTCACTTCAGTAGCTATAAAACAATCAACATGAGGCCACTTCCTCACTGCTGCACCATGTAAGTAACATAGGCATGAGGACGGAAAACTAGTTACAAGATTTAGAGAGATTAAAAAAGAAAAATTGTTCTTGTTCATATGAAGGTAGTATGAGGGCTTGCTCTATTTTTCTGTGTGTTTGCTTTTTTCTGTGCGTATTATAGAAACACACGGAAAAATTGTAGTTTTTCTGTGAGTGTAGATTTTTTCCATGTGTGTATTGGCGCGCACGTAAAAAAAGAATCAATTTTTCTGTGCGTTTTTCTAGAAACGCACGGAAAAATTATTTTTCGTGCGTTTCTAGAAAAGCGCCCGAAAAAATTGATCCTTTTTTTTACGTGCGTGCCAATGTTGTTCCTCTCTCGGGATGGATGTTCAGTTTTCTGGTTTCTTGCAAAGAAGTTGGTTTCATGATCAAGAAGTTAAAGTGACTTCACCCAAATCTTTCAAGCTTTTCTTCTTTCTTTGGAGTAATGGAGGGGCCAATTGGCGTGAGAATTTCATCTTTGGATCCAAGAACAAGAGAATGAATGGACCACCGTTAAGCGTAACAAAAGCTACTCGATGCGGTCAAATCCTCTCCACTCCTACCCAAGAAAACTGTCTTCGATCGCCTTCTTTTTCCTACCAATCATGTGGAAAATTTCTTTCCTAAGCCTAGTTCAAGATCTTTCACTCCCAAGTCTGTTTCATCCACCACCCCTTCCCAAAGGAGAATCCTCCATTGTTAGACAATTTCAAAATTCCTGCTCAAGTCAAACGGTGGTCTGCCAAAAAACAGGAAAGCGATGCCATTCCTGGCAATGATGCGCAATCTGCACGGGCAACTCGGATTCAAATTCAAATCCTCCTAAACTGTCTCGGCTCACGCCGCCATTCCAGCCCAATCCATCAAAGCCCAAGCTCCTGGCCTGCTGTGCTCTAGCTGCTTTGGGCCTTGGCCATTCTGGAAGGACTGCAATTCTATGGAAAGATGCCAATTCTACTTCAACTATGGCCACCGTATCTCTTCCCCCCTTAACACGGCCCGCAAATCTCGGAGATACCGGCCCATCTCCTTCCATCCAGAAGCCGAAGCGTCGCCTGGGGCTCATTTAAAAGGGGTCGGTGCATCCCTTCTCGAGTCCTCCACCGCCCCTCTCCCCTCTGAAGCTACAGTAAACCCCACCTCGCCACCTTCGCCAGCCATGGCGGAATGGTCTATCGACCCCGCTTCTTCGCCTGGTTTTTTGAGGTCGAGGACCCGGCCGATCGTCCTCCCCTCCGCATTGAAGTGTTCGTTGGAAGTCTTGCTACACCAAGCATCACGAGGATCTTGCCATCATCACGCTCGATCCTCCGGTGTACAAAGGAAAAGAAGACTTCAAGCATCTCGCAGCCGACTGCGCACCTTCTTCCACGAGATTCACCAGGTTTGGGCTGAAGAAATCCACCCTAGTGGTCTTGGTGATGCCCTTGTTCGCTTCTATAGTTCCCTGGACCATGAGCGTTTTTACGGGACCTATTTTTCGCTTCGAAACTACACCTTGAGGGTCTCAAGCATGATGAAGGGGTCAACTCTCGCTCGTTCGAGTTGGATCGTGAAGCATGGGTGATGCTGATGGCCTACCCTGAAGATTTGAAGTCTGCTGCCACCGTTGCAAAAGCTGTCTCCTTTTAGCATAATAATGCAGTGGCATGAGCCGGACAACCTTGCAAGGATGGTGGTTCGGTGTACCAATGATGACCGCAAGATCCCCACCTCGGTCAAGATCAATCTTTGGCATTCCACCTATGGGGCGCTCCCCGGACTTGCCCCCACGCTACGCTCTGAAAAGAGGCCGATCCCAATCATGCAAGATGAAGAAGCCTATGTGGTTGCTTGGTCCACTACATTCCGTGCCACCTCCCGCCCCTCAATCGGCTTGGTCCAATCTCTCCTACTCCATCTGATGACTCTGCTGGATCGAGCAATGGCTCTGGAGGTAACTATGGAGGTAATGCTTTTGTTGTTCCTGATTTCAATCGTTGGGTTATTCATACAGCTCCCCTGGAAGAAGATTATATACCCTTGCCTGCAGAAAGTGAGAACCCGCAGGCGTAGAATGTGGACTCAAGACACCCTTGTGGATGATCGGATGATTCCCAAGAATGCAAATGTTACCCACCCTTCCGCCCCCGCGGTCGAGCTCCCGTGGTTGGACCCCATCCCCATCCGAGGTCAACCATTGTTGGGCCCTCGAGCGGATGCAAGGGACCCCCTGATCCCTGTGATACCCTCCCTCCTTAAACAGGTAATGCTCATCATACCTTCTAGTCCATTCCAGAATTCTTTCAGGTTCTTAACATGTATGGACATTGATCATGAGACTCTCATCCCATCTTATATGACTGATCAAAATCTTATCTTGGGACTGGTTGGCATCCTCTACCCACAGATTGATCCAAATGCCCTGCAGAAGATTGGATTGGACTACCTGGAGGAAGAGGATGAAGAAGAAGATCAGGTGAACCAGCAGAACCCAGAAGAGAAGTCTCCCATGCTTGCTGACATGCAGGAAGATCCAGTGCCTCAAGATGAGAATGCTGCCCTGGAAGATGCAGTCATGGAGGATGATGACCTGATGATCTTGGATGGCAAACCAGAGAACTTCACCACCCCACGCAAGAAGAAAACACTCAAGCTTCCAGTTGAGGGCCTTGATGAAAAGGTTCTTCAGGCGCGGCAGAGGCTATCTGAAAAGAAGAAAGGATACAAGAATGCCGCAAGTGCCAAGAAGAACAAGGCCCCAGAAGATGACACTGGCCCCATTGATGAGGAGCCGGTGCCACTTGCAATGATCCCGCGGGAACACCCCTCCACGCACTGAGCTCCCCCTTCGGGGTGATGGAAGGCATTGCAACTGGGTTCCTTCAGATCCGGCCAGAGAGTGTCTCGGCCGCTCTCCCGCTTCAAGACAGCATTGATGAATAGTAAACCTGTGGTGAAGCCCTCCAAAGACTCCTTCTGTGGATGTGCTTTTATCTAAGTTCTGTTTGTTAGCTTGTTGCTCCAAATCCCGGTGCATGTCTTGGAAGAATAATCTTTTGTACTCTTGTGCTTGGTGCTTGGTCACCCCTTGGAGCTATTTTGTGAACAACTTAAGTGGCTTAATGCCTAATGGTTATCACCAGTTTATCTACTTCTCTTTGTCCCATGTTTATCCTCTCATGCTTAATTTTCCCTCACATGTTTATCTTTTAATCTCCTTTTCCAAGTTCGTGTGCACTTGGAATTACATTTTCTCCTCATCTTGTGTTTATGGATAATAACAGACATACAAAGGTGTTATTCTGGAATGTAAGTGGAATCAACTCCCAAGGTAAATGGGACGCCATCGAGAGATCAAATTACAAACTGTGCTTGCCAAATAGTATGTTTGCGAAAAAAAAAAGGAAAAACTTTGATGCTTTTTATATCGAGAAAAATTTGCCCCAAGAGCACTTTGGATGAATTTTGTTTTTCACCTTCTGTTGGTGCTTCAGGAGGATTGATTACACTATGGAATAGTAGCTTACTTGAATGGCTCAATTATGCAGTCAAATGCTTATTCTATAACTATCAAATTTACTGCAGATTGACAAATAAATGTTTCCATCTTACAAACATTTATGGTCCCTCTATTTCTGGTGAGAAACTTGCTTTCATCACCTGGCTAATGAACTTTGACACTTCCTCCATAGAAGATTGGGTTCTGGGAGGTGATTTCAATCTTTACAGGCAACCTGAAAACAGAAACAAACCTGGAGGTGATTTAGGCTGAGATGAATATGTTTAATGAAATGATTTTTGATCTTTCTCTTATTGATCTGCCTTTCGGTGGAAAAGAATATACCGGAGCAATATGCAAGATGACCCCTTACTTGTCAAATTGACTGGATTTTCACATCGGCTTCCCAGGGGGCTCTCCTTCCCAGCTTCATATGTGCAACCCCTACCAAGACCAACATCGGATCATATACCCTACGTGCTGCACATTGGTAATCGCATTCCCAAATCCAACATGTCCAGATTTGAAAATTATTGGTTTGAATTACCTGGTTTTTTGGAGGTTGTAACCAACCATTGGCATAATTCACCCTTCTATGGTAATGCTGCTCAAAATGTTTGTGCAAGACTAAAGCAAGTAAGATCTGGTGCGAAACACAGGAGCAATTCCACCTCAAACCTGAACAAACTCATTTTCAATTGCAAATGGGTGCTCACTCTATTGGAGGGTCTAGAGGAGTAGAGACCATTGTATTTCTTTGAAGGGAAATTTAGAAAGCTAGTCAAATCCCATCTAGCTTCTCTTCTCGAATTAAAAAGACTATATTGGAAGCAAAGGTGCACAATCGGATGGGTTACTTTGGGTGATGAAAACTCAAGCTTTTTCACTCCATGGCTACTATAGCACACAAAAGAAATCACATAGTGAGCATTCAAAGTTCAGATGGAACAATTGTTACGGATCATGATCAAAAAGCTCAGCTCCTTTGGAAGGAATATAAAAAGAGGATGGGGCACTCGAGATTGGTAGAATTCCCTTTGATATGAGCTCTCTTCGACATCCTCTAATCTGGAGTTTTTGGACCATGAATTCCTAGAAGAGGAACTAAATTGTGTAATAAAAGAGCTCCCAAATTCACATGCACCAGGTCCGGATGGATTTAATGGCTTCTTCATCAAGAAATGCTTGGCATATCATAAAAAATGACTTTGTTAGGTTGTTTAAAGATTTCAACTCCAACAATGTTGATTTGAGAAGCATCAATTCTTCTGTCATTGCACTGATTCCCAAGAAAGACAATCCTGAGAATGTCAATGATTACAGACCCATCTCTCTCCTTAACTATTCATTAAAATGTATAACAAAGCTGTTATCCAGGAGGCTCCAATCTGTGATTCTTCAATGTGTTCATGAGAACCAGTATGGTTTCATCAAGGGGAGAACCATCCAGGACTGTCTTGCTTGGTCATTTCAATTCCTCCATCTCTGCCACAGATCCAAGAAAGAAGTAGTCATCCTGAAACTGGATTTTGAAAAAGCATTTGACAAAGTGGAACACAAGTTCATTCTTGAAAGCCTTAGGCACAAGGGCTTTTCAAATAAATGGATAGCTTGGATCCAAAATATTCTTTCCACTGGCAGTTCCTCTGTACTCCTTAATGGGATTCCTGGTAAGAGTTTCAACTGTCTTAGAGGAGTGAGACAAGGAGACCCACTCTCCCCACTGCTTTTTGTTTTGGCTGCAGATGTGTTGCAATCTATCATCAACCAAGCTTGGCTCCATGGTGTTCTTAAACACCCAATCAGTGATAATTTTGGTGGGGATTATCCTATTGTGTAATCTGTCTGAGATGACACACTCTTAATTCTTCCTGGGGATGCTACCTGTTTGTTTAACCTCAAAGGGCTTCTCAGAACATTCTCTGATGCCTCTGGACTGCATGTCAACTTTAACAAGTCCTTTCTTGTTCCAATCAACATGTCGGAAGAGAGAGCAACTCATCTTGCTAGAACCTTTGGATGTGCGGTTGGATCAATGCCCTTTACTTATCTTGGTCTTCCTCTGGGAACCACCAAACCAACTATTGAAGAATTCTCACCCATGCTAAATAGAATTGAAAGAAGATTAACTGGCATCAGTCAGTTCCTGTCCTACCATGGAAGACTTCTCCTGGTCAATTCTGTTTTCTCAGCCTTACCTACTTTCTACATGTGCAGCCTCAGATTACCCAATTAGATCATTAAACAAATTGACATTTACAGAAAGCATGGTCTTTGGAGCAAAGGTGATATTTCAAGGAAGGGCACTTGCCTTGTTGCATGGGAAGAGGCACTAAAACCCAAAGAAGAAGGGGGGTTAGGCATCATTGACATCAAGTCCCAAAATGAATGCCTACTCATGAAATTCCTTGATAAGTTTTATAACAAAAGAGATGTCCCACAGGTCAAGCTAACACCGGGACAAGTTGTACAGCAACAAGCAAACTCCTCCCCACGAGAAGTCCGGTTGGATCCTTACGGTGGAAAGAGGTTCTCCAACTTTTTGATAATTTTGCACTCTTTGCAAAATGCAATCCTAATGATGGGGACACTTGCTCTTTTTGGCTTGACAGTTGGTCTACCTCAAATTCTCCCCTCAAAGACACTCATCCAGAACTGTTCTTGTTTGTCAACAGGCCTAAATGCTTAGTGATGCACTTCATAGATCACATTGACAAGTGATGCCATCTCCCTCCCTCTCACTGTCACTGCCATAAACCAACTCTCCAATATTCTGCTCTTGTTGAAAATGCAGAGATGGAAGATAATCTCAATGACACTTGGGTCTATTCTTGGGGTAATTCAACTTACAAACAAAGAAAAGGCATCTGAGTCACACATTGTTAACACCAAAATTTGGTAGAGCCACGGATGACGAGATGGGCGGCACCGATGGTTCGGTAAGGAGTCATTCGGCTAGCGGTATGGTGCCAATGATACGTGGCATTCGGGAAAGCGTTTGTTATTCGACTAAGGAGCCCGAGTCCGAGAAGAGCCGAGCAACAGATGGTTCGGCAAGCGTGGAGCGTCAAGAGGAATATCCGAGGACGAGGGCCCACATCACGTACCATTCCACGACTCCGAGAAGACTTGGAGGACAATGTATCTTAGCTAGATATTTAGTTACATCTATTCGTAATTAGCTAGGACTCAATAAGCCCAGGGTATAAATATGAGACCCTCGGCAACTGTAAACGATATACCCAAATCAATACAAACAACCCGGCTCCGTGCCTTGGCTCCGGCCACCCTTCGAGTCCAGTCGTGTCGTCGATCTACTGCAAGAGGATTCATCGACCCGTCGACCTCTGTAAGTACCGCAACCTTGCACCATGTCTAGTATCGTCGGTGGATTTAGATTATTGCAAGAAGTCTTGTTCACACTTAGTATCGTCGAGCGGATTTAAGCTATCGGGGGCAAGAGGGTTCTTTTGTCGATCATGAGCCATCCGGTGGGCTAAGGTCTGGCTAAGAGCTAGTTATCGGCTTCATTAGATTTTGGCAAGATCTAATGAATTCATTAAGTTACCACGTGTCTGCAATGCTTTCGATTTATTTATTTAATTATGTTTGCACACACTTTTTGCCCAATTTAGATTGATAGATCTCGGCTTTATCTTATCATAGATCTAGTTGCTTTTAGTGCTTTCATTGTACATCTTATTGTGCTACTAGATCTATCTGTTCATCGTAGCCGAGAGGGATCAATCTAAGTTGTCACGTGTTGCGGGTTCGTAATCGTTTAGACCTTGATAGGACTGTGTCATCTGGTAGATACAGATCTTTGGGTTACTCTAGAGCTAGTCATCCGGTGGACTAGAGATCAGTTTAATCTGATAGGTTTTTACGTAAGGTAGTTTCTTCTTCATGGACCCCGATTCGGCAAGCTTGCCGAACACGGTTATGCTTTCACGTGTCATGAATGTCCATAGTGATATTTATGATTTATCTCATTCTATTTATCATGTTGTCAGTTAATTCGATCCATGCAATAGAGCTTTACAACAACATATCATGATGATCGACTTTACTTGTTCAAACATGTCTTTTGTGATCGTTCGGCAACTGTTTTTACATTACATATCTTCATATATGTTACCGAATGCATGCCTCAATCATCGACAGATAGCTCTCATAGCTATATGTCTTTACATCTGACCTTAGAGCCATACATGCGGAGCGTCTTGGTCTCACCGGGCATGTTCCGGATCTCACGTTTACCTTCCTTGTCAATTAACAGGTCAAATTGGATCGCACGCCTTCGTTCAAGGCGCCCGGCAGGGTAAAAGCCAACTATTCCGGCTTGTCGGTGTGTGCGGTGCGGGGAGTAGGATTTTTGTGCCTACACACTTTTTGGCACGCCCGGGTGGGACCCGTCAAGATCAAACCACGATGCGACACGTCGACAAGGACAAGGCCATTCAAGTCGGATGGCTGACCTGCCTCGACTTAGAGGCCATGGTGAGAGAGATGTGATTAGCCTTCTCGGAAAAGTGCATGTCATGCTTCTCCAAGCAAAAGAGTGGTACAATCATCCGGAAGACGGATCTTACGAAGATATTGATGCCCGGTGACAAGGGATATGCTCAACAAGTATCTGATGAAGAAGAGGGGGCAGAAAAGGAAGATGAGGAACCAAGTCCCGAAGAAATCCGTCGGATGCAGGAGATTGTTGCAGCTGCTGTTGGGAGTGCAATGACCAATCACAACACTGCGTTCTTCAACACTTTCCACGATATCATGAAGGCTAGCTTTGGACCCGAGTTTGATCAACACTTTGAGGCTCGGCTTGGTGAGCTTTCGGGGCCAAGATATATACATGTGCCAAAGCCACCACCAAAGAAAGGAGCTACACGTCAAGAATCTGGGGGAGAGAACAAGACTCCAGAAAAAACAGAGGAATCCGGAGCCAAGACACATGGAGAAGCGGCATTCGGTGCACCTGGGAATCTTCTAGCATACAACACATACTCGATAGCTCCAATGGCCGATGGGTTCTGAAAAATCCCTTTGCCCCTGGTTACACGAGTTCGTTGACTACTCCACAATTCATGCTATGCCAAATCTCGGGTATAGGCCAGTATTGGACGGTCGGGGACAATCTCATGGACCACGGGAACTCAAACATGGACATACTCCTAGCGAGGATGGCCAATATGATGCAACACCAATTTGGGATTAAGCCCAAGAATCGGCCCTATGTGTATCAGTCACCATATCCCGATTGGTACAACAGAGTGGCGCTTCCTTCAAGACTGAAGCCTCCAACCGACTTGACCAAGTTCTCTAGACAGGACGACACTTCTACTACCGAACACATCAGTCGGTATCTGATTCGGTTGGGAGAGCTTGCTAATGATGAAGCATGGAGGATTCGCTTCTTCCCGTCATCCCTTACAGGGCCGGCTTTCACATGGTTTGTCACGTTGCCGGCCAACTCCATTGGAACCTGGTCTGAGCTGGAGGATAAATTCCATTCGTACTTCTACAGCGGTTCCAATGAAAAAGAGCTCATTGACTTGATGGGGTTGACACAGAAGCATAATGAGACACCACAAGAGTTCTTGCGCGAGGTTCGAGAGACAAAGAATTCATGCTACTCAATTTGAACTTGCGGACCATCGATTCCGGTTTGTAGCCATTCGGGGTATGCATCCGACCATCGGGGAAAAGGCGGGCGGCATAGAGTTTGATGACCTAGGACAACTCTCAAGGCGCCTGTCGCTCATGGCCAATCAATTCGAGCATCAAGAAGGACACCCGTTTTCAGAAAGGGGGCAACGTGTCTTATCAGACATACAACCACTTCCTAGAAGAGGATGAAGATGAAGATGATGGCCGGGAGGACATAGCGACTACCGAATTCGCTTGGGGCAAGGAGCCTGTCCAGGGTTAACCAAATTTGGATGAAGACACTCAAGGGGCATATGACTTCGATGTCTCCAAGTCGGAGAAGCTCTTTGAGTTTTTGGTCAAGGAAGGACGCATCAAGGCTGCCAGAGAATCATTCTATGAGGCGTCCGGACTAGGTCAAGATCGCGGATATTGTGGTTTCCATGATATGATCACTCACAACATCAGCGACTGCCGAATCTTCAAGCAATAGATTCGAGAGGGCTATACAGCGGGGTCTCCTCAAATTCAACAACAACATGAAGGTGGATAGGGAGCCCTTCCCTACAAACATGATTGCTTTCGATTCGTGCATGGTTTCTGCCAGTGATCCTAAGGGCAAAGGCCCAATGAAAGTGCTGACTTCTGAAAGGGCAAAGCAAAGTGGTTCGATTGACCCTAGTCGGCAAGTATCTAGTGCAAAGCTCCAGCAGCATCGTGTTCGGTTCCCAAATAGCCGAACAGAAAAAGGGGAAACCTCCAAACCAAGAGTGACATCTTGTATACTGCTGAATAAGTGGCAAAGACAGCAAGAGAAGCAATATCGTAGAGATCGGCTTGCCGGGGAACAGCAGAGGTATGAAGAAGAGATGTACCACCGGGAACGGGAGGAGTACATGAAAGAACAAGAGGAGTCTCACTGGGACATCCTTTCTTTAGGCATTGCTGGAATGAAGGCTTGAAGTTGCCTGCTAGGAACAATTGCCCTGAATGCAGTGAACAATACCACGGGTATAGACAGGCACGAGTCAACCGCCGTCCCATCCAAGAAAGACTAGGGGCACGCTTCCCAGAAGATGATCGGCGCTTAAAAATAAAGACAGTACACCCCACGTCAGTAAGAGGATTGCAGATCAGGCATGGGCTGATGTGGAGGATTCTGATGATGATATGGACTCTCCTCAGGAGTATGTGTGGCAAAAGGGACAGTGGTGCCCTCCTGGTTTGAGAAAGAGCCGGAAGAGAAGAGTCCAACGTCTCGGGAACAAGGAGCTCAAGGAAGCAACGGCCCGAGCATAAGCGAGGTGTGGCACCCAAAGAAGAAAACTCGAGGAAGCCATTCATTCCGGCAGAGGAGTATTACGCAAGTGGGCTTTCGGCAGATGTTAGCATGGTGTTCTACATCCCAATAGAATTTGCAGCACCTACAGAACAAGCTACTGCGGATCCAGAAGAACAAGATGCCTATTCAGATGAAGAGGCCTATTCTGATTTTGACAACAAAGAGATGATTGATCTCCTAGGACAGTTGGCTCTATCAAGACAAGCTGTGTTTGGCAGTGCCTAGGAAGCACAACCATCTCAAAGCCTCTTTACTTGAAGGGATATGTGAATGGAAAACCTCGACTCATATGTTCGTTGGACGGGGAGCCGCAATCAACATTATGCCATATACAACTTTCTGCTGGGGATGACCAAGGAGGATTTGCTCAAAAAAGGACATTGTGCTCGTGGACTTTCTTTGGAAATCCTTCGATACCCATGGAGTCGTTCACGTTGAGTTGATGATCGGCTCAAAGACTTTGATCACTATCTTCTTTGTGGTCGACGGTAAGGGGTCCTACAGACTTATTACTTGGAAGAGATTGGATCCATGCTAATCTGTTATGCGTTCCATCCACCGTGCATCAAGTCCTCATCCGGTGGAGCGGTGACGATGTCGAAATAGTGCAAGCCGATGATTCGGTAAGCATTGCGAAGAACTAAGCCATCGTTCGGGAATACGAAGGCGTGGAATGCTTCTCGGGAAGAGAATGGGAAGAAGGTCCCACTGGTACTGCCGCTACAAAGACCAGCAACCGATCGAGATAGTCGGTTCTCATAGTAATTTCTAAGGAAAGATTACGTGTCGGCTTCTAAAGGATCAATTATTGCAAGATATGATTGGCCGACACGTATAATCTATTGGTTGTGAGCAAAGAAAGTTTGTTTTATTCATAAGAGGTAGCCGATGTGAAAGTCATCGCCTTTTAGCGAAAAAATACTCCATAGAGTTGGAGAACAAACCGCATAAAATTTGTTATGTCATCTTTAGTGCAAAAATATAAAACAACAAGTATCAATATAAAGACAAAGAGAATCTTTGTTCAAGAGCTTCAAAAGTTTACTACTACGAAACATTGCCGAATGCAAGGGATTATAGGTTCGAATCTGTTCGGCGAAAACCGTAGTGTGCCTATCTTCTCGGCATAAAAAGATGATGATTTTCTTTGGGGTTACTTTGTTTGGCAAAGCTTGTTAAGAGAAAACATTCGATACGATTGTGCAACGAAAGGTAAAGTCACAACCGAACGTCGGTTACAAAATACTAAGTTCGAGTACTTGGCACCCAAATAGGAGAAGTTTCAACAAAATTACATGTTCGAAAAGCTTTCATATCGAGACAAGCGAGGCTTGAAGAGAGCTTGCTTCGGTTAAAGCTTTCTGATCATCTTCTTCTAAGATTGCCGGGATGGAAACTTTGGCTTTGAATCTTTGATGCTCTTCATGGTTCTTCTTGATCGTTGCCTTAGTTGAACTCAAAGACTGCGGAAGACCAGGCTATTTTCTTCTTCTTTTCTTCAATTGACACAGGTCGGACTTGCCACCGTTTCTTCAAGCAAGAGTTTCTTCTTTTCTTCACTATCCAATTCAGGCTGTAGTTGGTTCGAAGTTCTTTATCGATTTGAACTTGGAGTGCAGTTCAGCAAAGACTTTTCTTCGTGGTCTCCATAGCAGCCAGGCATAGACGATTTGAGTGGAATGCTCATTAGCCGGTTTGATGGCAGCAATGTGTTGATCCAAATGAAGAATACGATTCATAGCTGATTTCAAAGAAATTGGAATCTCCTAGTCAAAGAGTTCAGCCAATTCTTTTTATCCTGGAAGCATTCTAAACCAAGACGCCTACATCCCCATCAAGAAGAGAAAGGATCTCCTTAAGCCTTGTTTGGTTGGCTTCGAAAAGGCTATCTTTGGGATGTGGCTTCTTCTCCTTGCTCGGCGTATCCTTAAGGAAGAAAGACATGCTTGGTTCATCCTCACCCGACAAAGGCAAGAAAATGTGTCAACATAGACGAGGAAAATTCTGTACTTCGAGAACTGTATGTCCGAGGGGAAACAAAAAAATACATTCTATGCACTCGTGAATAGGAGGAGATCGGGAAAGCTCATTCACATTGGTAGCATGAGGCAGCTTATCACCTTTAGGATGGCTTTCTTCGAGAAGACGAACTCAAGCGAATAGGAGATGGTTGAGAAAGATTAATCCGATTTTTGATTGAGCCTCATCATCCCGAGAAGAAGCACCGGCAGAGGATTACGATTCTCCATGATTAGAATTGATAGGCTCGGCACTTGGATTTTCCTTCCTCCCCATAGATTGGGTTTTCTCGGAAGAATTCGGCTCACCTTCAAGGGATTTTGCTTTGTCAGATTAGCAATAATTTTGTCTGTTCCAAACATACGGAGAAGGCCAGAATAAAACATTTGGAAACTTTTCGGCCAAGAGAATAAAGGAAAAGAAGTGTACAATTACCAATTTTTTCGTGAGTCTTTTTGAATTTCTGGGTTGTCAGAAAAAAAGGAGAAGCATCATCCCTGCATTTGTGCAGTATTTGAACCAGAGCCAATCTGCACTTAAGAAAAGGATTAAGCAAAGAAAAAATCAATCATTGCAGCATACAAAGAATAGCATACCACGGAAACTTGCTTGACTCTTGGAGATTTTTTCTTCTTAGAAGACCAGGGGCTACCGACAAGATGAGAAGAAGCTTTCCTCTTCTTCATATCCTTCAACTTCTCTTCAAGAAAAACCATACGTGCTCTCATGAAAGCCTTCATGGCCAGTCCTTCATCACCCAGAGCTAGACGAGGTCCGGCCGGATAATATCGAACTTCTCTTGAAGGAAGGGTTGGCTCAATGTCCTGTCAAAGAGAATTAAGTTTAGATGAAGGAAAAGGAGCAAGAAAAGAACTGAAAGGAAGGATAGTTACCTCACTATCAGCAGCAAATTCTGGCAGGAGTGCTTGGCAAAAAGGATGAACCAAGGAGTTGAATATATGGCTATGCAATTCTTCCCACCAGGATTGGAATAAAGGATGTGCAATGTCAATTAAGACAAAAGGATCAGGCCTATATTCTGGTAGATCTTTTCCCAAATTGAAGACCTTTTCACCTGCAGAGATTCGGTTCTGATTTCCCTTGGCTTGATAGCTCGGAAAAGAATAGCCTTGGGGGTAATTGGCCACATCCCAACTGTCTTGCTGCCATATTTGGGTTGTAAAACTCATAAGTAGACTTCACTTGCCTACCATTATGAAATTCTACGGGCAAAATGCATGGTTTGATGATCGCGTTAAAAATCTCTGTTGACAGATTGTCACTACAACCCGAATCATAATTGAATTTGCAAGGGAAAGTGAAATCTTCACACTCTCTCGTAAGGAAACCAGAGGACTTCTTCAAAGCCTTTGTAGAAGATCTTGAAGAGCTGACCAATGTTCTTATTGATGGTGATGGCGAATGCAGCTTCTCCATAAGTCGACAAGCTTTAGATGTTGCTTCTTCATCCTCGGCGTAATTGAAGAAGAAAAGGCCAAAGAGTGTGCAGATCTACTGCGACCCGGTTTGTGCATATCTGATTTGCAACCACATCCGAACTAACCACCAAGGACCATTCACACGGGGAAATTCCTTTCTTCTCGAACATTTGGGTGGTAATTTGGTGCAAGATATGGTAGGTGTTGGTAAAAGTTATCCTACAGAATTATTTATAATTTGTATAGTCTCAGCCCGAATGCGAACGATGAGCACTTCACCCGGAGGGTTTTAATTATCGAATCCACGAGAGAATGGTGTGAGACTAATGAAACAGAGAACTAAACACCGAGATAGTAGTAAGGAACGGAGTTCGGATAAAAGGTGAGAAGAATTCTAAGGTTGTCTAGTTTATACTCTTATAAGGCTTAAAGATATTTCTTAATGGGGACGTACTCAAAAGGAAAGTAAGGTCAAAACTTACTATTCCCCAAAGAACTATGTCCTACGTGTCCTATCTTACGGGGACGTGGAATCCAAAGGAATCAATGGTACTTGTCACTACCACGAACTACCACGATCCGGCAAGTAGGGTGTATTTATGAGTTATCTAGTATAAACACCACGTCTACACTAGGGGTAACAACTTCAATTCAAGAGCGACAAGAATCAAAGTACTCTAATGAGTCATAAACCGAAAGAAATATAAATAAGTAGACTTACTCAAATATAAGGTTGATCCGCCAAAGAAGTCTCAAGATCAAGTGCAATGAAGCCTTTGATCTCAGAGGTACAAGCGTAGAAGAGTCACCGACAGATCCGGCACTTCTCCTTACTTCTCCTCAACTCTACTTTCTATCTCTCAAGAACAGATCTAGAACTAGAACTAGTTCTTTGATCTATCTCTCAACTTTCTACTAATCTCTCTCAACTTGATCTAGCTCTCTTCTAATTAGAGAGGTATGGCTCTAGCTATGATCAAAGCTGAGTATGATGAATAATGATTTTCATGCCTATGGCTGGAGGTAGGACCCTCCTTATATAGTCCCGTAGATGAATGCCGCCCCTTGGATCAAACCGACTTCAACAACGGCGTAGATACAACCACAAAGTCGGTTAGAAACCGACCTAGGAAGATGAGGTGACATCTTGGCCCCACCTCGGCGGCCGCCTAATCCTCTCTCGGCGGCCGCCCGGTGCCGGGTGGACCCAAGGTGTCGGGTCTCTCCGGTGTCTTTTGGTGTCTTCTAGAATGTTTTAGTTCACTTTTCGGGTCGAAATCCTTCTTTGGCAATTCCTTTTATTGTGTAGGGGGTTTTCTCTAAGTTTTCTGGCATTTACCTGTTAAGTCCCTGAAAAAATATAAATCACCAAAACTCATGGAACTTAGTTAGTATAATACCTATTCTATGTATTTTATTCTTTTTATACCCTTATACATATTTAATTGTCACATAAAAACATAGCTTAAAAGGTGTCAACAAGCTCCCCACACTTAGGCTTTTACTCGTCTCGATAAAAGGTTGGTTAATTATAAACTCATAAGCTCACTTTATATCTTTCTAATCTTACTAAGTACTTAAGCGATTATGAAACAAGATAGATAAAATAGAGTACTTTATTCTTTCAATCAATTCAATTTGGAGTTTTTGCAATGATTTTTGAAAAGAAAACATAGCTTACTCCTCTCTTTTATAATACTCTCAAATCACTTAATGATGATATATATATATATATATGTGTATTTGTGGATCCTCACAACATAAATATAACATATAAAAATTATAATAAAACTGTATGCGGTTGTAGGATCAAAAATATAGTATACTTACTTTGTATGTATCTGCAAAATCAAATATGGATCCAAGGAAAAACATTGTCTTTAGATCAAGATGTGCATGTGTGTGCTAATTCTACTATGCTCTTTTTTCTTCTCTCTTTTTTAGAATAAATATTTTTGCAAACAAGATCATGGGCTATCTTTATTTTTTTTTTTTTTAGAGAGGTGGACTCTGTGGGTCCTAGACTTTTGTCTGTTATTTCCTCTCTTTTAAAGATGTGGGTTCTACTGACCCTCGGACACTTGTCCATTATTCATCTTTATTTAGGGAGGTAGGCTCTACTCGCCCGTAGGACACTTGTCCATTTTTCATCTCCCTTTTTCTTTTTCTTTTTCTTAAGGAGGTAGGCTCTACTCTCCGTAGGACTTTTGTCCATTTTTCATCTCCTTCTCTTTCTTTTTTTTTTTTTTTTAAAATAAATTACTTTTGCATAGCCCATGCCTTGATGTACAAAAATAATTTATTGAATTTAGAGAGATCAACAAGCTGGAGCATTTAAATAAATAAAAACAAGTGTACGTGATCTTGATCTTTAGACAAGTCTTTCAACTTAGTTCACAAAATTTGACAAAGCTCAACACAAAACAAATAGCTTTTTATTGGTTTAATATTTATAACATGGCTCTAATATGAGATAAATTTTTATCATAAAGATGAAGTGAAGCTATTATTTTGATATTTTTGAAATAAATTCTCCAGCAGAAAAAAGATATCAAAAATTAAGTTCTCATAAATCTTCTATCTCAAATTTCACAACTACTTTAAGTAACTTAGATATTTTTAACAAAATCTTTTTCTTCAACAAAAATTATGTGAATTTATTCTTAGCAAAGCATATCAATATATTTTATTTTATTATTTAATATATAAGCAAAAAGTTTTGAAACCGTAACGCGAAGCCAAAATATAAATTAAAGCAAAGTTCAAAGATCAAACCCAGAGAGTTGGAGAAATCAAGACGAGAGGAGGAGGTAGCCCGGCGGCCGGCCTATTTCTCTCCGGCGGCCGCCAGAGCCCTCTTGCTCCTTGGCTTGCACTTTGTCGTGTTGGGTCTTCGTTACGTATTTATTGTTTTGCTTCTCTTTTTCGGGTTCGGTTTAGTTGTTCTTGATGTTCGTCTTCGTCTCCCCACACTATCTTTTATTATCCTTCATCCAAAAACATGGTGGAGACAAGAAAAACATATACAAAATATAGAAAATAATAATTGAGACAATAAATCAACAATTTATTCAAGAGCACTCTTTATTCAATTCAAACTTTATTGACTCACAATCTTGACTCAAAACTCTAACTTTAATTCGAAATGAAAATAGACTAAATAACTGACTCAACTAGTGCTCTTATATTCTCGAGCGTATTACATATCTCATTTAGTTAAGAGACACTTCGAGAACTCCTAACTTCTCAAATATCATTGAGTTCTTCTTCTCCAAAAGTATCTAAACGTCTAGAGAAAAGGCTAAGTTCACGCCTTTGCCATCGATCTTTGAACTAGTAGCCGTCCATCGGTGAGCGTCCCGATTCAAGGATGGTGAATTGACTTTGACTAAAGGCTTCGGTCCATATGGCACTATAGCCATGGAATTGTATAAGTTAGATGCCGCCTTGATCGGATCGTATATCACCATACGGGTTTCAACATTCTTCATAGTGAAAATAGGAGGTGCTGGTCGTCGGTCTTGAAGAAGGATTGAATGAGATGAGATTTAATGATCAGATGAGACTTGTTTATATAGACAGGGGATGTATAGAATATGATAGTAAGGTTTACAGTATGGTCGTCATTACAATGGGCTGGTTCTAGAATATTCCTGAGCAAAGAATGAGATAGAGAGGAGGCACAGGCCTGGCGGCCGCCAGACCCATTTGGGCCGGCCGCCAGTGCCCTGTTGCACTGTGCTTTGACCTTTTTCCTACGGCCTAATATATCTATTCTAATTGTAATGCCTTTACTTTTGGCCCATAAAAATAAATTTCACGAAAATTAATTATCTTGGGTTGGATAAATTATAAAGCCTATCTCATCTAATTCATTTAATTTATTTATTTCATCAGGCTTATCAGGATCATAGAAAATTTTAAGACGTTGGCCATTTACCTTGAATAACTTACCTTCGAGTCTTGAAGAGTGATTGCTCCATGTGATGACGAATTTACTACCTTGAATGGTCCTTCCCATTTACTCCTCAAGTTTTCCATGCCCGAATAATTTTACTGCGGAATTGAATAATAATACCCGATCTCCTGGGGTGAAAGTCTTTATCTTGATCTTCTTGTCATGCCATTTCTTGGTTCTCTCCTTATAAATCTTGGCATTATGATAAGCTTTCTCTCTCCATTCCTCCAATTCTGATATTTGCATCTTTCTCTCGAACTCCTGCAAAGATCAAGATCCATATTCCATCTCTTGATTGCCCAAAGAGCTTTAAACTCAAGTTCTACGGGTAAGTGACAGTCTTTCCATAAACAAGTTGATACGGTGTCATTCCAATTGGTGTCTTGTACGCTGTCCTGTATGCCCACAATGCTTACGGAAGTCTATCCTTCCATTTAGTTCCCATTTCTTCAACTATTTTTTTACGTAAAATATTCTTGATTTGCTTATTTGAAGTCTCTGCTTGTCCACTTGTTTGAGGATGGTAAGTCTGTAGCAATATTGTGACGAACTCCATTCTTCAATAAATATTGTGCGAATCTTCTATCAATGAAGTGGCTTCCTCCATCACTAATTACCATTCGAGGTACTCCAAATCTTGGGAATATAGTTTCTTCGAACATCTTGATTGAACTTCTACCATCTGGCGATTTGCATGGTAGAGCTTCTACCCATTTTGAAACATAATCCACGCCACTAGGATATATTCATAATTTCCGGATTTTTGGGAATGGTCCCATATAATCAATTCCCCGGACATCAAATAACTCGATCGAAGATTGGTTGTTAGTGGCATAGCATCTCTTGTATTAATATTTCCGTGTCTTTGACAAGCTCCACATCTTCGGATAAAATCTCTCGGTGTCTTGATACATGGTTGGCGAGAAAAATCCTTTTGCGGATCTTTGCATGAGTTACGAATGCCCCATAATGACCTCCATATGGTGATGAGTGACATCTTTCAATAATTTGAAGTCCTTCTTTTGCTGATACACATCTTCTAAGTAGCCCATCAGAGCATACTCTGAAGAGATATGGATCATCCCATAAGTGATGACGACTTTCATATATAAGCTTCTTTTTATCTGCACTGGTGCTACATATCCTGCAACCATAAAATTAACAAGATCTGCATACCGAGGGGATCGGTATGGGTTATCCGATAAAACATATCATCCCCGAGTGAGTCATTAATAGGTAATTCATTTGATTTTTCAAAGTTCATTCTAGACAAATGATCATAACAGAATTTTCTACTCCTTTCTTATCTTTAATTTCTAAATCAAACTCTTGGAGTAACAAAATCCATCTTATTAAATGAGGTTTAGCATCTTTCTTGGCGAGCAAATATTTTAAAGCAAAGATGATCAAGTGTAAACAATCACTTTAGCTCCTACCAAGTAAGATCTAAATTTATCTATAGCATAAACAAGCGCTAGCAACTCTTTTTCAAAAGTAGCATAATTAAGTTGTGGTCCAATCAAAGTTTTACTAGCATAAGCAATAGCATGATGTTTCTTGTTTTTAGTTTGCCCTAACACGCCCCACAAAGATAATCACGGCATCACACATAATTTCAAAAGGCAAAGACCAATCGGGGGTTGAATAATTGGTGCGAAAATAAGAGCCTTTTTCAAAGTTTCAAAAGCTTTAAGACAATCATTATTAAAATCAAAAGGAACATCTTTGGCTAACAAGCTGGTAAGTGGTCTAGCAATATGTGAAAAATCTTTTATAAATCTACGATAAAAACCAGCATGGCCTAGAAAACTTCTTATTCCTTTAATATTCACGGGGGTGGTAATTGTTCTATAACTTCTATTTTAGCTTTATCTACCTCTATTCCCCTTTAAAATCAAATGACCAAGCACTATCCCTTCTCTAACCATAAAGTGGCATTTTTCCCAATTAAGGACTAAGTGCTTTTTTTCACATCTTTGCAAAACTTTATCTAAGTTTTCTAGACAATCATCAAAAGTTTTTCCATATACAGAAAAATCATCCATGAAAACTTCCATAATTTCCTCAATCATTTCAGAAAATATAGACATCATACATCTTTGAAAAGAAGCAGGTGCATTACATAACCCAAAAGACATTCTTCTATAAGCATAAGTTCCATATGGGCATGTAAAAGTGGTTTTACTCTGATCATTAGGATGGATTGGAATTTGGTGATATCCAGAATATCCATCAAGGAAACAAAAGTAAGAATGTTTTGCCAATCGTTCTAACATCTCATCAATGAAAGGCAAGGGAAAATGATCTTTCCTTGTGGCTTTGTTTAATTTTCTATAATCTATGCACATTCTCCATCCTGTAACAGTTCTTTGAGGAATTAATTCATTTTTATCATTTTTAATAACTGTCATGCCTCCTTTCTTAGGCACAACTTGTACGGGGCTTACCCACTCACTATATGGCACAGGATATATAATCTCTGCATGTAACAACTTAAGAACTTCCTTCTTCACTACATCTCTCATCGCATTATTGAGTCTTCTTTGAGGTTCTATAGATGGTGGAATATTTGTGTCTGTAGGAATACGATAGGTGCAGAGAGCAGGACTTATTCCTTTTAAATCATCAAGTCGCGTAGCCTAAAGGCTGAACGATGTTTTTCTAAGACGATAATTAACCCGAGAGTCTGTTGCGGAGTAAGTTTATTATTTATGATCACTTTGGAGACTCGAATCTTGATTTAGGAAAGCATAAGTGAGGCCCGGTGGTAAAGGTTTAAGTTCAATAGGAGGTCTAGGTGGATTTTCAAATTCATCTAAAGGTTACAAGTAGTAGGATTTTCATCCTCTTCTTCAATAAAAAATTCGAATCATCTTCTTGATTAGATTCCACAAAATATTCTACGGTGGCCTCTTTAACTTCCTCCATAGGATCCGGTTACGGACAAGACTTCGGTTTAGCATGAATAGCTTGGACTATAGGTAATGTGAATTAAAGATTTTTATCTAGCTGAAAGTCTAAGTCTTCGGGTTGTTCTTTAAAAGTGAGTCTTTCAATTGGTTGTCCTATCAAGAAAGGTCAAACTCCATGATATCAAAGATATAGAAACTGAGATGTACCATGATGTTATTTACCTTGATTGGTAAGACATAAAGAATTCCTAAGCTTTGAATAATTTGTCCTGAAGGTTTTAGTAACAATTTTGTAGTAGGACTTAATGGCATATTTTTGAGATATTCATGAGCAAGAGATAATGCCATGATATTTATTCCAACTATAGGATTATAAAGAGCATCAAAAGGATCTTTATCAATTTGGCAACGAATAGGGACGGAAGGTGAATCCAAACGGATCACATCAGAAGAAAGCTCGATTCTTACGTCCATTCGCTACTCATAATTGAAACAAGTTCTTACGTACTTCCTTTTAAATGTGTTAAATCGAGAAGAGTTTATAGGATAAGGTTGTGATGTTTTAAACTTCTGAGATACAAATTGATATTTTGAGGTGTTTCCATAATCGAAAAGAGATCATCCTCGATATCAAGAGAAAGATCGAGAGATTGAAGTAACCTCTGGTTCTTCTAAAGGTTTAGGATTAGCTGAGATTTGTAAAGAATTTGAAATAGGATTGGTTTCAACTAATCTTTCTTCTTCTATTATTTCTTCTATTTTTAAAGATTTTCCTGTAGTTGGATCATCCTCCTTGTTTCTTGATATTTTATTTAAGATAGCAATGCATTCAGGGGTGAAAGATGAATAAAGGATCCATTAGCGAAGTATTCAAATGTTTTCTAGATTTTCTATTCGCACCAATATAGAAATGTTGAATTAGAACATGATCCGTATAGCGAGATTGGGTCCTGATTTGGAAAGTAAATCATATCGTTCCCAATAGGCACTCAATGATTCATTATCTTCTTGTTTAGAGGATAGGATCGAGAGCCTAAAGTTAACTAATTTAGATATAGGAAAGAAATCAGCCACGAAATTCAGTTATGCAAGTTTCCCAATTTCCTCCTATTCTTTCTTTATTTCTATTATACCATTTGGGCGCTTTTCCTTTCAAAGAGAATGGAAAGAGCATCCAACGGATAGTTTTAGGAGACATGCCTTCAATGTGAAGACATTTACATGTTTCTTCAAAAGTTTGAAGATGAAGAAAAGGATTTTCGTCAGATTCTCCTGAGAAAATATGGCTTTGGACCATCTCAATCAACCTTGGGCGAAACTCATAGGATCCAGCTTGAATGGGTTTAGATGATAGCACAGGGTTATAAGCTTGCCCGTTGGGTTTTAAATATTTATAAAGAGGGATAGTATCCATGTGGATAATGATTTTAAAAAGATAAAAAGATAAAAAGATAAAAAGGAAAAATCTATACTAATGATAAGATACAAGATTTAGTTTAGTTTCACGTAATCGACAAAACCGTTCTCCCCAAGAACGGCGCCAAAAATGCTTGTTGGTAAAAGTTATCCTACTGAATTATTTATAATTTGTATAGTCTCAGCAGCGAACGAAACGATGAGCACTTCACCCGGGAGGGTTTTAATTATCGAATCCACAGAGAGAATGGTGTGAGACTAATGAAACAGAACTAAACACTGAGATAGTAGTAAGGAACGGGAGTTCAGATAAAAGGTGAGAAGAATTCTAAGGTTGTCTAGTTTATACTCTTATAAGGCTTAAAGATATTTCTTAATGGGGACGTACTCAAAAGGAAAGTAAGGTCAAAACTTACTATTCCCCCAGCAACTATGTCCTACGTGTCCTATCTTACGGGACGTGGAATCCAAAGGAATCAATGGTACTGTCACTACCATGAACTACCACGATCCGGCAAGTAGGGTGTATTTATGAGTTATCTAGTATAAACACCACGTCTACACTAGGGGTAACAACTTCAATTCAAGAGCGACAAGAATCAAAGTACTCTAATGAGTCATAAACCGAAAGAAATATAAATAAGTAGACTTACTCAAATATAAGGTTGATCCGCCAAAGAAGTCTCAAGATCAAGTGCAATGAAGCCTTTGATCTCAGAGGTACAAGCGTAGAAGAGTCACCGACAGATCCGGCACTTCTCCTTACTTCTCCTCAACTCTACTTTCTATCTCTCAAGAACAGATCTAGAACTAGAACTAGTTCTTTGATCTATCTCTCAACTTTCTACTAATCTCTCTCAACTTGATCTAGCTCTCTTCTAATTAGAGAGGTATGGCTCTAGCTATGATCAAAGCTGAGTATGATGAATAATGATTTTCATGCCTATGGCTGGAGGTAGGACCCTCCTTATATAGTCCTGGTAGATGAATGCTGGCCCTTGGATCAAACCGACTTCAACAACGGCGTAGATACAACCACAAAGTCGGTTAGAAACCGACCTAGGAAGATGAGGCTGACATCTTGGCCCCACCTGGCGGCCGGCCTAATCCTCTCTGGCGGCCGCCAGGCCAGGGTGGACCCAAGGTGTCAGGTCTCTCCTGGTGTCTTCTGGTGTCTTCTAGAATGTTTTAGTTCACTTTTCGGGTCGAAATCCTTCTTTGGCAATTCCTTTTATTGTGTAGGGGGTTTTCTCTAAGTTTTCTGGCATTTACCTGTTAAGTCCCTGAAAAAATATAAATCACCAAAACTCATGGAACTTAGTTAGTATAATACCTATTCTATGTATTTTATTCTTTTTATACCCTTATACATATTTAATTGTCACATAAAAACATAGCTTAAAAGGTGTCAACAGTAGGTAGCACCCAGAAGATACTTACCAAGGGCAATTGTCTTGTTGGCTGCCAGATCTTCGGCCATGACTATGTGATTCAGCACAGGCTCATTGGACTTGCCGCAAAACACGAATCTACATAGCCAGAAATTCAGGAAAGCCTTGTATTCCTTGTCGGCAACTGGACCATTCTTCATATAGGACTCAATATGTTTCGTCCAAGGGTCGGCAGTTTTGATAGCTGTTTGGTTACTGCCGTACTGGTATTTCCAAGGGTGTACCTCCTCGGTGATGTTCAGACCAGTCATCATGAAGACATCAGCCAAGGCAATAGTCATTGGGCCGTGACCAAAGATAAAGGAGTTAGTGGCATTTGACCAAAAGTGAGCCCGCCATCAGTAAATCTTCATTCTTGGGGGTGCTGGACAAAGACAACTCTAGACATTGAGATATATCTTGGACATCCCAGTTCTCACTTCTGGATTTGGTTGATGAGATTCGTTTGTACCAATTGCGCCATCCGGCGATTAGGGGAAATGGTCAGGTCTTGAATGTCTTCTTCCATTGTTTCTTTGGAGAAGCGCCAAATTTGAAGGAAATCCTCTGACTTTCCTTCTCAATGAATTCAAGGGGGTCCGAGCTGCCTTTGGGGCCTAAGAAGTAGATGTCTGGATTGGCTTCCGTGGAAATCAAAATTTGGTCCTCATTCTCCTTTGAAGAAAAGTGAACGCATATAAGGAAAACGGATCTGAAGTTGGAACTGCTGAATCAACAAGGGAAATACGAAATTACCTCTAGAACCAAGTTGAGGGGATCCATCAAGGAGACTGAATCGAAGATTGGTGGTAGTCTAGGGTTTCAGGTTTTCTGGGGAAAGGAGATTAAGCGACTAACTGAAGAATAGCGCGGCTTTGAGCAAGGAAAGGGCAGATTGGTCAATTTTACAGCAAAAAGAACCTCTTTTACTCTAAAATTGAGGGGGCATATGTTAACACCAAAAATTGGTAGAGCCTGGATGACAGATGGGCCGGCACACGATGGTTCGATAAGGAGTCATTCGGCTAGCAGTATGGTGCCAATGATACTGTGGCATTCGGGAAAGCCGCTGTTATTCGGCTAAGGAGCCTGAGTCCGAGAAGAGCTGAGCAACAGATGGTTCGGCAAGCGTGGAGCGTCAAGAGGAATATCCGAGGATGAGGGCCCACATCACGTACAATTCCACGACTCCGAGAAGACTTGGAGGACAATGTATCTTAGCTAGATATTTAGTTACATCTATTCGTAATTAGCTAGGACTCAATAAGCCCGGGGTATAAATATGAGACCCCCGGCAGAATAAATGATATACCCAAATCAATACAAACAACCCGGCTCCGTGCCTTGGCTCGGCCACCCTTCGAGTCCGGTCGTGTCGCCGATCTATTGCAAGAGGATTCATCGACCCGTCGACCTCTGTAAAGTACCGGCAACCTTGCACCATGTCTAGTATCGTCAGGCGGATTTAGATTATTGCAAGAAGTCTTGTTCACGCTTAGTATCGTCAGGCGGATTTAAGCTATCAGGGGCAAGAGGGTTCTTTTGTCGATCATGAGCCATCCGGTGGGCTAAGGTCTGGCTAAGAGCTAGTTATCGGCTTCATTAGATTTTGGCAAGATCTAATGAATTCATTAAGTTACCACGTGTCTGCAATGCTTTCGATTTATTTATTTAATTATGTTTGCACACACTTTTTGCCCAATTTAGATTGATAGATCTCGGCTTTATCTTATCATAGATCTAGTTGCTTTTAGTGCTTTCATTGTACATCTTATTGTGCTACTAGATCTATCTGTTCATCATGGCCGAGAGGGATCAATCTAAGTTGTCACGTGTTGCGGGTTCGTAATCGTTTAGACCTTGACAGGACTGTGTCATCCGGTAGATACAGATCTTTGGGTTACTCTAGAGCTAGTCATCCGGTGGACTAGAGATCAGTTTAATCTGATAGGTTTTTACGTAAGGTAGTTCCTTCTTCATGGACCCCGATTCGGCAAGCTTGCCGAACACGGTTATGCTTTCACGTGTCATGAATGTCCATAGTGATATTTATGATTTATCTCATTCTATTTATCATGTTGTCAGTTAATTCGATCCATGCAATAGAGCTTTACAACAACATATCATGATGATCGACTTTACTTGTTCAAACATGTCTTTTGTGATCGTTCGGCAACTGTTTTTACATTACATGTCTTCATATTTGTTACCGAATGCATGCCTCAATCATCGACAGATAGCTCTCATAGCTATATGTCTTTACATCTGGCCTTAGAGCCATACATGCGGAACTGTCTTGGTCTCACCAGGCATGTTCTAGATCTCACGTTTACCTTCCTTGTCAATTAACAGGTCAAATTGACTGGCACGCCTTCGGATTCAAGACGCCCGGGCAGGGTAAAGCCAGCTATTCCGGCTTGTCAGTGTGTGCGGCGCAGGGAGTAGGATTTTTGTGCCTACACACATGATGAACAGGAATGCTCCCCTCTGTTCAAATGGCTTTGGAAGTCCTCAAACCTAGGCAAGCACAAATTCTTCTTTTGGCTCTTGCTCAGAGATAGACTAAGCACAAGAAACATCCTGAAAAAAAAAATATGGTCCTCCCAAGTTATTCATGTGTTCTCTGTAATACAAACTCTGAAGAATGTAGTATGCACCTCTTCTTCCTATGCCCTTTCAGTCAAATGTGCTGGAACTATGTTGGAATTACATGGAATGTTTCTCTGCAACCTCTTGACATGATTCTTGAAGCTAGAGAAAGTTTTGGCAGTCATATTTTCAGGGAAATTGTCATAACTACCTGCTGGGCCATCTGGTTATCGAGGAATGGAGTCATATTTGACAATGAACAAGCAAGCCTTGCCCAATGGCTGAGAAGATTCAGAGAGGAATTTAGCCTTGTTTGTATCAAAGCTAAACCATCAAAGAAGCACCTTCTAGTTTCCTGGAGAGATAACAATAATGTATAGAACCTTCTTTTTTTTTTGCATTTTGGGCATAGCTTTGTAAACTCTTTTGTACAGTGATTCTTTCATTTAATTAAAAAAAAGGGGCATGTGGGGGATCCCCCCTCATTGACCCGGTTGGGTCAAAAAAAAAATTGTAATTTTTCTGTGTGTACCGAGAAAAACGCACGGAAAAATTCGACACGCTCAGAACTATTCCATGACGACACGGCATGTTGTGCAGTTCACTTTGCAGCAACAGGATGATGACGACGATGTAAGTGGGAAGCCATGAAGGAGATGGAGTTGCTGTAGAAGAAAACATGAAACCGGCGTAGGTTGCTGTCATGCAGCACCGAGCTCCCGGCGGCGTACCCCATTGGGCCACACACCGCCTGGTGGGTGTAGGCCCGCCTGGTACGTTGACACTCGCGGCGAGCATTGCGAGTAGCATCACGTACTTCCGCTTTGCGTGATCTCCTTCTCCTTGGTTGTCGCCGTCGTCGTTGCTCTCAACTGTGCCACCGCCGTTGCCGTTGGACGACTGATGATCCAGGTGGTTGTCGTCGTCGCCGTCGTTGTTCTCTGTTGTGCCTCCGCTGTTGTCAGCGTTGGAGGACTGACGATCCAGCTAGGTGGTTGCCAAGTTTTTAAATAGCGGTGCATTTTTTCTAGGGGCTATAAAGCTATAGCGGTGCTATAGCGGAGCTATGCTAGATAGCGGTTTATAAGAAAAATTATGAAAAAAACTCCAATAATTGATGTCAAAACAAGGCAAATATGATATTTGGTGAACACTGTTGCCCAAACATGGATCTGGCAAAGCCCAGAGGTCAGCTTGACCAGAGGGCCGCTTGATTGAATTGAACTTGCAATGTCTTGGTTACAGAGAGGGGGTGGCTGCTGCTTATATAGGCAGAGCTCCTTGCCTTTACTTAGGGGCTAAGCATAGCCTTTACTTAGGGGCTAAGCAAAAGTAAGTGCAGGAAAGTAAGATACAAGTGCTAGGGATTAACTGCTATCAATCTCCCCTAAGACCTAGCACTACGTCGGCTTCTTCGGACCAATCCTCCCCCTCATCTCCTAAAATTTTGATCTTCCCGAGACTTGGTAAGAATGTCGGCCCGCTGATCTGGCACGTGGGGATGTAGGTGGCCTTCATGCTTCCATCTTCCGGACATTCCACGATGAAATGGAACTTGGTCCTGATGTGCTTGCTACGTCATGGAAGACCGGATTCTTGGCCAATGCGAGAGAGCACTTGCTGCTGTCCCTCGGCTCCACAACCTCCACGCCTCTCCCCGGCGGCTCCCGAGCGGCTGGACAGCCATAGGGCTTGCTTCGATGTAGTGGTGGCGGCGACGTACTCGCCTCGCAGCTTGACGGCCACCACCTTGTTTGGCGATTGCCGGTGATGAGACGGCCGCCCGGGAAGAACATCGTTCACGGTGCTCCGGCTTGTGTCCACATCGCCCGGCGAGGTCGCCGTCGCGATAGCCAATGAAGCGTCGCGGAGTCCGGCGCACTTTTGTAGTGGAGCCCGAAGTCCAGCGTCCCTGCCACATACCGGACACGTGCTTCCGCGGCTGCGGTGCTCGGCCGTGGGCGCTCCATGAACCGGCTCGGGGTAGCCGACGGCGAACGCCAAATCTGGCGGGTGTGCACAAGGTACCGCAGGCTTCCCATCAGCCGCCGATACGTCATCGCATCAACCTCCTCCGTCGTGCTCTCCTTGCTCAGCTTCAGCTTCTCTTCCATCGGGGTGGCTGCTGGATTGCAGTCCACCATGTCTCCCAGCTCGAGAACCCATCACGCGTAGTTGGGCGACGCAAAGTGATGCCCTTGGCATCTGGTGGACCTCGGCGCCGAGGTAGTAGCGAGCGGGCGAGATCACTCATCTCGAATCGATCCTTCATGGCGGCCTTGAAGCTCTCCACCTCCCTCAATCGGTGCGGTGATGATCGGTCGTCGGCGTGACGCCGACCCGACAACGAGTCCTTCATTTGCCGCGCCGGGTACACTTTGCCACCTCATGCGCTCTGGCTGGAAGCCCATACGCTTCGGCGTGGCGTCCGGCTTCTCATTCGGGGCGCGGCGCTTGCCGCAGCCCGTCTGGCGCCTTCTTGGGCGGTACACCTTCCCTTCTTCTCCGGCGATGACGCCCGGCGGCCGCCGCCGCGCGTGCACCTCCTCCTTGAGGTCGCCGTTGAGGAAGGCGGACTTCACATCCATGTGGTGGACCTTCCACCCTTCCTGTGCCGCCAGTGCGAGGAGCATCCGCATGGACTCCATCCTCGCCACCGGCGCGAACGCGTCTTCGAAGTCGACTCCCTCCTGCTGCAGGAAGCCTCGCGCCACCAGCCTCGCCTTGTGCTTGGTGACCACCCCCTTCTCGTCCTTCTTGAGCCTGAAGACCCACTTCAGCGAGATCGGGCGGTGGCCGTCGGGGAGGTCCACGAGCTCCCAAGTCCGGTTCTTCTCGACCGACTGGAGTTCCTGCTTCATTGCCGCCTCCCACTCTGGATGGCCCTTGGCCTCCGTGTGGTTGACGGGCTCCCCGGCGTGCGTGAGGTGGAGCTGAGCGAAGAGCCGCTCTGCCTGCCCCGGCGGCGAGTCATCCCCGATGATGTTCGTCACCATGCGGTAGCGGAGTGGTTCGTCGTCGTAGTAGGCGTCCAGCCGCTCCTCATTGTTCTCCAGTGGCGTAGCCAGTTCGATCGAGGGTGCGGACGTGGCTGGCGCAGCTGCCGGTGTGGTTGGTGCCGCCTGGGGCGGGGAGTTCGAGCTCTCCCGCGCCTCGGCGCCACTCTGCTCCCCCGGAGCTGGAGCAGGGGATGGCGAGCCCGGCGCGGTCTGCGGATGAAGCGAGCTTCGGTGGCGGTGTCCCGGCTCCCCCGATCCTGCGTCCTCCACCGCTCGATGACGAAATCCTCGTCCGCTGAGCCATCTCCTCTCCTTCCTTCAGTGAATCCCAGCCGCGGCTCTCGTTGAAGACCACGTCTCGCGAGACGCGCACGCGCTGGGTGGCGGGGTCGAGGATGCGGTAGGCCTTGGCGCCATCCGCGTACCCGATGAAGATCCCCGGCCGGCTGCGATCGTCCGGCTTCTTCACCGCTGCGGATAGATCCTTGGCGAACGCCACACGGCCCGAACGTGCGTAGGTGCCCCACCCGCGGCGCCTTGCCGTGCCGGGCCTCAGACGCGGCGTCATGCCTGCGGCGCCTTGGTCGGGGCCCGGTTCCAGCAGATGGATGGGCGGTGACCACGGCCTCGCCCGAAGCGTGCCGCCGGACTCCTGCGCCTCGCCGGCGCCCGGGCCATGGCGACCACCATGCAGTTCGGCGCTCCACAACGCCGTTACGCTGCGGCGTGAGGAGCGCCGTAGTGGCGCCGATGCCCTCCTCCGCGCAGGGCGGTGAACTCGCCGACGGTGAACTCCCGCCCGTTGTCCGTCCGCGGTGCGCGCCTTCTTGCCGCTCGCATCTCTCGCCCGCGCTCGCGAGTCTTGATGGCGTTCGCGGCCATGTCCTTCGTCGTCAGGAGCGCCACCCACATGTACCGCGTGGCATCGTCGACCAGCAGCAGGAAGTAGCGCCTGCCATCGGGAGTCGCCGGCGTGATCGGCCCGCAGAGATCCCCGTGCACCAGCTCCAGCGGATCCTGCGCGCGGTACTTGGCCTCCGACGGGAACGGCGCGCGACGGTGCTTCGTGATGACGCACGTGTCGCAGAACTGCCCGACGTGCTTGATCGCCGGCAGTCCGCGCGCCATGCCCTCCTTGGACAACCTCTGCAGCGCATCGAAATGCAGATGGCCATACCTCTCATGCCAGCGCCACGCCTCATCATCCTTGCGCGCGGCCAGACACAACGGCTTGGCGGTGTTCATGTGCAGGATGTAGAGCCGGTTGGCGCTCCGCCGTACCTTGACGAGGAGCCGCTCCGTCCGGTCCCAAATCCGCAGCAGACCGTCCTTGATCTGCACCCGAGAGCCTCCCTCGTCGAGCTGCCCCAAACTCATGATCGAGTTCCGGAGCGCCGGGATGTAGTACACCCCGTGGAGCACCCTGTGCTCGCCGCTCTTGGCCTCAAAGATGATGGACCCGACGCCGTGGATCTCCACCTTTGACTCGTCGCCGAACTTCACCGTGCCTCTGGCCGTAGTGTCTAGGTCGGTGAAGAGCTCGCGTCGCCCGGTCATGTGGTGCGTTGCGCGGGTGTCCAGGTACCAGCCATCAATTTTCTCGGCGGCAGCGGGCTCGGAGTGGAGGAAAGCCATCGCCTTGGGCTCGGAGATGTCTCGCGGCACCGACTTGGCGTAGAAGGAGGAAGCTTGAGCCCTGCTGCTGCCCTCCGCCGCGTCCATCTCCACGAACCCGCACGCCAGGAACAGAGCTGCATCGCCCTCTGCTTCTGCAACGTGCGCCGCACCTCGATTGCGGCGAGGTTGGGGGCAATCCCGCGCCCAGTGGCCGGCTTGGTTGCAGTTGAGGCAGGTGTCGTCGCGTCCCGGCCGCCGATCGCCACCGCCTCTCTCCCCTGCACCTTGATCGCCTCCCTTTCCCTTGTTCTTCTTGCCACCGCGGGGACGGCGATTGCGGCCACCATCCTTCGACGACCCGGCGCCCTCCTCCTTCTTCTTCTTGTCAAAGGCCCGCCAGTGCTCTGCGGTGTACGGGAGCTTGCCGTTGCTCGCCTCTGCCTCCGGCGGCTTCTCTCGATCCTAGATCGACTTCATGTGTGCGGTGACATCCTCGATGGTGAGCTCGCGGAAGTCGAGCAGCGTCTCGATGGAGAGCACCAGCTACTCGTACTTCTTGGGCATGCACCGGAGAAACTTCTCCACGGCGCGGCTCTCGTTGAGGTCGGTGTCGCCATTGCGCGCCATCTGCTCCATCAGATTGGTCAGCCGCAGCGCAAAGTCCTCGACTTGCTCCCCCGGCTTGAAAGTGAGACCTTCCCGGCCGCCGCGGGAGCCGCCGCACGCGCTCACCCGGCCGACGCGCCGTGTGGCGATTGCCTCCCGTGCAATCTTCGCCGCCCTCTTCCCGGCGATGGCGGCGCCCAACTCCGGCGGCACAGCCGCGCGGAGTGCCTCCAAGGCCCGCCGATCCTCCTCGTACGAGACCTCGACGTACCGCACGGCCTCCCAGAGTCCGCGCGCCTGGAGCTTCACCTTCATCAGCAGGCTCCACTCGTGGTAGTTGGCGCGGGTGAGCTGGGGCCAGCCGCCTGCTGGATCCCGGTACACCTGCACCACGGGAGCGCCAGCGTCGCCAGCGCCGCCGCCGGGAGAGCGCGACGCTCATGGCGCCGCCGGGGCTCCTCAATCCTCCAGCCCTGCTCGCCTTGTCGTCCTCCTCCGCCTTTCACCTCCCAAGCGGTGCCACGGCAAGCGGCTACCGCGGCCTGAGCCGCGGTTGCCGCCGCGACGCCCGGTGCAGCTTTCCCCGCGCCCACGCCTCCCGCGGCGGCGAGACGCTCCACTAGACTCCCTGAGCCCGCGGACGCACTCCCCTTCTCTGTCGCTGAAGACAGCCTCGCAGCCTCTGCAGCCCGGTGCGCTCTCTCGGCTGAAGTGGACATGGTGGTGACGGCGGCGGCGGCGGCTGGTGGGAAGACACTAGAACCCTAGGCTCTTGATACCAATTGTTGCCCAAACATGGATCTGGCAAAGCCCAGAGGTCAACTTGACCAGAGGGCCGCTTGATTGAATTGAACTTGCAATGTCTTGGTTACAAAGAGGGGGTGGCTGCTGCTTATATAGGCAGAGCTCCTTGCCTTTACTTAGGGGCTAAGCATAACCTTTACTTAGGGGCTAAGCAACTTAGGGGCTAAGCAAAAGTAAGTGCAGGAAAGTAAGATACAAGTGCTAGGGATTAACTGCTATCAAACACAAATACGTTTTCAAGGTTCTACAAGTCTAAATAACATTACCAAATACCAATATGACATTACAACATGTTCCATAAAACTTTAATCGTCCAAAATACCAAATTAGTAGCAAATGAAATTCAAAATAGCGGTAAATAGCGGCGCTATAGCGGTAAGTAGCTGTAAATAGCGGTGCTATAGCGGAAATGCGGCTATAGCCCGCTATTTTAAACAGGAGGTGGTTGTCGTCGTCGTTGTTCTCAACTGTGCTGCCGCAGTTGGCGTTGGGGGACTGACGATCCAGGTGGTTGTCGTCGTCATCGTTGTTCCCAGCTGTGCTGTCGCCATTGACGTTGGAGTTGGACGATTGACAGTTCCCTGGTGTCGTCGGAGTAGGCGTAGATGACGACTACGCCCCCCTGCGCCTGATTCTGTTGCTGTTGTTTTCGAATGTACTTCTTCATCAGTATGTTCTAAGGGTGGGATGATTGGGATGGAGTTCAATCGCGTTCATCACTGCAGCCTTTGCTTCCATCATCTCTTCCTTACTGGCGCCTCCAGATCGGAACCAAACTTCCATAACCTGCAGAGACAGCAGGTTCCCTAGGTCCAAGTCGAAACCACCACTGATTTCTCTCGTCTCCCGGACAGGGATTTCCAACTCAAGCTCAGCGAGCCTTGGCATAGCTCCTTGCTGAAACACTACAGGCCCTCCAAATCCCTCCATCCTGCAATGCACCAGGCATGGGAATGAACAAGAACCAACGGTGAACTTTCCATGGATCTGGAGATGTTCATGGTCCACCGTCAGAAATAGATCACAGAGAGCAGGCAACCTCCCGAGGATTTCGATATCCTGCTGCTGCAGCCCCCTTACTCCGATGTAGAGGGAAGAGAGGTCCACAAGGTATGAGGGATTCACCCACGTAGGCAGTGTAGATAACCAGCAATTGTATAGTTCCAATCTACGGAGATATTGAGGGGCGACAACGACCCAATCATCCAAGTTGCATTCACCAGAATTAACCTCGATTTGTAGACTCTGAATTTTATGCAACTTGTTTAGGCACCACACCAGAGATTTATCAAAGCTGTTGTTCCAATTAGTTAAGGTCATAATTCTCAGCACTTTCAGTTGTGTTAGATAGCCCAGCTCTTCTATGAGTTCTCTGTAGTCATCATGGATGCCTAAAACAGAAAGCTCTTCAAGGGCTATCATGTTCCTGATCCCTTTTGGTACTCTTGTGAAATAACTTATGCGTAGACACATCATCTGTGTTAGCAGAACAATAGTTGACGGCAAACTAGTGATTTTAATCTTACGTCCCCATACTTCCAATGTTTGTAAAAACCGTAGGTTTCCTATTTCTCCAGGGAGCTGATCAATACCTGTATTTGATAGTCCTAGGTACCTCAAGTGAAGTAAATTCCCAATGTACTTAAGGATGTAACCTTGTGAAAGATCACAATCTTGTAAATCCAGTACCCGCAAAACTTTAAAGGTGTGAAGGGTTGGCACTTGATCAATAGCAGGTGGAAATACAAGAAATGATCTCAAATGTTCTATTCTCATATTAGCATCAAGTTTACCATGACTTGGCCTGTTATTTTGAAGTGATAACCTTCGAACTTTTTCCAGTGGAAATGAGCGACCAACACCATTATGTAGAGTAACAAAGTTTTCTTGACTTGAGAAGGAACGAGCAAGATCAAGCACCATATCATGTACTCTGCAATATTCTACCATGCCGCTATATTTGTCACATATGGGTTGGATCATACTTCTGTTTATGAGCTCATAAAGGTAACTCTCCCCGATTTCAAATAAGCTCTTCTCTTGCTTTCCAGATTGGATAAAACCTTCAGCTATCCATAACCTTATCAAACGATCTCTGTAAATTTTATAATCTTCTGGGAACATACTAAAATATAACAAGCAAGTCCTTAGATGAGATGGCATGTTATAATAGCTAAGTGACAGTACCTTTCTCATATTTTCTACAGTGTAATTCTCCTCTAGTCCAGCACCAATAGAGTTGCACACGTCATACCACTCTAGCTTGTTTCTTCTTTTACTAGCCAGCAAACTAGAGATTGTAATGATAATTAATGGAACACCAGAACATTTCTTTAGTATTCTATCTGATACTTCGGCTAGCTGTTCATCTAGCCATTTGTCTTTGCTTTCTTTGCCAAATATTCTTCCATACATTAATATCTTGGAGTTCTCAAGAGAAAGGGGCTTCATCTTATAAGCACCACCAATCTGGTCAGCAACAGTAAGAATACGGGTAGTTGTGATAATTCTGTACTCATCATTGTCATCTAGCAGTGCACATCTAATTGTAATCCAGTATGAGATGTCCCATATGTCATCAATAATAATGAAGTACCTGCATATATGGTTTCAACATAGCCATGTCACTAAGCAAAATATGGAATATATTTTCTCACATATACTATGAACATTGTACAGACTAAAAGTCTTAATTAATAATCAAGTGGTACATATCAAAGTCCTTGAAGAGATGCACGGCATGCATCTCTATTCCCGCTACACGAGTCCATCGTCAACCAGTGGTCTTGTATAAGCTAGAATCTTAAGAGACATAAATATAAATTTTATGCTTATAGCTTACGAGTAATCAAAATTACTTATATCAAGAAAAGCTAAAACTTATAATTTGGAATGGAGGGCATATTTAAGGAGTTAGTGAGATCATGTATCATAATGATAGGGTAGGTAATTTATAGCAATTCTGATTTAGCTTTTGAAGATACTGTTTTTCTTAATTTCACGGCTAAATAAAAACTCCATATAATAAATTGATGGCTAGCATGTTGTTGTGATGCATTCATACCTCTTCCTCCTAAGGAATTCTCTTAGTTCGCTGATAATATCATTGATACTTGCGGAACTATACTTCTTGGTTAGTTGGTGAAACATGTCCTTGAATAATTGATCCATATCAGGAGTTTGAGATATGGCTACAAAAGCTGAGCAATCAAATTGCCCTCGTAGCTTTTCATACACCACATTAGCAAGAGTTGTCTTTCCCAAACCTCCAAATCCCACAATGGAAACTATCTTGCCTTGTTGTTTTAATAATTCATTGCCTTCAATCAGAATTTTTGTTACTTCATCTCTTGCCTCATTAATGCCAACTAGATTTGTCAACTTCTCATATCGAACCAATGCACGATGATCAACCTTGGAAGGCCTATCAACACTGTAGTTAACCTCATACCTGCGGCGCCGGTCATGCACCTCTACCACACGACTCTTGATGTCCCTAATGTCTGTAGCAATCTTGCGACGGATCTTTGGCTGCATCAAGGAACCAAGGGTCTTATCAATGAACTTCATGAGGAAGCTATGCTTTTTGGCTGGCTGATAGCCCTTGATTTGCACTATGAATATGTCGATGTTGTCCTCTATATCGTAGGACAACTCTCTTACATTCTTGGCCCAAATCTTATCCCCACTAGGAAGCTGCTCATCTGGAGTCTTGTAGATGTCCTCAAGGGCAGCCTTCATGCTCTCAAGCTCAGCTTGCAGGAACCTAATCCCCCCTTTGACCTCCTTTTGCAGATTGTACTCGTCGGCAAGCAGGTCACCGAGCTTGGGAAGGAGGCTTGGCAATGCCCCCAACACGACCTCCATTATTGATGCTTTTGGCGCGGTGCGACACAGCAAGGAGCAAAGGCTGCAGGGGATGGTGGTATATGTTTCTCACTTTGCGTGCTGTGACTAGCAGTGTGGTTCTTGGAGAAGAGTGGTGGTGCGTGGGTTACACTCTTGTAGTTTGTTCCAGAGGAGAGCAGTAGGACCTCAACCAATATAGAGGTTGAGTTGAGGTCTCCATAGTTGGCTGGCAGACCGCGTCATTGCAATGGATGTGCACATCCGCGTCAGATGGCATAGACACATATAGTATTGTACTGCATCCCCGCGACTCTACTGGTCTACTAAACTAGCCCCCCTGACCACTTTCTTTCCTAAGTCTACCTACTCCACATCGATCAGGATTCTCTAAATAATAAATAAATACCAATGATATATATGAATCACCTAATGCTGCCGAGAGAGCATGAAGGCCGGTCAGCCATTGCAATGACGCGGTCTGCAATTTCCGTCCACATCCACCTGCTAGCTAGTCGTGCTAAAGAAATGTGTCGCCCGGCCGGCCATATATATGGGTCAGAATTTCCGTCCACATCCACCGCGCGTGTCCACGGGTCAGCAACGACCATGTTGATCGACATATTACCTCTAGCTATTATTTGCCGGTATTGATGACTCTGGCTGCACGTCATGGTCATCAAGTTTAGTATAACAATATCGTTAAGCCCGTCTCGATTATTAGGTGGACACTGCGTATGCTGCATGCCGATCATACCTTCCAGGAAAGGATCTCAAAAAAAAAAAAAAGAGCTTCTAGATGTAAAGACGTGTTGCTTTTATATTTATATTTTGGATATAAATGTACAAGTGGAAACCAGCAGACAATGGTGCTGTTTGATATTCCTTCAATTCCAAATGTTTGTCTTTAACCGTGTGTTTGGTTCCGGGGCTAGTGGGTTGGGTTGGTTCCATCCCTTGTTTTTTTGGATGGCTCCAACCTCTCTCATGTTTGGTTAGCAATTTTGGGTTGGGTTGGTTCCATCCAATTTGTTGTTTGGTTGGAGGGATTAGAAAAGAGGAGAGAAAATGGATGAATGACACCGTGAGCATAAGAATTTTTCACTGAGACCCCTGGAGTTTCCTGAAATGAACCAAGCCTGGATCTAAAAATCTTCTCTCTAGCTATTAAGCATCTGGACCCAAGAAAGAGCTTCTATTTCAGTTTTACTCCCTTTTCTTCTCCCCATCGAACACAGCCCGCGACGGGCGCCGCGAGCCCGGGCCAGATCCGCCGTTGTGGCGCTGCGGCTCGGCAGCCGGGGGCGAGCAGCCGCCCGCTGGGGCACATTGGCCGCCCACCATGGCACAGCACCCACCGGGGCACAGCCACCGCCCGCTCCGCCACCGAGCCACACGCCGCCACCGAAGTCGTCCGCGCTCGACCGCGGGCACGCCATGGCTCGAGCCGCGCGCTGCCACCGAGTCATCCGCGCTGAAGGTACGCTGGAGGTTGCGGCAGGGGAGCATGGACGAGCGTGGAGAAGAAACGGCTCTGACGGAACCCGCTACCGAGAAACGGGTGTTGGATCCGTCTGCCAGATTTCGGCGGATGGAGCCAACCCGCATCTACGCCCGAATATTCCTTCTGGGTTGGCTCTGTCCCCTTCGCTCTCCATCCAAACACCCTGAAAAGGGGTTCGACCCAACCAGGTTGAACTCCACCCTCCAACCAAACACACGGTAAGTAAATCATCATGGTGTTAGATGTATATGATACTACTGAGGAACACACCACCACTATCAGATAGACTGGAGCTGCATACAGACAATGGTTGTGTGTGTGGACGACCTCCATTCATGCTCTGCTCTTGGTGCAATGCAAGGAGCAAAGGATGCTTCTGTGTGTGGGCGCGGAGTGAGCAGTGGTGATTGGACTTGTTCAGTGGTACTAGTATTTAAGGTAACTTATTGTATAATGGAAACCTGGCCTAAGAGTCACGGGCGGGGTGAGGAAGGTGGTCGATACAGGTGGTCTGCTGCTAGATTTTATAAAGAACTTGTTGACACGAAATCGGGGCTTCACACCGACATACCGGGAGGGCCTTGGACGCCCACGAAGGCCGCGATCGACCTTGGAGCAGCGAGCACCGTAGCGTGGCCACCCTAACCGATCTAGAGATCGGTAGGGGTGACGTGGAGCTCGGTGACGGCTGGAAGAACCTCCGAACGCACCTCCGGGAAGACCCGTCGGGAGGACGCACGCGAGGGGTGTCCTAGGACCAGCGTGACCGCCTAGAACGCCGACAAAGAACGCGGAGTTTGTCGCCGAACAGCAGGATAGAGGGGTTGAAGGAAGAAGATGACTTACAAACGGGACAGAAGATAGATTGATTGTCGATTGGATGTAGATGGGATGAAATCGGCCATGAACCTCTATATTATATAGAGGAGGGTGGTCTTATCCTTTTAGGAAACCGTCCTTGGACGTTTCCAGGCCTCAAAAACCGACCTAAACACGATTGGAAACAAATCGGTTCAGATCTCGTACGGACACGGGGCTGCGTCGGGGCGACCGGACGCACGGAACAGGCCGACCGGACGCACCGGTCACAGCGTCCGGTCGGTTTAACAGAAAGGTCTGCAAACCGATCGCGACGCGCGACCCGACCGGACGCTAGGACCGGACGCACTGGTGCTTCCGGTTGACGCCTCGAAGCAGGCCTGAACGCCCGGCTGACTGACCGGACGCGCGGGGAAGTGACCGGACGGTCCGGTCGCATGCGTCCGGTCACCTTCTGGAATTTTACCATGACTTAGACCACGCCATTTTTGGGTGTCAACAAAACTGCATCTCCAATAATGGCGATCGAGAACGTGATTGCACGTTGCAGCCCTCGAAAGGCGCTGGTCGTTCTCTCTCTCTCCGCGTGCGCTCGCGTGTGTGGAGGATGAACATTGGATTTATTGGCACACAATGCAAGCACCTCCACTAGAGTACACTTGCATTTCTCGATCTCCTGACAAGTACCTAGGACTGCTAGGTTTTTTTAGATAAAGGATAGAAACCAGGCTAGGTTTTCACCCAGTTATTGAACACCCGCGGGCACAGCAGGGACAGACTGACCAACGGCTTCAGCGGCGCCTTCAACAAGGTATATGGCACAGACAGTTCCACCGCCACCGGCTTGGCGTAACTCGCCAGGTAAGGTTCTCACCCAAACCGCCGTCGCCACCGTCGACACTGCGCCCGGCCAATGGGGAAGGCTGCCTTCAACGGAAGGTAACCATCAGCTTCGCTCAGAAGGCGGGCAGCCCCGACGCTGACTGCGGATCAGATCCAGGCCCAGGAGCCAGAATCCGACCCGCCGCCGCCGCCGCAAGACGAACGGCATGCCGGCCGTCGTCGACGATCCACCACCACATGGAGCGCGGGTACTGCCGGCAGAGGGGCAACACCGTCCTGCACCAGGGGCGCACGATCCATGCCCGGCGGGCCCAAATCGGACTCCCGCCGCCGCCACGACGGCACGCCGAGGTCGGAGACGCCCACCGCCGCCGACCGCCTTTGCGCCTGCCCAGCCATCGGGCCGACGCCGCCGCGAGCCGTGGACGGCGACCTCGCCGAGCCCCACGCTGCTCGGACGAAGTCACCCCACCTCGCGCGTCGTCCCGCGCCGCCCACACCATCGGAAAGAGAGGGTCCCGTCGCCGCCATCCCGGCCGGCCGCGCTGCCTTGCCCGATGGCCCGCTCGGCGGCGGCGTGACCGGTGATTGGAGAGGAGGAAGAGGGCGTGGTGGCTAGGGATGGCCGCCTGAGCCGCCTGCGTGGGGGCGACACGAAGCGGCGGCTAGGGTTTGGTCTGTTAGATTGAGAAGTCACGGGCTCCCCTATTTCTCATAAACAGCCCCTAGGACTGCTAGTTATTAACGTTAAGCTCAATAATCTCAATAGGTCTACATTAGACTGGTGCCTGATCGCCAGAAACATTAGCGATTACAAACTCTGGTGCCTGATCTAGCTATAGACTACTGGCTTCACCATCATCTAAAACAGGCACTAATATAATCCCTGCCAGGAAATCTGTTAACGTTACACGTCCTACAGCACTTTGCAATATTACGACAAATGAAATCAAAGCCCAAACGACTTCTAGTTTCTCTGTGCAGGATACCTAGCTCCGATTGATCAAAGCCGTTAGCAGAAAATGTAGCCACCAATTAGGTCTGGGCATCTGACTCAATAAACACCTTTTGCATTATTTCCACAGATGCTGAGCCTTTTCAACAAGCCACTTTCGGTATGACAATTACTTCAAAAAATTTCCAAAGGCCCTGTAGTGCCGCCATGCATAGAGTTTCTATGTGATGTCGAACCATAAATGCATCCCCACCACTCGGATTATTTGCTATTCTCTGCAAAAAAAAAAGTACTAGCACAACTAATTTTGTAGAACTCATCTGGATGTGCTCCCTATAATTTTTACTTGTCCTGAAGAGGCCGGATCACTACGGGAGGCTGGTCCTTTGCTGAGCGGATCGGCCGCTCGGCAAAGGACGTACTCCGCTCGGCGACGGCTTCGCCGAGAGAATGTGTACCCTGCTCTCGGCAAAGCCCCTTCGGGGAATTTTTCGTAGGCATAGATCCTTTGCCGAGCACCAAGTACACTTCCCCTCGGCGAAGCCTTCGCCGACGGCCAAATTTCACCCTCGGCAAACAAAAGTAGCCATTAACGGCAGTTCGAAATGACGGCAGTTACACCTACACTTTGCTGAGCACCAGCTACCGATGCTCGGCAAAGAATTTAATCCTTTTTTTTCCAAATTTATTTGCCGAGAGTCCACCGTGGCGCTCTCGGCAAACTTTTGTTCCTTTTTTTTGGAAATTCCTTTGACGACAACCATTCCGGGGAACCCTCGGCAATTGTTTTTCTTTCTTTTTTTGCAAATTGCTTTGCCGAGAACCGTCCCTGGGAGCCCTCGGCAAAGATTTAAATTTCCTTTTTTAGAAATTCCATTGCCGACGGCCTGGATAGTGAACCCTCGGCAAAGCCCTAGCCTTTGCCGAGCGCTGTTGTCATTGCTCTCGGCAAAGCTGGGAATATGGGTTTTTTTGCTTCCTCTTTCCCAGCTTTGCCGAGCGCAGTTGCCACTGCTCTCGGCAAAGAGTCAAAAAATTGCTATTTTTTATTTTTGGTTTCCATCTTGACAAACAGAAGACATATATCACAAATAACACATATATCACATCCATTCCAACACAGAGGACATATATCACACATTGATCACACATTTGATACTTACGGTGCATATAAGACATCCATAACACATATATATCGCATATGTCCATCAGTACACATGTCCACAAGTCTAACCACATGTCCACAAGTCCGTCCACAAATCCACAGGTCTAAGCACAAGTCCACAAGTCTCAGAACAAGTCTCACGACATCATCCACTAAGTGAAAATACGGGGACGGTCCGAGAGGTGGGAAGGGTGGGATCTGAGATGGCGGCGACGGGAAGACTTGCTCACCACCATCAGGCGCCCGATTTGAACCGTCGCCGATCCAGGCTGCGCAAAGGAGACAAGATTGCAAGTGTTAGACTAGGTTACTTTGTACATGAACACCACGAACGAAAACCTTTGCTATCATACTCACTGGAGTGTTAGTCGGAAGCTGTTGTGGAACGACTGGAGCTAGGAGCGAGGCTGGCAGAGGCATACCACCTAACCTGGCTATGTACTTGGTAAGTTCCTCGAACTTCTGAGCCAGTGCCTGCTGCGTGGCCTCCACCTCCTGACGGCGCCTCCTTTCCTCTACAAGCTGCATGGCATGCTCCTAACGTTGCCGCCTTTCCTCTTCTACCTGAGCCTAGAATATTTAACTTTATTGTTTCAGTAATGCAAACCTAAAAAGCCGTTTAAACATCAATGTACGACAAGTAGTGCAAACCTCAAGGGCGCCAACCTGGCCCAACGCCACGCTCAGCCATTGTCATATCAGCGGGTCAGACTCCATCCTCCGTGCTCGGACGTCGGCTAGTCGGAGGCCGGAGCTGTCGATGATGCCATCGCCGATCCACAACCTCCCGTGCTTCTTGCCTCCTCCCAAGCTCATGACGATGTGCAGATCAATGTCATGAGCGCCCGGATCATAATCTTCCCCATGTTTCTGCCTAGTCACCGCCGTGCAGGATATCACGAAGACTTCGTCAAATTTTGTGATTTTTCGACTTATTTTGCTTTTTATAAAATTTAAAAACGATTCACCCGCAAGTGAGTGGACATGTTTCTCGCACAAGATGTTCGAATTTTGGGGTGTGGACCTGGATGAGGCATCAAGTTACACTCACAAACATGAATATGATTTTTCAATCATTTAGATCCATTATTCGAATGACTTGCAATTCAAAATTGAGTTTTGAAAAGAAATTCAAATAAAAGGTGAAAATTCATGAAATATAGTAAAAAGTATGAAAAAATTTCCAAACTTGAACATGGAGCTCTAAGTACTGTAGCAATGCTAGAGAAAAAAATGGAAGCCAAAATCAAAAAAAAATTGCTGAGAGCCTCGAGGGCTGGCTCTCGGCAAAGCTACGGGTTCGCCGACGATTAGCCAGGGGCTCTCGGCCAAGACAGCTGCTCTCGGCAAAGTCTGGGACACGTGGCATTCCATGAGCCGATGCCATTTTCTTAAAAAAACACTTTGTCGAGAGTTCCCTGGTGGACGCCCTCGGTGAAGGGCACGGCACGTGGTGTTCCACGGGGGCTCGGTTTCATGCGGAACAAAAAAAAAGGTAACACCTTTGCCGTGAATTACCAGCTGGAGGCCCTCGGGAAAGGTATGGTACGTGGGGCCCACAAAGGTTTGGTTTTATGCGGAACAAAAAAAAAAAAATCTTTGCCGAGAGGTCCCCGGCGGGAGGCTCTCGGCAAAGGTGACATCCTTTGCTGAGCGGCAAACGTCCGTCCCTCGGCGAAGACAGCGTGATGGACGGCGTCAGTTTACCCGGACCTCTGCCGAGACCCGCTTGTTCGCCGAGGGTTGGCTATATATCGGCAAAGGTGAGCTTCGCCTAGGGTCCTTCTTTGCCGAGAGATGCGCTCTCGGCAAGGTTGACTTTGCCGAGGGTGTTTCTTTGGCGAAAAGCTACCGTCGGCGAAGAAGATATTTGCCGAGAGCTCTTTTTCGGGCTCTCGGCAAAACACTGTACTCTCGGCGACGACTGAGTTTCCCGTGGTGCGAGTTGATTTTAACTCATCTGGATGTACTTTGGTTTCTGTACCATATATAATTCCTATTTACCTCCACTCTCCAACGTGGTACGCTTGCACTGCATTTTCCTCTGTCGGATGCGCACGTCTTCAATAATGGCGACAACGTGCTTGCACGTTGTAGCCCTGGAAATTAAAGGAGCTTGCCGCGCGCGTCAAGGATTATATTAAGAGTACCTCGGTAGTTAAGAGGTCCAAACTATGGTTCCATGTATTGTTGTGACTCGTGAATGCCAGTTGTACAAGAATATTCGCACAGTCGGGTTTTGCACCCAATTGGTCCATGCGGATTATGAAACCCAATGACATATATAGACCAACCGTGGTCTCTCGATCTCTCAGTCTGAACGACAGAAAAAGGCCAATGACCAATAGTGGTCTGAAGTGAACTTTTTTCAGATTATGAAACCCAAGACTACACATGCAAGCCCGCTCACCACCATGTGCCAGCATGTGTTCGTTGGTAAAGCTATCCATAAACAATCACGCACAAAAACAAGCATCTAATGGACCACTAGAATTAAGCAGCTAATGAACAATGTGGTATACACATGCACTTTGTGATGACAAAAAAAAAACAGATTGAATATTTTGACCAAAGGCAACCAAAGCATGAGGACGACGACAAACCAAGTGGTATACATGCACTACGCTAAGATCAAGGCCAATAATCCTTGGCTATAAGCCAAGCCAACTCATCAAAGCACTGGCTTATAGCCTGATGGATACAATAATTAGTATCTACACACTATTTTTTTATGTATTCATCGGAATAGAGAGAACGCTTGAAAGAGAGTGGCAGGGCTCCGTGTTCAGCTCGGCGACGGAGGAAAATGATCCCCCCTTTCACCTCCTTTTGCAGCTTGTACTCGCCAGAAAGCAACTCTCCGAGCTTGGGGAGGAGGCTTGGCAGTGCCCCAAACACGACCACCATTGATGCTCTTTGCACAAGTGCAAGGAGCACAGGTTGTAGCTGTGTGTGTGTGTGTGTGTGTGTGTGTGTGTGTGTGTGTGTGTGTGTGTGTGTGTGTGTGTGTGTGTGTGTGTGTGTGTGTGTGGAGTGAGCAGTGGTGATTGGAGTTGTTGGGTGGCAGTGAAAAGCTGTGCTTTGGGGTTTTGGGTTTGGGGTGCTCTCAATTTTGTGTTGATGTCTCCGTTGCTCTCCACCACGCTAGAAGGCATTTTAAATTCGCCGTGGCAATCCAGCCGGCAGATATATGGCATCTAGTTCAACCGCAGATGCCGTGCGTCCAGAGAGTCCACACATGTTCTATATCCAACGCATATGTCACCATACTAGTGCTTGTATATTATCTCATTTGTTGGCTTGTACGGCTATTATTTAGAAGTCATGGACGTTTTCATATGCATTCAACACCACCAACTTGCATTATTGGTATTAGTATAACCATCAACTTGCACCGGGGGTTTTAAAATGGCCAACTGGTTGTATAGTTGCTGCTATTCTGTATGGGCAAAGTGGAATACATCATTCGATATTAAATGTGGGTTCTATTAAGTTTGTTTCAAGTAAATTGTTTTTATCTTGGACGCTGATATTTGGTGGCGGTTCTGTTATAAAGGCCCACCATGGTTAATATATGTGAGCCCACTTGAAATCTCAATCAGCCCAGTACCATCCAACAATATATAAGCAAGGAATTAGGGTTCAGCTCACTCCGCTTCTCACCTCTGCTCCTGCCGACGGCTCCCTCCGCTCGACCCCTCACCTCACGGCACACCCAAGAGACGAGTGCTCTCCTCCCTCCGCTCCCCTCCTCCCCCTTCTATATCTGGCGGTGGTGCCCCCGGCCCCTCCCCTCCTCACCCCTCCTGGCAGCGGCGGATTTGGCGTGGAGGCAATAGGGGCGGCCCAGGTCCCGGCTAACGGGGTTAGAGTTTAGGGTTTGCCTTTTTCTTTGGCAGTTTTCTGGTAGATCAGAAAACTGCCACGGTTGGCGGTAAATAAAAAAAATGAGATCATGGACAGCTTAGCCTTGTTCTCGAGAGGGTTAAGTCGTAAGTTATATATAAGCATGGTGCTTAGATATAAGTTATTTGCGAATGCCCACTATATGTTGGGTCGTGGGGTAGTTCGTAAGGGTGACAACTTTATTGAGTCTTCTATAATCCTCCCCCCATATATAGTGAACGGTAGAACGTGATCGCGATGGAGGCTAGTTTATTTCATCATAAATCCTCCTTAGTTGATATTACTCTTGTTATATAATTATGATTTGACTATGTTATAGATGATGATATTTTACTTGCTATGCTTTGACTTAATGATTGGTAGATAATTAGAAGTTCTTTACTCATAGAGTAGTTATGATTGTCTTTACCATATTAGATGAGTCTCTAAATCCTCTGTCTCATGGAATACCCTAGCTAGGCTTTGTTATTACTTTTTATTGTTTACTTTACTTATTTATCTTTTATTTATTTTTTATATTTTATTCATACTTACCCCTGCTAGAGTATTGGAATGATTGATTTATGTTAGGTACATTAATATAGAGTTGTTACGAGCCATATGAATGTTGCCTCACAGTCCTTCCTTTGAGAAAATATAAATTACGATACCTGGTTCATTCTAGGTGAAGTGCTACAGTGGTATAGAGTTTATTTTCAGGTTATATCTATGCACTTGCGGATGTAATGATTTTTATATGTGACAACGTAAGTGTAGATTTATTTTATACCAAGTGTTTCTAGGCGTCGTTGAGGAGTTAGGTTTTACCTACACCTTTCTGTGACGACGTTTAGAAATGCCAACAATTGGGATCGATTTAACCTTGCCGTGCAGGAGAGAAGCACTGACGAAGAAGGAGGAGGCTTGGAAGAAGACGAAGCAGATCCGCAGCGCACAGCACCACATGAACCCTAGCTCAATGCCTGAACCGAGGAAGAAGAAGGTCGGCCCCCGGAGTCCTGACGAGGAAGAAGATGCGCCGGTGGCGCCTCGGCCTAGATCCGCGGCAGGGGAACGGAGAGGAAGCCCGCCGGGGATCCCTGCTGCGTCGACGCACACCACCGCACCAAACCCTAACCGGTCTCATACGGGAGTGGAGCGAAGACGGAGGAGCGAGTAGGAAGGGGAAGGCGGGAGGGGGAGTGGATATATAGGCCATGGATTTCAGGGAGGGGGAGGAGGCGGGTGGAAGATTCACCATTCCCGCGTGAGCCCGCGAGAGCCACCCGCCGCCACACGAAATCGCCCCCAAATCGCAAATGCTGCGCCGCGCACGGCTGAGCTCGAGAGGAACACAGGAAAGTGGCGTAGGAGTGTAGCCTGGTGGAGGACGCCTTTTTGGCTCCCGCGGGCCAGGCCGGGAGACACAAAAACGGTCTCAAACACCGGAATGCGCCCCCGAGAGCGCAACCAGGCCCAACCAGGCCTAGGGCCACCCTACCAAACATGCTCTTAAGGTTAGAAGAAATGGGAAAATGGATGTAATATGCGAGTAAGGAAGCAGTAGAACAAGCAGCACGTACAGAGTGGACTTCAATTGCGTGCCTCACCTACAGAGTGCAGCGAAACAGAGACTAGTTGCATTGCAGGAACACGGCAGGTTGCCTAGGCCCAAGTCGAAACTGCGTGATCTACTGGTGCAGCTCTGTCTGTTCTGCAGTACTCAGTATCAAGTGCAAAACGCGGTGTGAAATATTTTTCACAGTGCTGTCTCAACTGTGAGCGACGTTTGGAATGAATGTCGAGAAAAGTTTGAAATGGAAAATACTAGCTGGAAAATAACTGTGACAGACGGCCGGCTCTGCCTAGTGGCAGCGACGGCGTTCACGTCGGAGTTCCCGCACTTATTCCTACCACTCTGCGACCCAGCAGGTCCGGAGGGCTACTACCACCACCTCCTCGTCATCCTCATCGGCCTCTGCATCCTCACTAGCGTCCTCGGTGCGCTCTTGCCGGCGAGCTTCCCCGTCGACGTCGCTGCTGGAACACTCATCGCGCTCCAGGGGCTGTGTGGTTCTACCAGACGGCGTTCACGCTGTTTGGCCCCATGCTCCCGGACGGGTGCGAACGCAATGCCAAGGGCGACCAGGTCGACTGCGGCAGCCGTGCCGCCGAGGAGCGCGCCGAGCAGCTGGCTAACTTCCAGCTGTTCGGGGCCGTGTTCCTTGCTTTCGTCTATGTGCTTGGGTGTTACGCCGTCGCCGCGGCTAGGTATGGGCACCCGGATTTGGTGGCGATGCATACCGAGCACGTCGCCACCCTGGAATGCGGCGGTGTCGGCGGCGGTGGTGGCCGCGCAGAGGAGTGCGTCGTCTATTGGAGTCTGATGAGTGCATATATGCAGCTCTGTTTTTGCGTCAGTATACTCAGTATTCAGTAGCAAATTCAGAACATGGTGTGATACGTTGTTGTTAGTGTTGTGTTAATTGTGAGCGAAGTTTGAAAAGACTTTAGAAATCCTGAAGAGATTCAAATGAAGAATACTAGAGGGATCAAAAGTTTTGCAACCTTTGCTGATGCTTCAGCGTTGGAGCCACTGCCTCCTTCTACTGACGTTCTAGCCTGTCGTAACTGATGAAATAGACAATAAATTGTTTTGGTGATTCATGATCAGATGTTTGATCCATACAGCTAGTGATCTATACGATTGGAGAGCAGATATGTACATATCCATATGTTTGATTCATACATTCTCTCCAATCTTTTTTTATTGAAAGATCTAGGAACAGGTTGTTCCGGCTTTGTATTAATAAGAAGAAGTGGATTGACCCAGTTTATGAGGGAAACCGGGCCCAAAAACCAAACTCACGCCAATACAACAGAGAGAACAACGACCCGAAAAGAGAAAATCCGGAGCACCCGGGAGGCCAAGTAGGTCATCGTTGCCCAGCACAAGCAAACGCAAGTGCAGCTCCGACTTCCGACCAAGCCTCCCGCTCACAACCTAGCCGAGTCGAAATCCACAACACGCCTTCAGGAAGGTTGCGACGTTCGAAGCGCCGTCATCGCTCGTCCGGGTCAGACCGGGTCTTCACCCATGGAGAAACTGGGGCCGCGACGCCCCCAACAGGGAAAGCGGCGCCCGCAGGCGTCGTCGTCGCTAGGCTTTCGCCCCAAGATAGCCCCAGCTCCGACGTCGGCCTGGAATCCAGATCCATGCTTGGCACCACCGTCGTTGTTGCCAGGTCGTCCCGATGAAAACTCACAAGAGAGGCATCGACGCGCCAGCTGCGCAGCGCAGCCGCAAAGCTGCATCAGCCACTCCCGCTGACATGACGCCATGCCAAAAAACCAGCATTCGCTCCGTCGCACACGCGTCCACCTGCCGCCGACGCCGATGCCTTCATCTTGACCACCACTGTAGCAGCCATGGCAGCCGCGGTAGCTGAGGCCAACACGGGGGGAGGGGGGGGGGTGACAATGAAGGAGAAGAACTGTCCCCAACACCTGCATAAGGCCTAGTCGGCAAGGCACGCCACCGGCTACCACCGCACCCGCCGCCACGGCCGGCACGAGGCCGCACTAGCCGAGCAGGCATTGATCCGCCACCTAGGCACCGGATCCGGACGTCTTTCCACCGTCAAGAGGAGGACTGGGGATGTGCGGAGAAGGGACCCCGCCGACATCCAACGCTGGACGCCGCCCCCCAGCCCAAAGAGCCCCGAGATCCGGCCGCGAGGGCGAGGACCCGGAGCTCCCGGGCATGCGCAGTCGTCCCCATCCAGCCTGACTTCTCCGGCGGCGCCGCCCGGCCCGGGGCCGCCAGATCCGCCCCTGGACGCACGAACCAGCACCGGGTCCGCCATCCGCACCCGGAGAGAGCCAGCGCGCGATGGGGGGAGGGTCGACGTTGGGGGCGAAATCCGTTGCCGCCGTCGTCGCGCGAAAGATCCACGCCGCCCGGGCTCGTGGCCAGCACCGCCCGGGCATGGCCGGTGACCCCTGCAGAGCCCCACGCGGCTCGGGCGAGGCGGCGCCTGCCCCGGCCCGCGCTACACCGCCACACCACCGACAAAGAGGGAAAGTGCCCCCGCCGCCGCCATCCCGGCCGGTTGCGCAGCCTTGCCAGCTCCGGCAGCGGCGCAGCGGGGGAGCGGATTGGGGGAGGCGGCGTGGCGGCTAGGGTTCGTGACCCGAGCCGCCCGCGTGGAGGGCGACGCGGGCCTCTCTCTGAGGACCAGAGCCCCTTGTGTTGTATCTGCCTAACACGACAATATAAGTGCTACACTACTGCACTCAGACTGAAAACTGAAGATTACAGTGTTTTCCTTGACAACTGAAAATGACATGTTTCCTTGGAACCCCTTGTTGCAGGTATTTTTGGGACAACATTTTTCTGAAGTGTTAACTCTTTTAGGTTGTTGACCTGAACTTTGTCCATGGCTCAACCTCTAATCTGATAAGAAAGCAAGAAACAAAAGATATTTAGATTCAAAGAAAAAAAAAGGTAAAGGAGATAAGGGAGCAGCATGTAATTTACATCTCAATCAGAATGTCTTACGTCAAGGGTGGGATGATTGGGGTGGACTTGAATAGCATGCCTCACCGCAGCCTCTGCTTCTACAAACTCCCGCTCCCGTCTGCTGCCATCATATGCTAACAAAACCCTCAAATCCTGCAGCATCGGTAGATTGCCCAGGCCAATGTCGAAAGCACTGTCGATTTCTCTCATCTCCTGCACTGGCAACTCCAAGCTGAGTTTTGCGAGCCTCGGCATAGCTCCTTGCTGAAATACCACTGGCCGTCGTCTGATATTCTTCAACCCGCAGTGTACCAGGCATGGGAATGAACAAGCACCAATGGTGATTCTCCTTTGGTTCCCGGGATCCTTATGATGTACGCTCAACTCTAGAGAGTAGAGAGCAGGCAACCATCAGAGAATCTCGAGATCCTCCTGCTGCAGCGCCCTCAAGTTGATGCGGAGGTAGGAGAGGTCAGCAAAGAGTGAGGGATCCACCTTCAACCAAGCAGGCAGCATAGAAAACCAGCAGAAGTACCCCAGGTCCAAACTGCGGAGATGTTGTGGGGCAACCCAACCATCTAAGTTGCATTTACCAGAATCAATCATAATTTCTAGACTCTGGATATTATGTAGCTTGTTTAGGCACTCCACCAGTGATTCAATCAGGACATCGCTACATGCAATTTCGCTGATAATGTTCAGCCCCTTCAGCTCTGATTGATTGCCCAGCTCTTTTACGATGTCTATGAAGTCATCGGGATGAATGGTTAAATGTGAAAGCTGTACAAGGCCTGTCAAGTTCCCAATCCCTTTCGGCACTCTTGTCACTTCGTTTATGAGCAGGCACATCAATTGTTTTAGCTCAAAAATACTTGACGGCAAGCTAGGAATTGCAAAAAATTCCCAATGCTCTTGTACATCTAGCGTTTGTAGAAATTGAAGGTCTCCTATTTCTTCACGGAGCTCACCAATATGTGTATCTTTTAGTCCTAGGTACCTCAAATGAAGTAAATTCCCAAGGAACTTAAGCCTACAACCTTGTGAAAGATCACATCCTTTTAAATCCAGCACACGCAAAACTTTGAAGCTCTCAAGTGTTGGTACATGATCAGTAGCAGATGGAAAGACAATAAGTGACCTCACATGTTCTTTTCTCAATGTAGCCTCAGGATTACCATGACTAGCCATGCCATTTTGAAGGGATAGCCTCCGGACCTTTTCGAATGCAGATGAGTGAGCCATATTGTTCTGTATGGCAACAAAGTTTTCTTCACTTGCTAAGGAACGGATAAGATCAAGCACCATATCATGTACATGACAAGATTTTACCGTGCCAGTCCATTTACAAGGCCTAGGTTGGATCATGCTTCTATTTATGAGCTCATTAAAGTAACTCTCCCCCACTTCAAATAACCTCTTTTCTTGCTTTTGAGACTGGATAAAACCTTCAGCTATCCAGAACCATATCAAACGATCTTTATCAATTTCATAATCTTCTGGAAACATATTTAAATATAACAAGCAGGTCCTCAGATGTGATGGCATATCATAATAGCTGAGTGACAAAACCTTCCTCATATTCTCTATGGTATTATTCTCCTCTAGTCCTGTACCAATAGAGTTGCACACATCATACCAATCCAATTTGTTTCTTCCTTTGCTGGCCAGCAAACTAGCGATTGTGATAATAACTAAGGGAACACCATCACATTTCTTTAGTATTCGTTCTGATACTTCTTCTAGTTGTTCATCAGGGCCTTCGTCGTTGACTTCTTTGCCAAATATTCTTCCATACATTAATATCCTAGAGTTCTCTGGAGAAAGGGGCTTCATCTTGTAAGGACCGCCAATTTCTTCCGCAACCTTGAAAATACGAGTAGTTGTGATGATCTTGTGTTCAGCACTGCCATCCGGCAGAGCACACCTTATCATTTCCCAGTCTGAGATTTTCCATATGTCATCAATAATGACTAAGTACCTGCACATATTGAACAATAGAATACCATGTGTCATGTATGTCACCAAGCAAATTGAAAAAGAAAATTGCAATCTTTCTTAGCAATAATAACCAGTTAGCCATAATTGTAACTAATGCTTTAAATCTTCCTTAGCCCAGAGCTTAGGGTAAGTCTTGCTTGAAAACGAACTTTGCAATGTGCATGTTTCATAACCGAGGGATAATAGGTTCATTAATCGGTACCATAATAATCGTCGGCAAGGGGGAAGAAGGTAAAAGCATCAAGGCGGCCCCTGCCTATGGTCCACCACGTTCATCATTGCAAGCCTTCTTGTACACGTATGTGAGCAATGCAAAGAAATAGCCGTGCTCGACATACGAGAGCTTACATAAGGACCAATATCACTTATATTAGTTCCAAAAGAATTTAACACATTGGAAGCTAATCCATATATTCTTCTCTCTGAAATTCTGCAATCATATTTTCGTTTTATACATATTCTGAAGCTATGTCCATGTGCGTTGTACATCTAATTTGTTTCTAATAGCAAGTATAGTGAAGTACAATCAACTAGCAAAATGACTGACTACGTCACCAAAATCTGAGGTGGAAGAGAGAGAAAGCTGTTGAGAGAAAGCTGTTGAGGTGGAAGAGAGAGAAAGCTGTTGACGACCTCTACATAGGCTGTGTTTAGAGGCTAGAATTTTAGCCCAAAATTCTGGAATTTTGGCACTATAGCGAACTAAAAAGACTGTAGCACGTTTCGTTTGGCCTCTGAACACAGCCATAGTCCACTATATGCAATGACTTTTTCATAGGATTAAAGTGATGTGGCCACCTCATTGCGCTAGCGGCCGGCGAAACCAGCCACTAGCCATGCTCTAATTAGTGCAAGCCCTACCAAAACAAAGCTTCTGGTTTACGAGCCACTGAGTTAATGAATTAAATGTATAAAATTCTTCGTCCGCTTTACATAATTATCTCTGTTCCGCATTTCCAGAAGGATCTCTGGCAGTCAAAGATCATTACATGGACACACAGAGAAGAGCTCTAGAGTACTGAGACGAAGACTAGACAAGTGGCAATAATGGGTTCTCACTTTGGAAGCAAAAGCCACTTAAAGAGACGGTATGATATATAAAAAGATAAGAGATAAACTTTAGTGGCACTAAGTGAGCCAGATATACTGTCAAATTTTACAAAATTTCAAAATAAAAACTCCAAGAAATAAATTAATAACTTATTTTTTTTTGATATATCCATACTTCTTCTCTCGAAGGAATCCTCTTAGCTCGTCAATAACATTGATACTTGCAGCACTTTTATTGGCTAGTTGATAGAACATGTCCTTGAATAATCTATCCATATCAGGAGTTTGAGACACCGTTACAAAAGCTGAGCATTCAAACTGTGCTCTTAACTTCTCATACACAGCATTAGCAAGAGTTGTCTTTCCTAAACCTCCAAATCCCATAATGGAAACTATCCTCTTTTGCTCCTTGGCCTCTTCTTCATTGTCTTCTTTCAAAATCTTGATTACCTCATCTCTTGACTCCTCAATGCCAACTAGCTCTGTTGAATTCTTATAGCGAACCATTGCAACCAATGCATGGGGGTCAACTTTGACAGGCTTATTAACACTGTGGTTAACCTCGTACCTACGGCGCCGGTCATGCACCTCTACAACACGACTTTTGATGTCTCTTATGTCAATAGCAATCTTGCGGCGAATCTTGGGCTGCATCAAGGAACCAAGAGTATTTTCAATGAACTTCTTGATGCCTTGCTTTTTGGCCTGCTGATGGCCCTTGATCTGCACCATGAACGTGTCGATGTTATCCTCTATATCATAGGATAACTCTCTCACATTCCTGGCCCAAATCTTATCTCCACTAGGAAGCTGGTCAGGTGGAGTCTTGGAGATATCCTCAAGGGCAGCCTTCATGCTCTCGAGCTCAGATTGGAGGAAAATGATCCCTCCTTTCACCTCCTTTTGCAGGTTGTACTCGCCGGCAAGCAGCTCACCGAGCTTGGGGAGGAGGCTTGGCAGTGCCCCCAACACGACCTCCATTGATCCTGTTGGCACAGGGAAGGAGCCGAGGTTTCTGTGAAGGATTAGAAGTGGCAATAGTTCTGTTTGAAGGGTGGCAAGGCAGGGTGCAATGAGGTGGAGCTGATCTCGGCTAGTGCTCTATAGTTGCAAGAGAATTCCACAGGGACAACAAGAGCAGAAGGTCGTTTGGTGAAGAAGCAGAGTGAGGAGGCTAGTTTGCTTGCTTGCTCTGCTTAAAGAGGAAGAATTAAGCTGGTGTGCTGCGCTTGGATTGGCACGAGAGACAGAGAGAGAGAGAGCGCGCGCGAAGAGCGAGGTGCTTATTAGCTGTTTGGTTGTGGACGCTTGGTTGGTTTGGGAGATAGAATGGTAGCTAACTTACATACCACGTAGGAGCCTAGTAGACTATAAACGTCAAACTGGAAATCTAACTGCAAGCGTATGATTGTTTTTCACACGTATGTATATGTAGTCCTTGATATAGGAAATTCCATATTTCTGGAAACTGAAAAAGCACCATACCTGTTTGTGTTACCAAGAGCACATTATATGACCTAGAACAATATAGATCTTATTCAATTATGAAAAATCCTATGAGAGGGGGTATGTATATGTACACGATGCTCGGTATGTATACGCGCTGGTTGGTGGAACGTCTCACTCAGACTTTTTCAGCACTAACTAGTGTACTGTACTAATAGTCACCTTTCATATATCATCCACATGCTTGGCAGCTTCAGTGCTTCTTTTTTTAGGGAAAGCTTCAGTGCTTGGTGACTAGACGATGGTGAGTCGTCGTCATTGCCCAGTCCAGGTCATCAATAATGTGATTCTGCAATGCATCACATCACATGGAAGCTGCCAAATTAAAGCATCATCGCGGGCATCAGCTGCTAAAGCCGCCCAGCATGCACCTAGTGTTGCTCGATCGGAATCTGTCTACCGGATATATTTAAAATCATCCAAGGGGGACACATCTGCCCTGGGCTTGGGTTGTGTACATCCCTTGGATGTAGAGGCCGGATATTTTTTATCCATTATCTAAAAAAATCTGCCCTGGGCTGGCTTCATATCTAGCTAGTAGTGCGCTGGCTACTTATCATGGTGTGATGAGGCGGTTAGCAGAACCTTTGCTTTGGTGTCGAACGGATCTAGACCATGCAGCCCTCTGTTCTTGCTTGGTTGTGTCATTGCCTGTGTTCGTAGCGCTTTGTAAATCGTGAGCAAAGTATTTTGAAATAAAAGCATGGAAATCGAGAAAAAGTCTCAAATGGAAAATACCAGCTAGATCATGAGTTTGCAGAAAAGTTTCAGTGACCCATGCCGTTTAATTTCCAGATATCTTATTAGAAGCTCCAAACCAACGTCATTGTCACTTTAACACGGACTGAGTCCTTGTGGAGGGATGCATGAGGACTACTCATTCAGACAGATTAAGAATGTTTCAGCTGTTGGGCGCTGGACGCTCACTGCATTATCTGATAGACTCGTGCACATCTTAAGAAATGGAGGACACCGTTTGCCGTTCCTCCATCTAATTCTGCTTTCAACTAACCTTCTTTATTTATCGGATCCTTCAACCTATTGAGATTCAGATGAATTCAGCCATCTTCAGTTTCAGAGTACTCCACTCCTGCCGGACTAGTCAATAACCACATGAAAGAAAAAGGAAACTACCAGCGTAGCTTACATCCCGGGCAACGAGTCCGCCAGACCAAATCATTCACCAGCTTTGTTTTTTTTTAAAAAAAAATTCACCAGCAGCAAGATAACTAGTTCCTGGCAGCGACATTTTTGGGGTCAGAAGATTAATACAAATACAAGCCATCTAGGCTCTGACTACAAGTCTGCAACAAAATCAATGATGAAAACAAACTAAAGCGTGCAGAAGACAAAGCATGCTGATCACAAAAGTCCTTTAGCATGCATTCTTTCTACACAACAGAAATGACTGTCCAGCTTCAACTGATTATTTGCGTTGACATCAATTATTTGCTGTCTTAAATGATTAATCCCCTTTTGTTGTAGCAGCACCTCAATTTTGCCTACCCCCGAGACTTGGTACGAAGGATTTTTTTTTCCTTTCTGTAATTTTGTCTAAATATCTTGTCAATGCAATCTGACCTGCAATACAAAGAATGGATTTTAATGGCGTGCAGAGAACAACTGAAGAAACAGAGGAGACTCAGAGGAAAAGAGAGGAAAGAAAAGGCCATAGGAAAGGGAAAAGGCAGAGTAGCAAAAACCATCGGAGAGGACACATGGGGAAAAATATTTAGCTCAGAAGAATGAAAAAACAGAGAATTGGCGCACCTTCATCATCATCTGTCCATGGTTGTAGATTACGGAATCTGAGAAGGACCAGGGGACATTTAAGGTTTCAAGAAAAGGGGAAATGGATATAATAAGTAAGGAAGAAGCAGAACAAGCAGCACCTTAATTTGCTCCATATTTTTTTAGATAATGGATGAGTCAACAACATTCGGCCAAATGTGCTGCATATGAAGCCAGGGATGATTGGGATGGACTTTAATCGCGTGCCTCACCGCAGCCATTGCTTCCTCCACTTCCTGCTTGCTGGCGCCTCCAGATTGGAGCTGAAGGCTGACTTTCTGCAGCAATGGCAGGTTCCCCAGGCCCAAGTCAAATCTGCCGTTGATTTCTCTCGTCCGCTGCAGTTGGAATTCAAGGTGAAGATATACGAGCCTTGGCATGGCTCCTTGCTCAAACACTACAGGCCCTCCATGTCCGTACGATGCAAACCACGAGAGGCATGGGAACGAGCAAGCACAAACAACGAGTGTCCCATTGATTGCAAGATTCTTATGGTCCACCCTAAGATCTAGAATGCGGAGAGCAGGCAACCTCCCTAGGATTTCGAGATCCTCCTGCTGCAGCCGCTTCACTCTGATCTGGAGGACGGAGAGGCTCACAATGAGGGTGGGATTTACCTTCAACCGAGGAGGCAGCGTAGCAAACCAGCAACTTGCATGCCGTACATCCAATGCACGGAGGTTTTGAGGGGCAGTGACGACCCAACCGTCCAAGTAGCATTCCCTTTTGACTATGTACATTTTTAGACTCTGGATTTTCTGGAGCTTGCTTAGGCACTCCACCAAGGATTTGTCCAAGAAATAGTCATCCGTGATCGCAAATTCCAGCACCTTCAGCTCTGTTAGATGGCTCAGCTCTTCTAGAATCTTCCCTTTATGGATGATCAAACCTGAAAGCTCTTCAAGGGCTATCAAGTTCCCTATCCCTTCTGGCACTTTTGTCTTGCCACTTATGTGTAAGCACATCAATTGTGTTAGCCGTACAATACTCGATGGTAAACATGGAATTTGGTCCCAATTACGCACATCTAACATTTGTAGAAACTGCAGGTTTCCTATTTCTTCGGGGAGGTGATCAATACTTGTATTTCTTAGACATAGGTACCTCAAATGAAGTAAATTAACAAGATACTTAAGGCAACCTTGTGAAAGATGACACCCTTCTAAATCCAGTACACGCAAAATGCAGAAGTTCTCAAGTATCCTTAGTATGTAGTCATCAATAGCAGATTGAAAGATAATAACTGACCTCACATGATGCTCTTCGCTCAATGTGGCCTCAGGTGTACCATGACCAGCCTTGCTGGTTTCAAGGGATAGCCTTCGAACCTTTTTTGATGCAGATGAGTGAACCATATAGTTCTGTATAGTAACAAAGTTTTCTTCACTTGACAAGGAACGTATAAGATCAAGCACCATATCGTGCACACGGCAAGATTCTACCTTTTTAGAACGATATCCGTCGTAGATGGACATCGGTTGGATCATGCTTCTATTTATGAGCTCATTGAAATAATTCTCCCCTTGTTCAAATAAGCTCATATCTTGATTTTCATGTTGGATAAAACCTTCAGCTATCCACAACCATATCAAACGATCTTTTCTGATATCATAATCTTCTGGAAACATACTTAAATATAACAAGCAAGTCCTTAGATGTGATGGCATATCATTATAGCTGAGTGACAAAACATTTCTCATGTTCTCTATTGTGTTATTCTTCTCTAGTCCAGTGCCAATAGAGTTACACACATCATACCAATCCAATTTGTTTCTTCCTTTGCTGGCCAGCAAACTAGCAATTGTGATAATAGCTAAGGGAACACCATCACATTTCTTTAGTATTCTTTTTGATACTTCTTCTAGCTGTTCGTCAGGGCATTTGTTATTGTCTTCTATGCCAAATATTCTTCTGTACATTAATATCCTAGAGTTCTCCAGAGAAAGGGGCTTCATCTTGTATGGTCTGCCAATTTCTTCAGCAACCTTGAAAATGCGAGTAGTTGTGATGACCCTGTATTCAGCACTACCATCGGGTAGAGCACACCTTATCATTTCCCAGTCTGAGATTTTCCATATATCATCAATAATAACTAAGTACCTGCACATATTGAACAACAAAAGGCCATATGTCATACATGTCACTAAGAAAATTGAGAATGAAAAATGCAATCTTTCTTATATGCGCTGTGCATGTTATATGACCGAGGAATAAAAGGTTCAATAATCTGCAGTACCATAATCATTAGCAAGGGGGAAGAAGGTAAAAGCATCAAGGCGGCCCCTGCCTATGGTCCACCACATTGATCATTGCAAACCTTTCTAGTACACGTATGTGAGCAATATATGCAAAAAAAAAATAGTCATGCTCGTCGTGCTAGCTAGCTAATAATAAATGACCAGTAATGCAGCTTTCCATTCTTATGTTTTTTTTCATGTCCATTTAGATAGAAACATACGAGAGCTTACATAAGGATCAAGATCGCCTGTATTAGTTCCAAAAGAATTATTAGGCCAGTAATTCCTTCTTTCTGAAATTCTGCAATCCTATTTTCATTTTATACAAATTTTGAAGCTATGTCCATGTGCGTTGTACATCTGCTTGTTTCTAAGTGGGAAAAAGCCAAGCCCCACCAAAACAAAGCTTCCAGTGCTGCTTACACTGAGATAATTAATTGTTGTCGAAGATCATTACATGGACACACAAAAAAGAGCTCTAGAGTACTGAACCGAAGACTAGACAAAGTGCCAATAATGGGTTCTCACTTGGAAGCAAAAGCCACTTAAAGAGACAGTATGCCATATAAAAGATAAGAGATTAACTTGACTGGCACTAAGTGTGCCGGATATACTATCATATTTTTTTTTCAAACTTTCAAAATAAAAACTCAAAGAAATAAATTAATAACTAGTTTTTGTGATATATCCGTACCTCTTCTCCTGCAGGAATCCTCTTAGCTCACCAATAATAACATTGATAGTACTTGTAGCACTATCCTTGTTGGCTAGTTGATAGAACATGTCCTTGAATAATCTATCCATATCCGGAGTTTGAGACACCGATATAAAAGCTGAGCAATCAAATTGTGCTCTAAGCTTTTCATACACAGCATTAGCAAGAGTTGTCTTTCCTAAACCTCCAAATCCCACAATGGAAACTATCCTCTTTTGCTCATTGGCCCCTTCATTGTCTTCTTTCAGAATCTTGATTACCTCATCTCTTGACTCCTCAATGCCAACTAGCTCTGTCGGATTCTTATACCGAGCCATTGCAACCAATGCAAGGGGATCAACTTTGACAGGCTTATGGACAGTGTAGTTAACCTCATACCTGCGGCGCCTCTCGTGTACCTCTATGTCATACCCGGTTTTAAGAACAAAACCAGATACACACCATATGTGAGCCCAGGAAGTCAACTCTCACATATAGTTACAATTAAGGGAATTATCAAAACATAATGCCTAATATATAACGAACTTAAAATAAAGAAGATAACCTCAAAGCGCGAACAACGGAAAGACACTCCGATCCTGGGATGAAGCCTCCACACCACAGGGACACACTGACTGGTTGATCACAAGCCTGACTCCTTCAATCTTTAGCAATCTAGCAATCTCCCTGGTTTGAGTGGGATATTACAAGGGTGAGTCCATGTCGAACTCAGCAAATATAACATGGGTGGATGAAGCTCAAAGGCTGACACTGGTTATACTGCGGTGAGCTTTTAGTAAGTCAAAGTTTTATTCACACTAATAATTCTAAGTTCTGCTTAGGCACCAATTATTCCCCAACAAATTAATTAAGATCACCATAGTTCAAGTCTCACCATTCACATCTCAACATCATTATCACCATTAACATCATGTTGCATTTATTCCGTGAGTTTTCCGGGCCGCTCATAACCGTGAGCACGGCTGTTATGACAGTTTTACTCTGCGCAGAGGTGTACACTTTCACTGTGAGTTATGACTTTCAGTTGAGTAGGTTAATTAGGCCTAAACAACGAAAAATCATACATAGCCTTTCGAAAGATTATCTAACAGTCGAGCCGCTACGTGTTTCGTGGTTTACGATATAGGACCAACCTTCCCGATGGCACAATGACACGCAAAATATACACAAGGGGACAGGGGACCGCACTATACCCAACCGACAACCCCCTTTTGCGCCACAAGGGTAACCCCCAACAAGCTAGACACGAGCTTTCTAATCAACTACAGTAAGAGCCATATGACCCTCCCAGTTGTACGGTTTTCCCAGCTTTTGCCGACGGATCAGTCCTTATGGAGGGCCAAGAGCATCAAAAGAGCTCTCTCACCCTGTTGTTTCATTATCATGTTCACCATCACCAACATCTCATAAATAAGTAATCATCATAGGGTTCATTTATCTTTATGTTGAGCGCTAGCAAAACTACCCAATGCATATATCCCAAGGTAACAAGGAACTGATAACAAAACTAGGACAATCCTTAAAGCAAATTAATTAAACTCATGCACATGAAATAATGGTTAAAGGTGAATAGGTCAACAAGGTAAAGCCCAAGCTATACTTGCCTTAAAAGTAAAGATCTTCACGTCCAAAACTTCAAAGAATTCCTTGACCACTGCTTCTTGATCGCCACGTAAAGCTCACCGACTATATCGATCGTCACGCAGCAACATACAAGCATCCACGCATTCATACACGATGCAAACAAAAGAGATACTATGAGAACAGTACACCAACAGCAAGTAAATAAATTCAAAAGGTTATAAAACAAAATTACGTATCACTACGATCACATAGACGCGAATTGCACCGAAATCGGAGCTAAAACGACGGTTATGCACTAAACAAGATTAGCATTAATAAAATAATAAAATAAATACAAACTCGAAATTTAAAAGTTTGAAAAGTTGATTAACAGATACATAAACATGTAGATGACGAGATTATGAACCCAACGCAAGTTGAACGGAGCTAATCGGAGTTAAAACGACAAAGTTATGAGCATTTGAAATCAGTGGCAAACTTGTAATTAGACTGAACTGATTTCGGGATTTAAATCAAATAAAATTCTTTTATAATTCGGATGCAGGGACCTTGTTGTAATTAACGGTAGACACCAGGGTGTCTTTAACAAAAATGACACCCGAAGGGGTATCCTTTGATCTCGGCCGTTGGATCGAGTTTCGACGGCCAGAAACAGATCGGGGAGGGCAAGGGCGGCGCTTTCGCCGGACATGAAGCAGGCGACGGTGGTTGGCCATGGACGCCGGCGAGGACCTCGCCGGAAAAATGAAATCAGGCCCTACCGGACACCAAACCGGACTCGGCCGGGACCAAACGAAAGCGGGGATCAAGGGCTTCTCACGTCCGACGAAAACGGCGGGCGAGATGGTCTGAAGACGACGAACGGACGGGAGCGGCGGACTGCTCCAACCTGCAATGTTCGGCGATATGCTGTGAGCGATAAAACGCACGAAACGATGGAAAGAAAACAGCGGCGAGTTCGCAAGGGCAACGCGAAGCTCGGCACGAGTCTTACGGCGAGGTCGACGCGACGGAACGACGAAGTCGACGACGAGCTCGACGGAAACAACGGCGGCTGCTGTTGGGAGAGTGCCGATGGGAAAAAGATGTTGTGGCACTCGCGGCTCTGCTTATGAAGGCGGGGCGCGGCACCAGGAAGGAAAGCAGGAACGCGAATTAGGAAGGGAGCGGCATCAGCGCGATTCGAATCAAACGACGACGATGTTCGCGAGCTGGACGAGACGCGTGCGTCGTGCGTGCTCTGCGCAAGGGCTAGGGCTGAGACCGAGCTGGGCCAAGCTGCTGGCGGCCCAAGATGGGAATAGGCCAGCGAGCCAAGGCAAGGGAAGCCTGTTGCGTGCGTGAAGATCACGATGAATGGCAACGAAATCTCTGTTGCCAAACGCACGAAGCGAACAGAGGCAGGCTCGAACGTATCTGACTTGGGGTACGGGATAACACTGTAGAGGGGGAGCCACACGTCAGTGACATCAAACAAAGAAAGAGAGAGATGCAGCGCTGCAGCTGCTGCACTTCGAGTTGGGCCTGCCCGATAGCAAAGCAAAGGAAAGAGCTCGGTCCAGCAAAAGAAAATCAAGAAGGAGTAGGCTGGCTGGGCCTATTGGGGCGCTTCGCCAGGAACACAAGGAAGGAGAAAGAAATTCCTTTTCTTTTCTAAATTCTTTTCAAAAAGCTTTTGAAATTGAATTTGGACTCAAATCAAATTTCTGTTGAAAACCAATCATCACAAAAAAAAAAATAATTGTGCAGCAGCATGAGTGCACCACATGTGTCTAACCTTATGATTTATTTTAATTTAATGAAAAATATTATTTTCCTATGTTTCATGAGCACAAAAATTCGAAATTAAATCAATTTAGCTTTATTTCCGAAAGTGCAAAATTTAGGGTGTTACAATTCTACCCCCCTTAAGATGAATCTCGTCCCGAGATTCGAAAGAGACTCGAATCACGGGAGAGAAACAGAAAAGATCTTGACAACTTCGCAACTTATATATATCAAGCTTTTCGGACAACTTTATAACACTTGGTCACAACTTTAGAACAAGATTCCCCTGAGAAGATTGCTATTATTGACTGATACATATATATCTAAGCTGCTAACTCTACTGATTTATCACTCAAAGGAGTGTGAAAACTTAGCCAACATGTACCCCTTTGTCTTCTCACCTTGCTTCTCTTCTATTTGTTCACTTCATTGAACCTTACACACCTTACACGTCCTTTCCTTGAACATCCTCTAGATAATGTTACTTTGCATATGCCTAATTATTTGACTTACTCATCGTCCTAGATAACATCCTTGTGCACATTATTTCAAGTAGATCATTGGTTTCCTCCTGTCGGTGGGGTTCCTTGATACTCTATCCTTTTCCCGAGATGGTGCTTTGTTAGGAGCATTGTGCATTGGTTGTCATTAATCACTCCTTTGTGCGCACATAACCATTCATTACCAAAAACCACGGGGATTTCCACTGACTCTAGAGCAATGAGTGTTGCAGTGAATTCTTCCTTGTTTATGACAAGACTGACCTTTGGACACACCTGATCCGCCGGTATTTCACCCATTGGAGAATAAACTAGTAATGGTCTCCTTGTTGGACACTTCATAATCTTGTTTGATTCTACCATGTCGTGAGAGATGAATGAGTGAGATGCACTTGGATCGAATGTAAAAAAACTTGTACATCACCTTCTTGAATATAACCACCCACCATCTTCATTGCCCCATGAATGTTTTCGGCCATCCATATTGTTTATTCTTCCTTTAACATACCTTTGTTGCATTGTATTTCCTTGAGCAGGCTTCTTACGTGCTTTCCTTTTCCACTTCCGACGTTGTGGATTCTGGGTTGGATCAAATGGAACTTGCTCTTCAAAACTGTTGTTGTGATCATGCTCATCTTCATTACTCTGACATCTCTCTCTAGTATGTACACTATTCTCCTCCCATGTGTCGGGGTGCCATTCTTGACCACCAACTCCAGTTCCTGACATCTTAACTATCATATAGACATTCCAAAGACCCTCATGACTATCTTGTAGACATACCCAACAAATTATCCATATTGGGTTAAGATACCTCGCACTCAATGCCGACTTCTCAACAACCGATATTTCCAAACGGAACACTAAAACTTATGAAACATCTTCCTTTGTAATCGCCCTCACTTGGCTACCCCCTTAACAAAATCATTTAGGGTCACCAAAAGATAGCTTGCATCTTATTCCGAGTAATTTAACTTGTGGACCTTCGATATCCAAAATAAATTCACAAGCTTAGACAAGAACAAGTAATCTGGAATTCCATGCTAGTAGAAAATAGCAACGCAGTAAAGCTGTTATAAATCCGCTTCTGTTTGTCCAATGAAGCTATAGCCGACTTCAAACAGCTTTTTAGAGGCATCTTCTTGTGATTTTCATAACTCCAAACTATAACAACTATCGGGATGATTCTTGCACTCGAAGAAATATGTAGAGTGTACTATTGTCCAGAATTTCCTCATGATTTTTTTTTTGATTGATCGAGAACGGAGGTATATGCCAAAGAAGATAGAGTACTCCAACGGATAGATTAAGACAAACAGGAGATATGCAAAACCCAACTATTTATTTCGCTAACAATCCTTACACCATAACCCTATAAACTAAATGACATTGTGGTCAAACACCACAAAATCATTACACTCATTACAAAGATCCAAAACAAACATAATCATAAGCACAAAGCAACTAAGCACTTAAAGTTCACAAACCACACTCAACTTGCGCTACTAACGTTTTATTACATAAGGGACATAAGCTCCTATTTCCTAACCATCATAAGGTAGTTGATCCTTCTGTGGGCAAGAGGAAGCATAATGCCCTTCCTGATGACAACTGAAACATCTTCTCTTTACAGGATCCTTGGTGATATCATACTTCTCGGGATTACTACTTGATGCACCGCCAAAGTTTCTTTTTTCGCTTCGATTTTTGAGGTTGAAATTCCTTGTAGGTGATGGTCCATCCATCTATACACACCTCAGGTGACATAACTTTAACTTGGGAAGCTTATAATTCTTTGCTATCCGGCTTTATCTGAGTTGGGATCATAGCGGTGGAATTCGAGTTGTTGCCCGCCTTCCAATGTTGGTTCTACTGAGATAGCCTTCCTCTTCTTATCTTCATCGGTCTCATAATCTAGATTCACCTTGGTTTCATCTTCTTCCGATTTGTTTTGAAGACGAGGGGAGTCCGTAATGCTTGCAACAATGACATTGGTCTTGAATTTTGGGCCTCCTATTGCTTTCACCATCTGGTAGACTAGGTTCATGTTCCTGGAGTAGAGGTTGTATGCCCTTATATTCAATTCTTTCGCCTGATGGGGTGGTTAGAAGCACCATATGTTGGTCATAACGAATCACCGCCTTGCAAGCCCACAACCACCCACTTCCAAGAATCACATCAATATCCATTAACCTCGAACGCGAGGTTTACCCTAAAAATTCCTTCCCTTTATGTCAACATCGACCCTCGGACATATATAATTTGCTTTCAATTCTCCACTTGGAGTATGAACATTCAATGGTTTCCCGCTTGGAAGCTTCAATATCTTTTGATCTTCTACATACTTGGCAGAGATGAATGAATGCGAGGCACTGGGGTCAAACAAAACCTTAGCCTTTACCGAGCTTACAGGGATCAAACCAAACACTACTTTCTTAGCTGCACGAATGGCGGTCATATCCACATGCTTCAACATTCCTTGGGTATATTTACGCTTCGCGCTTTTTTTCTTGCACCGCTCCTTGTCGATGGAATTGGAGGCAACTTAGCTTGACCGACAATCTTCTCATTATGATCCATCTAGTTGGGTACACAAAGAAGAGTGAGAATGGAGTCAACTTTTCATAAAGAAAAAGACAACATTTTGCAAAAAAGAAGGTCTCGTGAGGAAGCATGAATTAGGCAAAGACAAAAGGCATTCTAAACGTCCAATTCTAACTAGGCTTTGCGTCCCTACAACAAGATTGCTTTGATACCAATTGTCATACCCGGTTTTAAGAACAAAACACACCATATGTGAGCCCGTGAAGTCAACTCTCACATATAGTTACAATTAAGGGAATTATCAAAACATAATGCCTAATATATAACGAACTTAAAATAAAAGAAGATAACCTCAAAGCGCGAACAACGGAAAGACACTCCGATCCCGATGAAGCCTCCACACCACAGGACACACCGACCGGGTTGATCACAAGCCCCACTCCTTCAATCTTTAGCAATCTAGCAATCTCCCCGGTTTGAGTGGGATATTACAAGGGTGAGTCCATGTCGAACTCAAAGAAATATAACATGGGTGGATGAAGCTCAAAGGTCGACACTCGGGTTATATCTTTGCGGTGAGCTTTTAGTAAGTCAAAGTTTTATTCACACTAATAATTCTAAGTTCTGCTTAGGCACCAATTATTCCCCAACAAATTAATTAAGATCACCATAGTTCAAGTCTCACCATTCACATCTCAACATCATTATCACCATTAACATCATGTTGCATTTATTCCGTGAGTTTTCCGGGCCGCCATAACCGTGAGCACGGGCTGTTATGACAGCTTTTACTCAAAGCAGAGGTGTACACTTTCACTTTGAGTTATGACTTTCAGTTGAGTAGGTTAATTAGGCCTAAACAATGAAAATCATACATAGCCTTTCGAAAGATTATCTAACAGTCGAGCCGCTACAGTGTTTCGTAGTTTCACGACGGATATAGGACCAACCTTCCCGATGGCACAATGACACGCAGCGGCCTATACACAAGGGGACAGGGACCGCACTATACCCAACCGACAACCCCCTTTTTGCGCCACAAGGGTAACCCCCAACAAGCTAGACACGAGCTTTCTAATCAACTACAAGAGCCATATGACCCTCCCAGTTATACGGTTTTCCCCAGCTTTTGCCGACGGATCGCCCTTATGGAGGGCCAAGAGCATCAAAAGAGCTCTCTCACCCTGTTGTTTCATTATCATGTTCACCATCACCAACATCTCATAAATAAGTAATCATCATAGGGTTCATTTATCTTTATGTTGAGCGCTAGCAAAACTACCCAATGCATATATCCCAAGGTAACAAGGAACTGATAACAAAACTAGGACAATCCTTAAAGCAAATTAATTAAACTCATGCACATGAAATAATGGTTAAAGGTGAATAGGTCAACAAGGTAAAGCCCAAGCTATACTTGCCTTAAAAAGTAAAGATCTTCACATCCAAAACTTCAAAGAATTCCTTGACCATCGCTTCTTGATCGCCACGTAAAAGCTCACCGACTATATCGATCGTCACACGCGGAACATACAAGCATCCACGCATTCATACACGATGCAAACAAAAGAGATACTATGAGAACAGTACACCAACAGCAAGTAAATAAATTCAAAAGGTTATAAAACAAAATTACGTATCACTACGATCACATAGACGCGAATTGCAATCGAAATCGAGCTAAAACGACGGTTATGCACTAAACAAGATTAGCATTAATAAAATAATAAAATAAATACAAACTCGAAATTTAAAAGTTTGAAAAGTTGATTAACAGATACATAAACATGTAGATGACGAGATTATGAACCCAACGCAAGTTGAACGGAGCTAATCGGAGTTAAAACGACAAAGTTATGAGCATTTGAAATCAGTGGCAAACTTGTAATTAGACTGAACTGATTTCGGGATTTAAATCAAATAAAATTCTTTTTATAATTCGGATGCAGGGACCTTGTTGTAATTAACGGTAGACACCAGGGTGTCTTTAACAAAAATGACACCCGAAGGGGTATCCTTTGATCTCGGCCGTTGGATCGAGTTTCGACGGCCAGAAACAGATCGGGGAGGGCAAGGGGCGGCGCTTTCGCCGGACATGAAGCAGGCGACGGTGGTTGGCCATGGACGCCGGCGAGGACCTCGCCGGAAAAATGAAATCAGGCCCTACCGGACACCAAACCGGACTCGGCCGGGACCAAACGAAAGCGGGGATCAAGGGCTTCTCACGTCCGACGAAAACGGCGGGCGAGATGGTCTGAAGACGACGAACGGACGGGAGCGGCGGACTGCTCCAACCTGCAATGTTCGGCGATATGCTGTGAGCGATAAAACGCACGAAACGATGGAAAGAAAACAGCGGCGAGTTCGCAAGGGCAACGCGAAGCTCGGCACGAGTCTTACGGCGAGGTCGACGCGACGGAACGACGAAGTCGACGACGAGCTCGACGGAAACAACGGCGGCTGCTGTTGGGAGAGTGCCGATGGGAAAAAGATGTTGTGGCACTCGCGGCTCTGCTTATGAAGGCGGGGCGCGGCACCAGGAAGGAAAGCAGGAACGCGAATTAGGAAGGGAGCGGCATCAGCGCGATTCGAATCAAACGACGACGATGTTCGCGAGCTGGACGAGACGCGTGCGTCGTGCGTGCTCTGCGCAAGGGCTAGGGCTGAGACCGAGCTGGGCCAAGCTGCTGGCGGCCCAAGATGGGAATAGGCCAGCGAGCCAAGGCAAGGGAAGCCTGTTGCGTGCGTGAAGATCACGATGAATGGCAACGAAATCTCTGTTGCCAAACGCACGAAGCGAACAGAGGCAGGCTCGAACGTATCTGACTTGGGGTACGGGATAACACTGTAGAGGGGGAGCCACACGTCAGTGACATCAAACAAAGAAAGAGAGAGATGCAGCGCTGCAGCTGCTGCACTTCGAGTTGGGCCTGCCCGATAGCAAAGCAAAGGAAAGAGCTCGGTCCAGCAAAAGAAAATCAAGAAGGAGTAGGCTGGCTGGGCCTATTGGGGCGCTTCGCCAGGAACACAAGGAAGGAGAAAGAAATTCCTTTTCTTTTCTAAATTCTTTTCAAAAGCTTTTGAAATTGAATTTGGACTCAAATCAAATTTCTGTTGAAAACCAATCATCACAAAAAAAAAAAAAATAATAATTGTGCAGCAGCATGAGTGCACCACATGTGTCTAACCTTATGATTTATTTTAATTTAATGAAAAATATTATTTTCCTATGTTTCATGAGCACAAAAATTCGAAATTAAATCAATTTAGCTTTATTTCCGAAAGTGCAAAATTTAGGGTGTTACACTCTACAACACGACTCTTGATGTCTCTGATGTCAGTAGCAATCTTGCGGCGAATCTTGGGCTGCATCAAGGAACCAAGGGTCTTGTCAATGAATTTCTTGAAGCCATGCTTTTTGTCCGGCTGATGGCCCTTGACTTGCACCATGAATGTGTCAATATTGTCCTCTATGTCATAGGACAACTCTCTCACATTCCAAGCCCAAATCTTATCCCCGCTAGGAAGCTGGTCAGCTGGAACCTTGGAGATATCTTCAAGGGCTGCCTTCATGCTCTCGAGCTCAGCCTGGAGGAACCGGATGCCCCCTTTCACTTCCTTTTGCAGGTTGTACTCGTGAGCAAGCAGCTCGCCAAGCTTAGGGAGGAGACTTGGAAGTGCCCCCAACATGACCTCCATGGATCCTGTTTCAGCAAGGAGCAAAGGATACAGGGGTCTGTGTTTGCAGTGGTGATGCCTAAGCAGCCTAATTTGGTACCGTGTGGGGTGCTGGTGTGAAGTTGGTTTCCACAGGGATAACAAGAAGAATAGGTGTGTGGTTGATTTGCTCTGATCAGATTCTGGCCGGAGAAGATGAAGCAAATAGAGGAGGCAGAGCCAGCCGGGGTACTACAGGAGGACGACCTGCTGGCAGCTGCTGATTTTCTTTCTAATATACTTGAAGAACCAGAAGAAACTGAGAGCTGCTGGTGCTTATGTCGAGCAATGGACAAGGTTGGTGCACTGCTTGTGTCGAGTTGGGAACGGAAGCAAGCTATCGTAGACGGAGGAAGAGATGGTGGATTAGTCGTAGGCCCCATGCAATAAATAGGAAACATTACTCTATATCCTAATTCATTATTATGAGAATATTTCTGGTGTGTCCAGTGACTGTGAGCGGCCAGTGCAAAGAGAAAGTATTTGTTGGGTTGTGGTGCCCTGTCTACGGTGTGTGTTTTGTCACATTTGGAGGAAATATGTGAGTCACCAGAATCAACTGTGTATTTTTTTGAAGCCAACTGGCAACTTTGTATTGTTTTTTTAACATATGATTTAGCCCTTGGGTTAGGTGGAGAGCATTACGCGCCGATCAGCTTCGAGGAGGAAATAGGACACGTATTTTTAAATTCATTAGAAAAATATCTTTTTTCGATAAAAGTTGCTTTTAATTTGGTTTAGAAAGATGTAAAGTTTACAAGTGGACAGCAGCATATCTATATTTTAACTAAGATGAGAAGGACCGAGACTAAGTGGACTGATCGGCGGAAACGGGAGCTGGCTTTGAGTAAAGCTGGACCAACTAAAGGTCATCTTTGTGGTCTATTAAAATACTATACTGCTTCTTCCGTCCTGGATTATAAGTTATCAGCGTGATGCTTCTTGATCATGTTGCATATTTATATACACAAAAATACTATACTGGTCCTTCCGTCCTGGATTATAAGTTATCAAACCATCCAAAACATATTATAATTTATTCCTCCAAAATCACATGTCTAGCTGCCGTTAATGTTTGTAACCAAGTTTAAAATATGGTAATCACAAAGTCTCTTTATAGTTAACAGAGGGTTACGCACGTCATTTGCATTACCCCATAATTTGTCCTAAACCTTCTAAAATGTGGTTTGCTATGGTGCTGCAAATACTCTATCTGTCCTAAAATAATAATAGGGATGTTTTTGGTTTCTAAGTCAAACCATTTTCAAGTTTGACGAAATTTGTACCAAAAAAAATACTAATGTTTATGTTGCCAAATAAATATTATTACATATGACCCGAATTGAGAGACTGGTCTAATCTTGTAGCACAGATAACACCTTTTAATCTAGTGGATGGGTCAGATTCATTCAGGTGGAACCTAACCAAATCGAGTTTGTTTTCGGTCTGCTCTATGTATCTGCACTTGATTAATACCCACCCACCTTTCAAACATAAGGAAATCTAAAAGATTAAGGTTCCTCTAAAAATTAAGATTTTCCTCTAGTTTTTACAAAAAGAGGTGATCTTAACTAAAGACATTCTCGCTAGGAAAAATTGGAAAGGCAGTTAGAAATGTGTTGGCTGTAACTTGGATGAATCAATCCAACATCTTTTCTTGAATTGTCATTATGCTAAATTGGTTTGGAGGATGTTGTATCTCGCTACAGTTTAACTCAACCCAGATCTATTAGACATTTATTTGGTTCTTGGCTCTCTAATCAAAATACTAAGATTAGGGATATGATTTGGGTCGGGGTTGCTGCTATATGTGCTGGGCCATCTGGAATACCCGCAATAATATCATTTTTAATAGAATTAAATATAACTCTATTCTGCAGGTTATTTTCAGGGGAACATATATACTGGTTACGTTTCTGGGCACACCTACAGCGTGACGAACACAACAAGAACTTACTATCATCGTTGAGCACCAAAATTGATATGGTCACCTTTACAAAGAATTATTACTAACGATGGTTGGAAGCACTTACATAGGCTGTGCTCGTTGTTTGTTCTGTGGAGTCGTTCACGTTGATTCCGCCTAGATTGGGCCGGAATTGACACCGATTGCCGATCGCCGGTGGTGAGGAAGGGGGTGGTGGTGACGACGGCGGGAGCGGCGGCGGCGCTCGCCGCACCTTCTTCGGTGGCGGCGCGGGCGTCGGCGGGCGGGGGTGGAGGCGCCGCTAGGGGCGGCGGCGCTGGTGAGACGGACGATGGCGGTGGCGGCGCGGCGCGTGAGAGAGAGAGAGCTGGAGAGATAAGCTGTTTATGGAGCTACCCTTTTAATTTTTCTCTCGCTTAAGATTCAACCGATTACAAGCCCCTTGTATTTATAGTCCGAGGGAGACTTGCATGCTAAGAAATATCTATGAGGTTTCCTTATAAATCGGGATACCTCTTGACAAAGTAATTTATTTCTTTCCCTAAATATTTATTCCCTAAATAATTATTACTTAACGACGGTTTAAGGATGACGACGGACCGCGGCGGCGGCGGTCGGCGGCCAGCGCTGCGGCGCCCTGCTAGCACCTCGGGCGGGCGTGGTGCCTCTTGCATGCACCATGCATGGCCCATGGGCCCCCACCAAATTGGGTCATGACATCTCTCCCCCCTTTTCCGAACAGCCGCGTCCCTCGGCTGCTGTGGTTCTCTTCACACGGGCCGCCGTTGTTGATGGGGTGATCGAAGTAGCATGGTCCAAGGATTGTTGCATCCACGTGTAGAAGGGGAATGAGCTGGACGAAGATGAGGTTGGTAACCTTGTATCCGATGGGTGGAAGTCCGCAGCTCTCCTGTCCCATGAGATTGCTGACGATGCCAGAGAGGTGGTGAATGTTGTCGTCGAAGAAGAAGACTGGCACCGATGAAAAGAAGCTATGTGGTGGCTCCTCCAACAGCCAGCTGTTTGCCATGAAGCTTTGCACAAATGGCGAAGCCGGCGGAAAGTGGACGCCAATCACCACAACTTGTGCTCCAGCCTGGAGCTTGTTGGTTCCGGCTATGTAGGGTAGGTCGTGATCCGTTGATGTAGCAAGTTGAGGTGGAACGAGAGCCTCTGGAATTGTGATGGGGTCGACGAGGTAGAGGGTTGATGTTGGTGGCATGTACCTCTTGTCGTCGTCGGTGAAGCTCGCAAGTCGAGGCTTGCTGAAGATGGAAGCGTCCAACTCTTGGGCGAGGTGGATCGCCGTGTTCCCTATGGTGGGCGCCTCGAGCATTGCAGCCCACGCTTGTTGGCGTAGTCATACCGGGTCGTAGATGTCGCCCGCGGAAGTAGCGCCGGGTAGTCGTTGGTGTCGCCATTGATGGGCAGCTTGAGGCCGCGAAGAAGACACCGTGTGGAGGTGTTCCAAGATCCCGTGTCGCCCGGGCCGGCATGTAGACGAACCCGCTTTCTTCTTTTGAAGGGGTGCCGCTCTTGTCGGCAGTATAGCGGTGTACCTGATGTTCTCACTAGGGGACGGGTACGATGGTGGCGCCTTTATCGGATCCTCGAGGTTGCCCGATGGTGTTCTCCACCATTGTTGATGCCGGAAGGATGTCCAGCCAGTGTAGCGGGCTATTATTGTTGTCGTATGTCGGCCGCTGAACGACCGTTTCGCCGGTGGCGCCCGGGGAACGCCGGTGTTCTCATCTTACCCCAATGGTTGGCGGGCGGCGCCCGCTGGGTTGACATCGTGGCTGCCGTGTCGAGGTTGGCCGCGAGGGAGTCGCCGTGGTTCATGCCCTCGTAGTTGTTGTCGATGATAGGCATGGCGGCGATGCGCTTGACGCCGTCGGGGTTCGTCATCGGGCGTTGGCGCCCTTGAGGACGCCGTCGCCGCTCATGGCGCCCATGGTAGCGTTGTTATCGCGATGTTGTTGGCGATGTCGCCGACGGTACCATTGTTGAAGACGCCCCGGTTGGCGAAGGTCATGTCGTTGTTGGTCGGCATGGTGATGACGAGGACGCCGGGGGTGACGCCGTTGGCGCCAATGGGAGGGTCATCATCTCGCGCCTGGCCTTCTTGAGGACATTGTTGACGAGCATGGCGCCTATGGTAGCGCCGCCGCCGCCGATGGTGGCGCCCTTGGGAGGGGCGCCGCTGCCGTTGGAGTCCTTGGTGCCGGTGTCGCCCGTGATGTTGATCCCAAATAAGTCGTCGATGTCGACGCCGTGACGCCGCCTTGTCGCCCATGTTGGCACTCCAGATGTTCCCAATGTCAAAGAGTGTTTTGGTAGTGACCGGAAAACTTATCTGTGCCATTGTAGTAGCCGCGAGACGTTGGCCTAGTTAGGTAGGCTTTTCGCCGAAAGGTGGTGGACGCCTGTGGTAGCCTTCGACCGATTCGATCCGGGTCGCAGCAGTGGGGCATCCTTGGGGTAGGCGTGCTCGTTGCTTTGCAGCGTCCGATGATCTTGAGGGGGTGACGTGGCGGCGCCCGGTAGGAGCCGCCGTCACCGCCGGCCGCGCCCATGGCGGGGACGCCGCCGGAGGTGGCCGAGGTGACGCCGTAGGCGCGGTAAGTCGGAAATATGAAGAAGGCCGCCGCGGCCGCGGTGTTGCCGCTGCTGGCCACCGGTCGCCGTGGATGTCGATGGGAGCGTTGTTGATGTCGGGAGCGCCATGGCAGCGGGGCGGGCGTTGTTGGCGGCGCCGGCGGGTCGCGGTCGCCGTTGTACGCCATCGGGCAATGTCGTTCATCCAACTTCTCCGTGAGGGCGCGGTGAAGGTGGCCTGGATTTCCCCGCGAGGTCACAAAACTCGTGAATCTCCATCCGAGCTCGGCGATCTTGTGGCTGTCCATCGGATCTTGGCGTTGGTGGTGGTCGGAAGCCGCCGGGTGGTGGGAATCGCCCCGGTCTCGGATACCACCGCCGATTCCTAGATTGGGCGGAATTGACACCCGATTGCCGATCGCCGGTGGTGAGGAAGGGGGTGGTGGTGACGACGGCGGGAGCGGCGGCGCTGTTGCGCTTCGGTGGCGGCGCGCGGGCCGGGCGGTGGGAGGCACGCTTAGGGTGGCGGCGCTGGTGAGACGTGACGATGGCGGGCGCGTGGTCGGGCGGCGCGCCGGGCGCGGCGAGAGAGAGAGAGAGCTGGAGAGATAAGTCGTTTAGGAGCTACCCTTTTTAATTTTTCTCGCTTAAGATTCAACCGATTACAAGCCCCTTGTATTTATAGTCCGAGGGAGACTTGCATGCTAAGAAATATCTATGAGGTTTCCTTATAGATCGAATACCTCTTGACAAAGTAATTTATTTCTTTCCCTAAATATTTATTCCCTAAATAATTATTACTTAACGACGGCGAAGGATGATGACGGACCGCGGCAGGCGGCGGTCGTCGGCGGCCAGCGTGCGCGCGCAGGCACCCTGGCGGCGTGGTGCCTCTTGCATGCACCATGCATGGCCCATGGGCCCCCTCAAATTGGGTCATGACACGTTCATTTAATAAGATTAGATGGTTAGAATTATTTATTACATCTTGGAGGTAGTAAGTGAAATATACATTTATTTAACTTTAATTTGTATAAAACTAGTCCACCAACCCGTGCTCTCGCACGGGTTAGAATCTTTGGAGGTACTAATTAATAAAAATTACATATCTTAAATATTTTTCTCTTTGCTTATATTCTTAAATGATAGCTACAATAGATACTATATAGACTATATCTATCAATTATTTATTTCGATGTATTTTCATCCGCATGCATTATTGTTTATTACATAGCACTTTTCTGTATCTCTAATATACATTTAGTTGTTAATAGTATGCTTTAACTGTGAAGGCTTTAGATGCGGACTTTATTTTGACGGCATGAACCTAAATTTTGATTTCCCCCCCTAAAGTTTGGAACAATTTTAGGTTCTGTTTTTTTTTTTGTTTGTAGTGGCTACGGTAATAATTTTTTAGCATGATATGTATTTCGATCAAACATAAACTTGAAGTATATAAACTCTTATTTCAGTCATTGGTGTGATATATCATGATAATCTAGATTTTAACTTTCAACTTTTCATGCTAATTTGAACTTGTAAGGCTTATTGTATGGTTTATTAAAATTTTTATTTTTTATTTCATTAGTTCTTACAATGGTATAATAGTTGTTTGGATATACACCATGGCACCCAAGATTTTGAATTTATTATATGACATATATATGTTTTATTAGAAAAATTATGTTGCAAACAAAACATTTAAACATTTTTCAAGATAACGACTTATAAAATTGAATATCATGAGCATTAATATAAATGGAAGTGAATTGTAAGTGTGAATACATTTTTGGTTTGCTAAGGATACTTTTTAATAGCTGATAAGCTTATAAAATAATAATTGATTCTAATGTATGCGTAGTTTAACTTAATATATATTGGCCGAAGTATGTATTTCTAGTTTAGGTACAAACCATATAGCTTTATATACATTATTTTTCACAATGTCATGTTTGGTCAAATTGATGCAAACTCAAAATAGTATCTTTCATAATCATAGTGGTGGATAAGTTGTTAAAAGCATTATGGTATTAATTCAATTACCTTTTATAATTATGGTGGTTTGAGTTTTTCTATATATGTTATCTTGATAACTTCATGGGCAATTGTCCCCTAATCTTTTAGCAGCATTAGCATGTAAACTCGATTTAACTCAATGAAATTGTTATTAAAATGAACAACAAAAAAAATCATGATGGTCATAGAGGATTATATAAGAGTTTTTTTTTCAAATAATCCAAGGACACTAAAATTAAAATGGAAATTATACCTAATGATATCGTATCATAACTTATTTGTTCACCACAATCAAGATTTATCCTATACTCTAGTGTCTCTTACTTTGTTTTTTCACAATTCTTTACTAGAACAAATCTCACTTGAGTTTACTTACCATGCCAAAATAGTATAACCCAATGACACTAATATTAAAGCAAAAAAAAAAAAAAAAAATACCTGATGGTCAATAAGGGTTATATCAAACTTATTTGTTTGACTATTTGAGGACATTAAAATTAAAATAAAAATACTATCTAATGGTCAATATTTATTTGTTCCCCACAAAGTAACACCCATACTCTAGCAACTCTTTCTTTGATTTTTCACAATTCGTTTCCTGGTCACACTTAAATTTTACTATAAAATTAGTATGTCATATATAGCTGGAAAATTTAATATGGGTTGTAGCAAGATGGCTGAATATAGCACATCATATAAGAGAAATAAAATTGTAATGACGAGATCTAGCAAGATGGCCATACCTTTACTCTGCAGGTGCGTCGGTGTCAATGCTGCTTTGTAGACGTCCTGGACAATGGATGTCGTGTCATCATGGCCCCAGTGGAATTAGTGTTACCATGCAGGTCGATGCGGTGCGTAGCGATGCATAACCTTGGCACCAAGCATCTGAATTCCAGTAGTAGAAATGAACGCCTTCGACAAAAGAACAATGAAATCTGCGTGATTCAGATGATGCAAATTTATTCCTATAGGCCTTCTGCGATGCCACCATGCAAAGATTTACGCATATGTATGCAAGAGCTTTCTTAGGTACCATTCGATTGTAGAGACTGCCAGTGCCTATGAGATTTCATATATCTAGATTAAGAGCTCACCGTGTGTGGGCTTCCATGGGCAAGGGTACTAATCGGTTGTATCTGGCAAATGAGAGGCACATGCATGCAGGTTAGTGCTGGGTACCCCTCCGATCCTACCTGTATCTCAGCATGTGCAAGGTAAACTCCAGCAGGAGCTCAGTGATGCATTCGCAAGATTTTCATGATGTGCACACCTAGCCACATACTGACGGAGAACAACATGTCTGCAACAAAACCAAGTTTCAAATACCCATGCAATAATTTGTAATAATTATGTCTGTTGATGCAGAATGGTTTACTACGTATAGATGAAATCCAAGCCGCGAAAGATGACTTCAGTATAAACTCCCCGTGTACAACCATTGGATGCAGTACAATCCAGAGAAATTAAATTGCAGCAACATAAGAAGCAATCGAAACAGTATTCTCTGCATCGGATGCAATATAATGTCAAAACGGAAGGTCACCTGCTACACATGTGCGGTGCCAACGACGACAGCTGCTTCATCTCCTCGTCACTGACCAACGCAACCCCAAGTCCTCGTACTATTTGATCTGTGGGAGTCGGCGTCAGTGGCTGGCGTGGAACAGAGTTGGGGGTCGAGACGGGCTGACGACTACCGTGCTTCAAGCCGCGAGAGGAATACCGTGCTCGCCGACCAAGGAAGGCCCGCCGCGGTAGCTTAGCAGGGATCGGAGCTAAGGGTGCATATTAGATTAGATGCGTTCTTTTTTTTATCGAAAGATGAGATGCCTTCTAATGACTTATTACGTGTATATAGGAAAAGACACATAAAAAATCACGATAGAATGATTATCTGCCAGAGTTTTTTTTTGTTGGAGAAAAGGTTTTATTTAGTATAATGGCAGAGGTGGGTAATTTTGTATAAAGTTAAAAAGATCCAATGGTTGTCGATGGCGGAGTCTTTTGATTTGATGGCCGGATGTTTCTGATTAATGTGAGATTTTATAGCATTTATCTTTTTTTCTAGCGCGTTTGGTGAGGATTAACGTGGAGGCTTCGTGGGAGCCTCCAATTAGTAATAGTAAGATAAGATAGGATACATTTGAAAAGTTTTAGATATAGAAATCTTGGTTTAATTTAGACCTAATTGATGAATGTGTGGTCTATGTAATATAGTAAATACTATTGTTTTGTATTTTTTGACATTAAACATGTTCATAACGCACGCATACCCTATCCCTTGAGTATCCTTGAAAACTGATATGAATATAATTTGTGTGTGGTGTGTGTGGAGTTTCCAAATCCACGTACGTGACCGTGACTTTTCTTTTGGCATGTTAAGTTCTCGCTCCATGTTCATGCAGTGACAGCTAGCTACATGTAGCTATAGTATCAGTATATGTAACAACATGTATATGCATGTAGCTCAAGGCAACAGACTAACAGAACAGGTACTACTGATCTTTAGCTTTCCATAGCATCGGCACTTGTACCTTCGCACTGACATGAATGAACTAAGCATCATTCTCTCCAAGCATCCTCTCTTACAGCAACCATTACCAAGGTACATTGCAGAGTTAATGTACCTGCCAGGTCAGTTTGGTTGGTACTGCTGTCCACAGGCAAGCATTTTAATTTCGGCAATTTAATACTTAATCAACATTAGTTTGAAATACTTAATCAACATTAGTTTGAAATACTTTATCGGATCTTGTCCACCAAATATCCGATTCTGACAAGAAAGGCCGAAGAAGCAGAGAAGCAGAGAAACAGGGGGCATTTTATTACGTCAGAAGAAACGGGGAAAGGCGTTCATTGGGTTCCTCAGCTCTTACTAGCCTCTGCATCCTCACCACCGTCCTCGGCGCGCTCTCGCCGGGGAGCTTCCCCGTGGAAGTCGCCGCGGGCACGCTCATCGCGCTGCAGGGGCCAGGGGCTATGGTTCTACCAGACGGCGCTCACGCTGGGTCCATGCTCAAGGACAGGTCCGACTGCAATGCCAAGGGCCACCAGGTCGACTGCCGGTCTGCCGCAGCCGTGCCGCGGAGGAGCGCGCCGACCAGCTGGCCAACTTCCAGCGGTTTGGGGCCGTGTTCCTCGCCTTGTCTACGTGCTTGGGTGTTATGCCGTCGCCACGGCCAGGTACGCGCACCCGGACTTGGTGGCAATGCATGGGAGCACGTCGCTGCTCCGGCGGCTGCGCAGAGGAGTGCGTTGTCTAGTGGCGTCTGATGAGTGCATATATGCAGCTCTGTTCTTGTGTCAGTATATTCAGTATTCAGTAGCAAGTGCAGAACATGGTGTGATATGTTGTTGTTAGTGTTGTATCAATTGTGAGCGAAGTTTGAAAAAAGCTTACAAAATCGTGAAGAGATTCAAATGAAAAATCTAGATGGATAAAAAGTTTTGTCGCCTTTGCTGATGCTTCAGCGTTCGACTCACTGCCTCCTTCTACTGACGTTCTAGCCGGTCTTCACTGATAAATAGGCAATAAATTGTTTTGGTGATTCACGATCAGATGTTTGATGCATACAGCTAGTGATCCATACGATTGGATCAGAGTTGCACCTTCATGTTTAACAGTTCACGATTCATCACCAATCTAGAAAAGAGAGAAAAAAAGGATGTCCAGGTTTGAAGAAACGGGAAGAAATTAAGGACAAAGAACAAGCAGAGCAAGTATCACATGCTTCTTATTCATCAGTATATATAGGTCAAAGGTGGGATGGACTTTAGAGGCACTCTCCTAATCGCAGCCTTTGCTTCCTCCACTAGCTCCTTGCCCTCGAAACAATCATCAATTTTTCTCCTTTTGAGCATTACACAGAATTCCAACAACTCGAGATCAGCGAGCCTTGGCATAAAATGGACGTGGCCGACTCTGTCCATGGTTCAACTTCAACCTCTAATCTGATAAGAAAGGAAACAAAAGATATTTAGATTCGAAGAAACAGGTAAAGGAGATGAGGGAGAAGCTAGAAGATGTTGTTTACCTTAACGGTCTTTCATCAACAATAGCTTACGTCAAGGGTGGGATGGTTGGGGTGGACTTCAATAGCATGCCTCACCGCAGCCTCTGCTTTGTCCACCTCCGGCTCCTCCCAACCATCATATATTAACCAAACCGTCAAATCCTGCAGCATCGGCAGATTCCCCACGCCAATGTCGAAACCACTATCGATTTCTCTCATCTCCCGCACTGGCAAGTCCAAGATAAGTTTTGCGAGCCTCGGCATAGCTCCTTGCTGAAACACCACTGGCCGTCGTCTGATATTATCCAACTTGCAGTTTACTAGGCATGGGAATGAACAAGCACCAATAGTGAATCTCCTTTGGTTCCCGGGATCCTCATCATCTACGTTCAACACTAGACAGTAGAGAGCAGGCAACCTTCCGAGAATTTCGAGATCCTCCTGCTGCAGCACCCTCACGTTGATGCTGAGGTTGGAGAGGTCAGCAAAGACTGAGGGATCCTCCTTCAACCAAGCAGGCATCATAGAGAACCAGCAACAGTAACAGAGGTCCAAACTATGGAGATGTTGTGGGGCAACGACGACCCAACCATCCAAGCTGCATTCACCAGAATCGATATCGATTTCTAGACTCTGGATTTTATGTAGCTTGTTTAGGCACTCCACTAGGGATTGAAACAGGACATTGTTACGTACAGTTCTGAAGGACCGAAACGGCGACCAGAGGGGGGGTGAATGGGAGCCTCGATTTTCCTTTTCAATTTTGGGTCATCGGCTCAACCCCGACCTCAAAAGCAAACTCACACAAGGTCCGGATAACACGCGTGCTAACTGGTAGCAAGGTGTTACAAGCAAAGAGAGCACTGAGATGTCCACGACCCAAATGATTGGGTGGATGCTCCCTAGGAACACAGCGGGACACCTCAAAAGATCACACACGACCGAGGAGCGTAAAGATCGAACCGGAGGAGAGAAAATGAGTCACCCGACTTCTACAGAGAAGAAGCGAGTTTCCAAATCTAAAATACCAACGCCAACTCGTGACGAGAGTACCTAGATAAATTCCTCGACTCGATAGAAAATCAACGCAAGAATCAGATTGCAATTCGAAGCACAAATGAGCTAATCAAAGATGAAATGGCAAAGCACCGAGCTCAAAGAAAATGAGCTCCTTTCACAATCGTGAATGCCATCCAGGATGGAGATAAAATAATTCTCATTTCTTGTTAATAAAAGCTATGACAATTCACGTGAAAGAGAAACTAGCTCATGATTGATATAAGAGTACTTCACGGATGTAAGAAATAAATTTCGTACTGGAATAAGCTTCCTGTGAATGCAGCAAGAACAAACTGCTACTTGATCAAGTTAAAAACTGAACAAGCTGAAGATTGATTGCTTACCTACATACCAATCCTTGAAGTACCTGGTGCTGGATTGCGTGCGTTGATTGGAGCTGCAGCACGCTCGACACCACCAAATAGACTCAAGCTAAATCAAAAGCCACCATGTGACAGGCTACTTAGGGCTAGCCCTTGCCCACTCAAGTTTGCTACAAAGATCGGTGGACCTCTCACACCGGGAATTGGAAACCCTAGCTAGAAATGTGAAAATGAGAGAGGCAAGGGAGGATGAAGGGGTATGCCTCTGCTAAATAGCCCCAATTCCCTCTGCCTAAACTACCCCTAAGATACATGAGTCGATTTTGTAACCCTAAGGCTATTTCGGTCGACTCTGGGTAATCTTCGATCCGACGGCCACCGCGCCTCCTCATCGGTAGCCTTGCCTCCACGCAACCTCCCCGATGCCGCCACGTGCCGTCCTTCCGTCCGCCCGAACACTTCGGGTTTTGAGGCCCAAACCCGCGAAACCCGCGCCTGTGGTTTTGAGGCCCAAACCACTAAACCCGCGCCGATGGTTTTGAGGGCAAACCACCAAACCTCCTCGACACGTGTCATCGCCGTCTTGACCGCCCGAGTCGCCAAGTCATCCGAGCTCCCCCTCTCTGCCGCCGCCGCCGTCTTGACTCGACGACACGGTCCCGCCACGTCCTCTCGCATCCGTCGATGTCCCAGATGTCAGCCACCATGGCTAGCCACCCGGCGATCCGGTCCCTCGGTCCAAGCCTCACGTCCGTCCTTCACCTCCACGGTCCGTCGGCCCGGCACGTCCTCCTTGGCCTCTTCACCTCGCCGTCAGCTACCATCTCCAAGCTCAACACCTGCACAACACGAACCAAGAGATACGTCTTCGACACACTCCACGTGTGCCGGTGAAACATAGCCGAAGCATAAAAGAGAAAAGAAAATAGAAGGAGAATGTTGACTGTTGACAATCACTACATCACAAAACTAAACACATGCGGCCTAAATCAACCATGTGTTCGCAATCTCCCCCTTGATGAGTGCATTGTCAACATTCAACACAAAGACAGAAGAAGGTAGAAGATAGCACATCCAAGTGAACAAAAGCTAGACAAAAGCTGAGACAACATCACTGGATAGCAAACATGGAGCAAAAACTTGGTTCCCAAAGACATGGGCAAAAGGCTCGACACAACCAAGCTAAACAGACAGCTAGTCCTCAAGAAGAGGTAGAACAGGCTCAACACCACTAGCAAAGCTCCAAACCAATAACTTTCACACACAAGCAGCTAGACCCTCAAGACAGAGGCAAAGGCTCTACACATCTAGCTCAAAGCAAAGGTGCTACTCCCCCTAGACAAATACAGTCACTGTCTTTGTATCTTTCTCCCCCTTGTTGGCACATGCACTAATCAAGCTATGAAATGTAATATGTCACAATGCAAAGCTTCAAGATTATATTCAACCGAATGAGAGAGTGCTCAAAGTGGTACCATAGCAACAAATTTCAAGTGCTAGCCAGAGCTCAATCTAATCAGATGATAAGAAATATGGCACAAAGCATTTTGAGCAAATTTTAGTATCTTGCAAAAGGAGGTTCACCATCAAACATAGCACCTAGCACAAGTAGATAGGAGATCAACTAAGTGCTCAAACATGTAAAACTGGGTGAACTACCCCAAGCAAAGATTCGGACATCATGCTAGACATTGTTGCAAAAACTTGTGTTCATTTTAGTTCGAGTTGCAAATGTTCACAAGTCACAAGAGAGCATGCGAGTGGTTATCCACATTTGCCTTGCCTTACTAATCAACCATGTCAAGCCTATGCGTGAGTGTTGGTAAAAGTTATCCTACAGAATTATTTATAATTTGTATAGTCTCATAGTTTAACGTAAACGATGAGCACTTCACCCGAGGGTTTTAATTATCGAATCCACGAGAGAGAATGGTGTGAGACTAATGAAACAGAGAACTAAACACCGAGATAGTAGTAAGGAACGGGAGTTCGGATAAAAGGTGAGAAGAATTCTAAGGTTGTCTAGTTTATACTCTTATAAGGCTTAAAGATATTTCTTAATGGGGACGTACTCAAAAAAGGAAAGTAAGGTCAAAACTTACTATTCCCCCAAAGAACTATGTCCCACGTGTCCTATCTTACGGACGTGGAATCCAAAGGAATCAATGGTACTTTGTCACTACCACGAACTACCACGATCCGGCAAGTAGGGTGTATTTATGAGTTATCTAGTATAAACACCACGTCTACACTAGGGGTAACAACTTCAATTCAAGAGCGACAAAGAATCAAAGTACTCTAATGAGTCATAAACCGAAAGAAATATAAATAAGTAGACTTACTCAAATATAAGGTTGATCCGCCAAAGAAGTCTCAAGATCAAGTGCAATGAAGCCTTTGATCTCGGAGGTACAAGCGTAGAAGAGTCACCGACGCATCCGGCACTTCTCCTTACTTCTCCTCAACTCTACTTTCTATCTCTCAAGAACAGATCTAGAACTAGAACTAGTTCTTTGATCTATCTCTCAACTTTCTACTAATCTCTCTCAACTTGATCTAGCTCTCTTCTAATTAGAGAGGTATGGCTCTAGCTATGATCAAAGCCGAGTATGATGAATAATGATTTTCATGCCTATGGTCGGAGGTAGGACCCTCCTTATATAGTCCCGGTAGATGAATGTTTGGCCCTTGGATCAAACCGACTTCAACAACGGCGTAGATACAACCACAAAGTCGGTTAGAAACCGACCTTGGAAGATGAGGTCGACATCTTGGCCCCACCGGCGGCCGGCCTAATCCTCTCTCGGCGCGCCGGAGGGGGTGGAACCAAGGTGGCGGGTCTCTCCCGGTGTCTTTTGGTGTCTTCTAGAATGTTTTAGTTCACTTTTCGGTCGAAATCCTTCTTTGGCAATTCCTTTTATTGTGTAGGGGGTTTTCTCTAAGTTTTTACGGCATTTACCTTTAAGTCCCCGAAAAAATATAAATCACCAAAACTCATGGAACTTAGTTAGTATAATACCTATTCTATGTATTTTATTCTTTTTATACCCTTATACATATTTAATTGTCACATAAAAACATAGCTTAAAAGGTGTCAACAAGCTCCCCACACTTAGGCTTTTACTGCCTCTCGATAAAAGGTTGGTTAATTATAAACTCATAAGCTCACTTTATATCTTTCTAATCTTACTAAGTACTTAAGCGATTATGAAACAAGATAGATAAAATAGAGTACTTTATTCTTTCAATCAATTCAGCTGGAGTTTTTGCAATGATTTTTGAAAAGAAAACATAGCTTACTCCTCTCTTTTATAATACTCTCAAATCACTTAATGATGATATATATATATGTGGTATTTGTGGATCCTCACAACATAAATATAACATATAAGAATTATAATAAAACTCAGTATCTGAGTTGTAGGATCAAAAATATAGTATACTTACTTTGTATGTATCTGCAAAATCAAATATGGATCCAAGGAAAAACATTGTCTTTAGATCAAGATGTGCATGTGTGTGCTAATTCTACTATGCTCTTTTTTTCTTCTCTCTTTTTTTAGAATAAATATTTTTGCAAACAAGATCATGGGCTATCTTTATTTTTCTTTTTAGAGAGGTGGACTCTGGTCCTAGACTTTTGTCTGCATTATTTCCTCTCTTTTAAAGATGTGGGTTCTACTGACCCTCGGACACTTGTCCATTATTCATCTTTATTTAGGGAGGTAGGCTCTACTCGCCCGTAGGACACTTGTCCATTTTTCATCTCCCTTTTTCTTTTTCTTTTTTTCTTAAGGAGGTAGGCTCTACTCGCCCGTAGGACTTTTGTCCATTTTTCATCTCCTTCTCTTTCTTTTTTTTTTTTAAATAAATTACTTTTGCATAGCCCATGCCTTGATGTACAAAAATAATTTATTGAATTTAGAGAGATCAACAACTAGAGCATTTAAATAAATAAAAACAAGTGTACGTGATCTTGATCTTTAGACAAGTCTTTCAACTTAGTTCACAAAATTTGACAAAGCTCAACACAAAGCAAATAGCTTTTTATTGGTTTAATATTTATAACATGGCTCTAATAGGAGATAAATTTTTATCATAAAGATGAAGTGAAGCTATTATTTTGATATTTTTGAAATAAATTCTCCAAATAAAAAGATATCAAAAATTAAGTTCTCATAAATCTTCTATCTCAAATTTCACAACTACTTTAAGTAACTTAGATATTTTTAACAAAATCTTTTTCTTCAACAAAAATTATGTGAATTTATTCTTAGCAAAGCATATCAATATATTTTATTTTATTATTTAATATATAAGCAAAAAGTTTCAAACTGTTAGAGAGTTGAAGAAAATAATAGCTTCAGGACAATGGGGACATCTATGTACAGAAAGGGAAGATGGGAACACGCACGCCACCGATGCCTCAGCGTCCAACATCCATGCCATCTACGTCAACGCTGGCACCGGCCGCCTATAGATTAAGGTATGGTCACTTTTGCTAGATTTCACAATTACATTTTAATTTGTCTCCTGCAACGTACATGATATGAACCTTTCGACCATTAGGTATAATATTCATTTTAAATTTATTGTCCTTAGATTAGTTGACACAAATAAGTTTTGTTTAACCCTTATTGAACATCAAGTATAATATTTTTATTAACTTATTAATAGTGTCAATGGGTTGCTTGGAATTACATGCTAATAATGATGCCAAAGAAATAGGTGACCATGATCTGTGGAGGTATCAATAAAGCCATGGAAAAAATTCAAACCTCCACAATTATAAAAGATAATTAAACTATTCCAATAATATTTTTATAAATTATTCTTCTCTATCATTATGAAAGATAAAGCTTTGAACCCTAAATTTGCATTCAAATTGCCCAAACATTCCATTATGAAAACATAATGTAAAGCAATACTTACCTATATAATTTGTACCTAAATTATCCATGGCAATCATTATAAAAATTAACAACATACCCTCAATTTACATGTAAATACTAATATAAGCTATTACAAACAATAATTCAACATCCATAACTTAAAAAGACATAGTATAAATGTTTGTTTACTTATCAAGCATTTTATTATATCCTATATCAAACCACTTAGTAACGACAGCTACGTAGTTCACTTCAAGTTATGTTAACACTCATGAGTCATGACAATAAACTTTGAAAATCATTGTCTTAAAAACGTCCAAACATTTTGATTGAAACATTGTAACATGTGATTATTAATAACATAATTTTAAGAAATATTTTTTTAATTAAACAATACTAATATGATTCATTGAATTTAACATTACGAGTGCCATGGTGCACTCTGAAGCAACTATTTATGATGTTGTCAAAACTAATAAGAGGGTAGCCTACAACCTAGAATATTATTTTTTTTAGAAAATAAACATGAAAATTATGATTAAATGATACAATAAGCATTAGAAATTTCAATTTAATATATGTAAAAAAAAATATTACAACAACTAGATCAAATGCTCAAGGTTAAAGTATAGATTTTCATGATTTCAATAAAGGATGAAATAAGAGTTTATGTTATTTAAGGTTTTTTTATGTTTCAGCTAAATACATAGGGTGCTAATAACCTTAATAGTAGAAATTATTAGTCACCAAACCGGTAGAAATTAAAAATTGATCCTAATGGTCTTACAAAAAATCTAAAGCATTTTGCCATAAAATGAGTAGATTGTAATCACCATTGCAAATCATAGCTATTGATATGAGAAATTATATAGCTTAAAATTTGGCTGAAGGAATAGGTTTATGGTGTCAAAATATAAATCGTAGCTAAGATTGTCATAGCTTAAGCAAATGTTTCAACTAAATATATATATTCCTATATATTTATATAGGTGCAAAGCAAAATAACATATTGATATGGATGGAAAAAAGTATGAATCAGTATTTGATAAATTATCACAATTGAATCAATATAGACTGTTATAGTGATTATTTTAGAATTAGAACATTAGTAGTAAATAGAAAAAGATACTCGATATAAAAATTCTAATTAGTAGAGTCTCTAACCCGTGCGAGAGCACGGGTTGGTGAACTAGTTTTATAAATGAAAGGAACTATGGATGGGGATCTGCAGTTGACGGCATATATGGTGACCCATGAGACCACGGGGGCATGCACCTGACCTCTGACAGACCTCGTATGCGGGGATGACTACACCGCATGCCAAGCATGTATTAGCTTGGTTGCGTGATTGTTGCCTGTGTCGTTCTTAGCCCTATGTAAATCGTGAGCAGAGTATTTTGAAATAAAAGCATGGAAATCGAGAAAAAGTCTCAAATCAAAAAGACCAGCTTGATCATGAGTTTGCAGAAAAGTTTCAATATCAGATTTGTGACCCACGCGTTTATTTTCCATATATCTTATTAGAAGCCCCAAGCCACCGTCATTGTCACTATAATAACACGGACGGATGAGGACTACTCATTCAGACAGATTCAGAATGTTTCAGCTGTTGGGCGCTGGACGCCCAGTGCGTTATCTGATCGACTCGTGCACATCTCAAGAAATGGACACCGTTTGCCGTTCCTCCATCCAGTTCTGCTTTCAACTAACCTTGTTTATTTATTGGATCCTTGAACCTGTTGAGATTCAGATGAATTCAGCCATCTTCAGTTTCAGAGTACTCCACTCTTGTCAGACTTGTCAGTGACCACACATGAAAAAGAAAAGGAAAACTACTAGCGTAGCTTACATCCAGGCCAACGAGTCCGCCAGACCAAATCATTCACCAGCTTTGTAAAAATAATAATAATCATTCACCAGCAGCAAGATAACTAGTGCCTGGCAGAGACATTTTTGGGGTCAGAAGATTAATACAAATACAAGCCATCTAGGCTCTGGCTACAAGTCTGCAACAATATCAACGATGAAAACAAACAAAAGCGTGCAGAAGACAATGCATGCTGATCACAAAAGTCCTTTAGCATGCATTCTTTCTACACAAGAGAAACGACTGTCCAGCTTCAACAGATTATTTGTATTGACATCAATTATTTGCAGTCTTAAATGATTAATCCTCTTTTTATTGTAGCAGCACCTCAATTTTGCCTACCCCCGAGATTTGGTACGAAGGAATTTTTTTTTTTTCTTTCTGTAATTTTGTCTAAATATCTTGTCAATGCAATCTGGCCTGCAATACAAAGAATGGATTTTAATGGCGTGCAGAGAACAACTGAAGAAACACAGGAGACTCAGAGGAAAAGAGAGGAAAGAAAAAGGCCATAGGAAAGGTAAAAAGCAGAGTAGCAAAAACCATCCGAGAAGACACATGGGAAAAAATATCTAGCTCAGAAGAACGAAGAAACAGAAAATTGGCGCACCTTTTTTTTTTTTTTTTTTTTTTTTTTTTTTTTTTGAGGAAATAATTGCGCAACTTCATCATCATCTGTCCATGGTTGTAGATTACGGAATCTGAGAAGGACCAGGGGACATTTAAGGTATCAAGAAAAGAGGAAATGGATATAATAAGTGAGTAAGGAAGAAGCAGAACAAGCAGCACCTTAATTTGCTGTATATTAAGCCAGGGATGATTGGGATGGACTTTAATCGCGTGCCTCACCGCAGCCTCTGCTTCCTCCACCTCCTGCTTGCTGGCGCCTCCAGATTGGAGCCGAAGGCTGACTTTCTGCAGCAATGGCAGGTTCCCCAGGCCCAAGTCAAATCTGTCGTTGATTTCTCTCGTCCGCTGCAGCTGGAATTCAAGGTGAAGGTCCACGAGCCTTGGCATAGCTCCCTGCTCAAACACCACAGGCCCTCCATGTCCGTACGATGCAAACCACGAGAGGCATGGGAACGAGCAAGCACAGACAACGAGTGTCCCATTGATTGCAAGATTCTTATGGTCCACCCTAAGATCTAGACTGCGGAGAGCAGGCAACCTCCCTAGGATTTCGAGATCCTCCTGCTGCAGCCGCTGCACTCTGATGTGGAGGACGGAGAGGCTCACAATGAGGGTGGGATTTACCTTCAACCAAGGAGGCAACGTAGCAAACCAGCAAGTTCCATTCCGACCATACCATTGATAGCCTACTTTCAATGCACGGAGGTTTTGAGGGGCGGTGACGACCCAACCGTCCAAGTAGCATTTCCTTTTGAGTATGTACATTTTTAGACTCTGGATTTTCTGAAGCTTGCTTAGGCACTCTACCAAGGATTTGTCCAAGAAATCGTCATCCGTGATCACAAAATCCAGCACCTTCAGCTGTGTTAGATGGCTCAGCTCTTCTAGAATCTTCCCTTTATGGATGTTCAAACAAGAAAGCTCTTCAAGGGCTATCAAGATCCCTATCCCTTCTGGCACTTTTGTCTTGTCACTTATGCGTAGACACATCAATTGTGTTAGCCGTACAATACTCGACGGTAAACATGGAATTTGGTCCCAATTACACACATCTAACATTTGTAGAAACTGCAGGTTTCCTATTTCTTCGGGGGGGGGGTGATCAATATATGTATTTCTTAGACATAGGTACCTCAATGAAGTAAATTAACAAGATACTTAAGACAGCCTTGTGAAAGACGACACCCTTCTAAATCCAGTACACGCAAAATGCAGAAGTTCTCAAGTATCGTTGGTCTGTAGTCGTCAATAGCGGAATGAAAGAAAATAACTGACCTCACATGACATTCTTTGCTCAATGTAGCCTTTGGTGTACCATGACCAGCCTTACCGAACTTCTGCACTTTTTGATATAGATGACTGAACCATATTGTTCGATATAGTAACAAAGTTTTCTTCACTTGACAAGGAACATATAAGATCAAGCACCATATCGTGCACACGGCAAGATTCTACCATGTTAGAACGATATCCGTCGTAGATGGACATCGGTTGGATCATGCTTCTATTTATGAGCTCATTGAAATAATTCTCCCCTTGTTCAAATAAGCTCATATCTTGATTTTCATGTTGGATAAAACCTTCAGCTATCCACAACCATATCAAACGATCTTTTCTGATATCATAATCTTCTGGAAACATACTTAAATATAACAAGCAAGTCCTTAGATGTGATGGCATATCATTATAGCTGAGTGACAAAACATTTCTCATGTTCTCTATTGTGTTATTCTTCTCTAGTCCAGTGCCAATAGAGTTACACACATCATACCAATCCAATTTGTTTCTTCCTTTGCTGGCTAGCAAACTAGCAATTGTGATAATAGCTAAGGGAACACCATCACATTTCTTTAGTATTCTTTTTGATACTTCTTCTAGCTGTTCATCAGGGCATTTGTTATTGTCTTCTTTGCCAAATATTCTTCTGTACATTAATATCCTAGAGTTCTCCAGAGAAAGGGGCTTCATCGTGTATGGTCCGCCAATTTCTTCAGCAACATGGAAAATACGAGTAGTTGTGATGACCCTGTATTCAGCACTACCATCGGGTAGAGCACACTTTATGATTTCCCAGTCTGAGATTTTCCATATGTCATCAATAATAACTAAGTATCTGCACATATTGAACAACAAAAGGCCATATGTCATGCATGTCACTAAGAAAATTGAGAAAGAAAATGCAATCTTTCTTATATGTGATGTGCATGTTATATGACCGAGGAATAAAAGGTTCATTAATCAGTACCATAATCATTAGCAAGGGGGAAGAAGGTAAAAGCATCAAGGCGGCCCCTGCCTATGGTCCACCACATTGATCATTGCAAGCCTTTCTAGTACACTTATGTGAGCAATATATGCAAAGAAATAGTCATGTTCGTCTTGCTAGCTAGCAAATAGTAAATGACCAGTAATGCAACTTTCCATTCTTGTGTTTTATTTTCATGTCCATTTAGATAGAAACATACGAGAGCTTCCAGTGCAAATTTCTTAGGCCAGTAATTCCTTCTTTCTGAAATTCTGCAATCCTATTTTCTTTTTATACAAATTTGGAAGCTATGTCCATGTGCGTTGTACATCTGCTTGTTTCTAAGTGGGAAAAAGCCAAGGCCCACCAAAACAAAGCTTCCAGTGCTGCTTACACTGAGATAATTAATTGTTGCCGAAGATCATTACATGGACACACAGAAAAGTGCTGTAGAGTACTGAACCGAAGACTAGACAAAGTGGCAATAATGGGTTCTCACTTGGAAGCAAAAGCCACTTAAAGAGACAGTATGCCATATAAAAGATAAGAGATTAACTTGACTGGCACTAAGTGTGCCGGATATACTATCATATTTTTTCAAACTTTCAAAATAAAAAACTCAAAGAAATAAATTAATGACTAGTTTTTGTGATATATCCGTACCTCTTCTCCTGCAGGAATCCTCTTAGCTCACCAATAATAACATTGATAGTACTTGCAGCACTATCCTTGTTGGCTAGTTGATAGAACATGTCCTTGAATAATCTATCCATATCAGGAGTTTGAGACACCGATACAAAAGCTGAGCAATCAAATTGTGCTCTAAGCTTTTCATACACAGCATTAGCAAGAGTTGTCTTTCCTAAACCTCCAAATCCCACAATGGAAACTATCCTCTTTCGCTCCTTGGACGCTTCATTGTCTTCTTTCATAATCTTGATTACCTCATCTCTTGACTCCTCAATGCCAACTAGCTCTGTCGGATTCTTATACCGAGCCATTGCAACAAAATGCAAGGGGATCAACTTTGACAGGTTTATGGACAGTGTAGTTAACCTCATACCTGCGGCGCCTGTCGTGTACCTCTACAACACGACTCTTGATGTCTCTGATGTCAGTAGCAATCTTGCGGCGAATCTTGGGCTGCATCAAGGAACCAAGGGTCTTGTCAATGAATTTCTTAACGCCATGCTTTTTGTCCGGCTGATGGCCCTTGACTTGCACCATGAATGTGTCTATATTGTCCTCTATGTCATAGGACAACTCTCTCACATTCCTGGCCCAAATCTTATCCCCGCTAGGAAGCTGGTCAGCTGGAACCTTGGAGATATCTTCAAGGGCTGCCTTCATGCTCTCGAGCTCAGCTTGGAGGAACCTGATCCCCCTTTCACTTCCTTTTTGCAGGTTGTACTCGTCAGCAAGCAGCTCGCCAAGCTTAGGGAGGAGGCTAGGAAGTGCCCCCAACACGACCTCCATGGATCCTGTTTGTGCAAGGAGCAAAGGATACAGGGGTGTGTGTTTGCAGGGGTGATGCCTAAGCAGCCTAATCTGGTACGGTGTGGGTGCTGGTGTGAAGTTGGTTTTTCCACAGGGACAACAAGAAGACTGGTGTCTGGTTGATTTGCTCTGATCAGATTCTGGCTGGAGAAGATGAAGCAAATAGAGGAGGCAGAGCCAGCCGGGGTACTACAGGAGGACGACCTGCTGGCTGCTGCTCATTTTCTTTCTAATATACTTGAAGAACCAGAAGACACTGAGAGCTGCTGGTGCTTGTGTCGAGTTGGGGATCGACAGGAAGATGCTATATCCTGGACGAGCAGTGGACAAGGTTGGTGCTTGTGTCGAGTTGGGAAGGGAGCTATTGTAGACGGAGATGGTGGATTGGTGGTAGGTCCCATGCAATAAACAGGAAACATTACTCTATATAATAATTCATTATGAGAATATTTCTGGTGTGCATACACCCTAATATGCCCCTAAAAAGGTAATATGTGAGTCACCAGAATTAACTGTGTATTTTTTTGAAGCCAACTGGCAACTTTGTATTATTTTTTTAACATATCATTTAGCCCTTGGGTTAGGTGGAGCGCATTACGCGCCGATCAGCTTCGAGGAGGAAATAGGACACGTATTTTTAAATTCATTAGAAAAACATCTTTTTCAATAAAAGTTGCTTTTAATTTGGTTTAGAAAGATGTAAAGTTTACAAGTGGACAGCAGCATATCTTATCTTACTATTACTAATTGGAGGCTCCAATGGAGGCTCCACGTTAATCCTCACCAAACGCGCTAGAAAAAAAGATAAAATACTAGAAAATCTCACGTTAATCAGAAACATCTGACCATCCAATCAAAAGTCTTAGACACCAACAACCATTGGATCTATTTAGTTTTCTACAAAATTACCCACCTCTGCCATTATATTAACTAAAACTTTTTTCCAAAAAAAAAACTTTTGGCCGGCAATCTTAAATCCTGGTGTTTTACGTGTGTTTTCCCGTCTATTATATTAAATAAAACCTTTCCCTGAATAAAAAAAAAACTTTTTTAGAAAAAGAAACTTGTGGCCGGAGATCATAGAATCCTGGAGTTTTACGTGTGATTTCCTGTCAGGCACAACCGATCTAATCTAACCTAAGGCATCACGTTTTCTCTTCGTTCCAAAAAAAAGACACTAGCAGCGCCAACTCCAATCTACCTACCACCGTGCGCCGTGCTTGGTCAGCGCGTGCTTTCTTCCTCGCCGCCGAAGCCCCAATTCCGACGCCGCGCCACATTGTCATCCAGCGTTGAGTCTATCCCACACCTGCCATCGACGCCGATTGCAACAGATCACCAAGTGTTACATGCGAGGACTTGGGGTCCACGAGATGTCGTCGGCCGGTCACGTGGGGATGAAGGAGTTGTCGTCGTCAGCACTGCACATTTGTAGCAGGTGATCTTCCATATTGATATTGCATGCCATGCAGAGAACACTGCCTATTCTGATTGCTTCTCATGCTGCTTTAATTTTATTCCTTCGGATTGTATCCATATATTGGTTGAACATAATTAGAAGAGAAACATAGAGAGTTTGTAACGAAGCAATTTCCTTTACGGCTTGCATTCCGTCTGGACTGTATATTCTCTGATGCTACATATCTAATCTAGAGTTTGAAGTTTGAACGTATCCACCGGACATATATAATTAGTACAAAAAGCATTGCATGGGTATTTGACACTAACCTGCATTTAGTGACCTCTAGCTTTAATTTTTGTTGCAGAAAATTTGCTCTTTCATATGATGGTCGCTGGAAAGATAGATGTTGTTGGTGCGGGCAAGACCTGTCCGTACGTCGCTAGGTGTGTGCATGAAAAACTAATGCATTACTGACCTCTTAAACTGGACAGATAAAATCACACGCATGTGCATAAATCTTTGAATGGTGGCATCAGTTGGCTCGCATAGATGAGTATCTTCAATCATCATCCCCAAGACTTCTATTATTTATTTGTCAAAGGCCTTCCATTCTACTACCGAAATTCATATGCTTGATCTAAAGGTGGCATCACTATGCATCGCATCAACCTGCTCGAGATAGGCAAGAGGCACCAGTGGGTAATGGTGCAAATTGGGAGCTTGGTTTGATTGAGAAAACCCATCCAGACCAACCATGACAACTTTTCTTGTGCCCGCTTCCTCTATCAGTAAAATAGTGTTTTTATAGATAACATGTTGCATTACTATCTTATGCTCATTTTTCCTATTTCATGCAAAATTCGATGCAAACATGACATAAAATAGGAGGATTAGAGATCTTGGGCCTAGGATATATAATGCTTGATTCACAATGAGTGTATACATGGTTCGAGTCATCAAGGTAATGCATCCATGAATCTTATACTATACATCAAGTTACAAAACTTTAGTTGCTTAGTAGCTTGGGTGTTTTATATCCTTGAAGTGTGAGTAAGCTTCTACTACTCATCAAGGTAGGACTTTTAGTCGGTGACGAGGCAACTGGAAAGGTGTTTCCAATGGTAACTTCACCAATTGAACAGCCTCCAATTAAAAGACCCTAAGATCTTGGTATGAAGACAATCTATCATCTATCAACAACTAAACAAGGCGGCAATTTCCATCAAGCACGTGAGCGTAGAGATGGGACGAAAAGAGTGTCCGCCATGCACCGTCCCACCACCAACGTCCCGCCCTGTACACGGGTGTGTCGAGCATCTTTGGGACAAAACGACGAGGAGTGAGTGGGTGTTCGACAACGCTACCGCAATCTACTTAATCCATGATGGCAAGACGTCCGGCGTCCATGACATCTACATCAATGAGTAAAGGTATGGCCATCTAGATGGATCCCATAATTAAATTTTATTTTTCTCATATAATGTATTATGTTCCGCCATCTTGCTAGAACCCATATTACCTATATTACAACTAAATTTGTCATCTATATGACATAAAAATTTTAAAGTAAAACCCTAATTGACTATTAGATACAATTTTTTGTTTATTAATTTCATTGGGTTATACAATTTTGGCATGGTCAATAAAACATAAGTATCATTTGTCCTAAAAAGGAATTATGAAAAAACAAAGGTAAAAGCCACAATAGTATGGCATAAATCTTGATTGTGGTGAACAAATAAGTCATCAAACAATCCTTAATTGTTAAGTATTAAGTATTAGGTATAATTTCATTTCATTTTTAATGTCTTGCTTTAATGCTTACTGTCCATCATGAATTTTCCTTTGTTCATGTTATAATAGTGTCATTGGGTTACATCGAGTTTAAATGCAAATGATGCTAAAAAGTTAGAGGACAATGAACCATTAACTTGGCAATAAAGCATATATGGAGAACTCAAACCCCCACAATTTTTGAAAGATAGTTGAACTAATCCCATGATATTTTGAAAAATTATCCACCTTTATCATTATGGAAGAAACCAATTTCAGTTTGACATGTCTAGAATAAATTATTTAATTAGCTGATTATCAAGTGTGGCAAAATATCTTTAGGAAACCATATAGTAATAACACTTAAAATTCAGTTTAATTTAACTTATATTAATAGTCACGATAATGATTTTTGGAAGTCATTATCTTGAAAAAAAATGTTTGAATATTTTGATTAAACATTATGTCATATGGATATTAGTAATTTGTTTCTAATAAACAATATAATTAAATATGATATAAGATATTCAACATCTTCAATGCCATGGTGCATGTCGAAAAAAAAACTATTTATGCCATTGCAAGAACTAAGAGGGTAGTCTGGACCTAGAATATTCTTTTACTAAAATAAAAATAAAGATTTTGAATATATGATACAATAAGCATTTGAATTTCAAATTATCTAAGTATAAAATATTACAACAACTACATCTAAAGTTGAAATTTAAAATATAGATTTCCATGATATATATCACATATGAGAATCAAATAAGAGTTCATACACTTTAGGTTTATGTTTCAATCAAATACATAGGAAAAAGATTTATGCTACAAATCATTACTCTCGAAACCAAGAGAAACAAAAAAAAAGACAAAAACCTAAAATTATTACAAAAATATGAAACATTGTGCAATCAAATCGGTACACCATTGTAAATAATAGTCATTACATGTGATAAATTAATAAGCTTATAATTTAGAGGGAAAAAATTTTAAAATTTGGGTTCATGTCGTCCAAGATAAAGACATATATAGCTAAAGTAATTGCAGTTTAAGAAAATTATCAACTAAATGTATATTGCAAATACATAAAAGTGTTGTGCAGTAAAAACAATAGATATAGCTGAAAAATACAAATAAATCAATAATTGATAGAATATCATAACTGGATATACACCATAGAGTACCTATATAGCTATGGTTTTGGAACATTAGAATTTTTAAAAATATCTAATTCAAGTTTTATTAGTTTGTATCTCTTAAGATTCAAACCCGTGCGAGCACGGGTTGATGGGCTAGTCTATATTTTAACCAAAGATGAGAAGGACCGAGACTAAGTGGACTGATCAGGGGAAACCGGAGCTGGCTTTGAGTAAAGCTGGACCAACTAAAGGTCATCTTTCTGGTCTATTAAAAAGAAAAGGTGGATATCAGCGTGATGCTTCTTGATCATGTTGCATATTTATATACAGAAATATACTTTTACTTGATGCTATGCCTATAACAAATCATGAAGCACCTCTCTCTCTCTCTCTCTCTCTCTCTCTCTCTCTCTCGGGTTTGGTGCAGACTTGTGTGGTGTTCGAACTGGTGGAAAACATCAAGATTTTTTTTAAAAAAAATGAAGAGCACTTGGATTATAAGTTATCAAACCATCCAAAACATATTATAATTTATTCCTCCAAAATCACATGTCTAGCTGCCGTTAATGTTTGTAACCAAGTTTAAAATATGGTAATCACAAAGTCTCTTTATAGTTAACAGAGGGGTTACGCACGTCATTTGCATTACCCCATAATTTGTCCTAAACCTTCTAAAATGTGGTTTGCTATGGTGCTGCAAATACTCTATCTGTCCTAAAATAATTATAGGGATGTTTTTGGTTTCTAAGTCAAACCATTTTCAAGTTTGACGAAATTTGTACCAAAAAAATACTAATGTTTATGTTGCCAAATAAATATTATTACATATATGACCCAAATTGAGAGACGGTCTAATCTTGTAGCACGATAACACCTTTTAATCTAGTGGATGGGTCGATTCATTCAGGTGGAACCTAACCAAATCGAGTTTGTTTTCGGTCTGCTCTACACTTGATTAATACCCACCCACCTTTCAGACATAAGAAAATCTGGAAGATTAAGGTTCCTCTAAAAATTAAGATTTTCCTCTAGTTTTTACAAAAAGAGGTGATCTTAACTAAAGACATTCTCGCTAGGAAAAATTGGAAAGACAATTAGAAATGTGTTGGTGTAACTTGGATGAATCAATCCAACATCTTTTCTTGAATTGTCATTATGCTAAATTGGTTTGGAGGATGGTGTATCTTGCTACGGTTTAACTCAACCCAGATCTATTAGACATTTATTTGGTTCTTGGCTCTCTAATCAAAATACTAAGATTAGGGATATGATTTGGGTTGGGGTTGCTGCTATGTGCTTTGGGCCATCTGGAATACCCGTAATGATATCATTTTTTTAATAGAATTAAATATAACTCTATTCTGCAGGTTATTTTCAGGGAACATATATACTGGTTACGTTTCTGGGCACACTGCAGCGTGACGAACACAACAAAAACTTACTATCATCGTTGAGCACCAAAATTGAGATGGTCACCTTACAGCGAGGCTAACGGTGGTTGGAAGCACTTATATAGGCTGTGCTAGTTGTTTGTTCTGTGAGCCGTTCATTTAATAAGATTAGATGGTTAGAATTATTTATTACATCTTGGAGGTAATAAGTGAAATATACATTTATTTAACTTTAATTTGTATAAAATAGGATACATTTGAAAAGTTTTAGATATAGAAATCTTGGTTTAATTTAGACCTAATTGACGAATGTGTGGTCTATGTAATATAGTAAATACTATTGTTTTGTATTTTTTGAGATTAAACACGTTCATAACCCTATCCCTTGAGCATCCTTGAAAAACTGATATGAATATAATTTGATTAGCCATGGTTTCTTTGATTTTTTTTTCTTGGGGATGGGGGCGGGTTTGCATTTAAGAGTTTCCAAATCCACGTACGTGACCGTGACTTTTCTTTTGGCATGTTAAGTTGTCGCTCCATGTTCATCTTCATGCAGTGACAGCTAGCTACATGTAGCTTGTAACAACATGTATATGCATGTAGCTCAAGGCAACAGACTAACAGAACAGGTACTACTGTTCTTTAGCTTTCCATAGCATCTAGGACGGCAGTTGCGTCGGTACTTGTACCTTCGCACTGACATGAATGAACTAAGCATCATTCTCTCCAAGCATCCTCTCTCTTACAGCAACCATTACCAAGGTACATTGCCAGGTCAGTTTGGTTAGTACTGCTGTCCACAGGCAAGCATTTTAATTTTTGCGGAGGAGCGCGCCGGCCAGCTGGCCAACTTCCAGCGGTTTGGGGCCGTGTTCCTCGCCTTGTCTACGTGCTTGGGTGTTATGCCGTCGCCACGGCCAGGTACGCGCACCCCGACTTGGTGGCAATGCATGGGGAGCACGTCGCTGCTCCGGCGGCTGCGCAGAGGAATGTGTTGTCTAGTGGCGTCTGATGAGTGCATATCTGCAGCTCTGTTCTTGCGTCAGTATATTCAGTATTCAGTAGCAAGTGCAGAACATGGTGTGATATGTTGTTGTTAGTGTTGTGTTAATTGTGAGCGAAGTTTGAAAAAACTTTACAAATCGTGAAGAGATTCAAATGGAAAATACTAGATGGATCAAAAGTTTTGCCGCCTTCGCTGATGCTTCAGCGTTGGAGTCACCGCCTCCTTCTACTGACGTTCTAGCCTGTCTTCACTGATGAGTAGACAATGAATTGTTTTGGTGATTCACGATCAGATGTTTGGTCCATACAACTAGTGATTGATCCATACCACTGGTGAAGGTTCCTCTCTGCCTGTCATGGTAGATTCTGTGAGGCTCACAGATTTTCATTATGATGCCCAAAATTAAACACAAATTAATGACTGACAGTTCATGGAGCATATTATCAGTATCGTACAAATTGGTTGCTTCTCAACAATATCAACCATACAAATTTTTACATCTGAAGAAACAGGGAAAGGAGAAGAGTTGCACCTTCGTGTTTAACGGTTCATGATTCATCACCAATGTAGAAAAGAGAGAGAAAAAAATGATGTCCAGGTTTGAAGAAACGGGTAGAAAGGACAAGGAACAAGCAGAGCAAGTATCACATGCATCTTATTCATCAGCATATAGGTTAAGGGTGGGATGGTAGTAGGGATGGACTTTAGAGGCACTCTCCTAATCGCAGCCTTTGCCGTCGAAACAATCATCGATTTCTCTCGATTTGAGCACAACACTGAATTGAAACAACTCAAGATCAGCGAGCCTTGGCATAAAACGGACGTGACCGACTCTGTCCATGGTTCAACTTCAACCTCTAATCTGATAAGAAAGGAAACAAAAGATATTTAGATTCAAAGAAACAGGTAAAGGAGATGAGGGAGAAGCTAGAAGAAGTTGTTTACCTTAACGGTCTTTCATCAATAATGGTTTACGTCAAGGGTGGGATGATTGGGGTGGACTTCAACAGCGTGCCTCACCGCAGCCTCTGCTTCTTCCACCTCTCCCCAACTGGTGCCTTCATATACTAACCAAACCGTCAAATGCTGCAGCAGCGGCAGATTCCCCAGGCCCAAGTTGAAATCACTGTCGATTTCTCTCATCTCCCGCACTGGCAAATCCAAATTAAGTGTTGCGAGTCTCGGTGTAGCTCCTTGCTGAAACACCACTGCCAGATTCACCAACTTGCAGTATACCAGGCATGGGAATGTACAAGCACCAATGGTGAATCTCCTTTGGATCCCGGGATCCTTATGATGTATCTTTAACTTTAGAGAGTAGAGAGCAGGCAAGCTTCCAAGAATCTCGAGATCCTCCTGCTGCAGCACCCTCACGTTGATGCGGAGGTAAGAGAGGTCAGCAAAGAGTGAGGGATCCACCTTCAACCAAGCGGGCAGCATAGAAAACCAGCACAAGTCCCACAGGTCCAAACTGCGGAGATGTTGTGGGGCAACGACGACCCAACCATCCAAGCTACATTCACCAGAATAGATCTGGAGATCTAGACTCTGGATTTTATGCAACTTGTTTAGGCACTCCACCAGGGATTCAAACTGGACATTGTTACATTCAGTGAAGCTGGTAATTTTCAGGCCCTTCAGCTCTGATAGATTGCCCAGCTCTTTTACGATGTCTATGAAGTCATCGTCATCAATGCTTAATTTTGAAAGCTGTACAAGGCCTGTCAAGTTCCCAATCCCTTTCGGCACTCTTGTGTCTGGGTATATGAGCAGGCACATCAATTGTTTTATCCCCAAAATACTTGACGGCAAGCTAGGAATTGCATTCCAATAGTCTCGTACATCTAGTGTTTGTAGAAATTGAAGGTTTCCTATTTCTTCAGGGAGCTCACGAATCTTTGTTTCTTTTAGTCCTAGGTATCTCAAATGAAGTAAATTCCCAAGGAACTTAAGCCTACAGCCTTGTGAAAGATCACATCCTTCTAAATCCAGCACACGCAAAACACTGAAGCTCTCAAGTGTTGGTACATGATCAGTAGCAGATGGAAAGACAATAACTGACCTCACATGTTCTTTTCTCAATGTAGCCTCAGGATTACCATGACTAAAATGTACAGTGGCTGATAAGCCAAGGCTAGTAAGTTATAGGGCCGAATTCTTCACTTTATGTACCAATACAATGTCCCGGATCATTTTGAAGGGATAGCGACCTTGGAACCTTTTCGTACATGCAGTGATGTAGATGAGCAACCGGCCGTATTGTTAGTTCGAATGTGAATGGCTCGCACTAGCTATTGCATTCTATCTGCGTCATGCATGACGATGGATTGAGACCTACATACCAAGGCGCGTTACTGTTCATACTATCTAGAGTATATGCAGGGTCCATTCACGTGTCCCCGATCATCGTGATCATTGTTGCTGAGCGAGCGTTGGTAGTTGGCACACTGATCACCATTTCTAACGAGAGATCGAGGGCGCCGGGGAAGGCGCCAACAATTCTACCATTGAACGTTACTGCACATCATAAAGGGTAATGCTGGTTGTCCAGGTGTGATTGGCTGCCCTCCCAAAGTCCTGCCCCCATTGTCGAGTGCTGATTGGCTAGGACGGAGAGACCGACTGAAAATATATCCACTTCTACTCGCCCCATCATCATCCTCCCCAACCAATCCGCTGCCTGAAAATATAGCCAGAGCCGGACCTGTTTTTTTAAGGAGCCAGAGGCCTGTCAAACATGTACTACTAAGTTAAGTTTCCAAAGTCTCGAAATATATTTATAGATCTCTAAAGTTAGTTTGGGTTTCATTGAATCCCAAACAGGTGTTTATATCCGACCCGATAGCTTTGACAACTTCTATTACTGAAGCTTTCTCCAACAATTTTTCGTGTATGGCATCTGATAAAAATACCTTCTAAATAAAAATTGTAGCACACAATGTGATCTACGTATTCATATAGTATTGATGACTTCTATTTGAGATCTTTAATATGCTAAAAATTATTATAAAATTTCAGCAATATATTTATCGTGTATCAAACTTGTACCAGTCAATTTCAGCAAGATATAGTTTGTATAAGTGTCAAATTGGGTAAAACTATGAATAAAACCTTTTAAGACAAGTTCGTACCGGTGACATTTGTTGCTAGTCACGGCGGGATCTACATATTAAGCGGACAAGTTTGCTAGTCACGGTGGGATCAACAATATTTGACAAGTTTGTATGTCGCTGGTCTAAGTTTTACTAGTCACAGCCGGGATGTACTGAAGGACCAAAACTTGGCGACCAGAGGGGGGAGTGAATGGGAGCCTCGATTTTCCTTTTCAGTTTTGGGTCATCGGCTCAACCCCGACCTCAAAAACGAACTTCGCAAAGATACGAGAGTGACACGAGTGCTAACGGGTAGCAAGGTGTCACGAGCAAATAAAAGCACCAAGATGTCCACGACCCAAATTATTGGGTGGATGTTCGCTAGGAACACAGCGGGACACCTCAAACTATTGCACACGACCGGCGAGACCAAAAATCAAACCCGGAGGGGGAGAGAAAGAGTCACTCGACTTCTATAGAGAAGAAGCGAGTTCTCGAAACTAAAATACCAATGCCAACTTATGACGAGAGTACATAAAATCCTTAACTCGATAGAAAGTCATCGCAAAAACCGGATCGAAATTTGGAGAACAATTGAGTAACTCATGGATTAAACAGTAACGAGAAAATCTAAACCTTCACCACGCACAGCACTCAAGCTATGAGCTTTCAATGACTGAACCTGTAGCTTGGAAGTGAAAGCTTAGATCAAAAAAGAAATCACGAGCACGCAAATAACTTGGTGCTGAAATTGACGTGCCATGCTGCTGCTACTAGTTGCATCCTGAATAAACAAATCAAGCACTAGCATGAAAGCGACATCTCAAAAAGAAATACTAGTTCACATTCATTTCTTTGGTGGTAAAAGATTTTTCTAGTGGCCTTCGAACTAGCCTGATGCACCACGAACTGACAGAAAGTGAATACGAACTAGAGAAAGAAATAAAACGAGGAGCTGCACTTTGATGTAGAAAACAAAATCGAAACTTTGTGCAACACCGATGAGCTGCTGCTGGTGAAAAGCTGCTGGTGCATTTCGTCAAGCACCTTATGGGCACAGGAAAAAACTAACTGAATTGAGATCATCGAGAAGCTAGGATTTCGCACATACGAACCCAATCCAGCTACCTGCACAAGAAGCAAAAAGAATGGCTCGATGGCCAATTCCACTTCACAGAAAAAAAACGACCTTTTGTTGCTTGGAGGAGGGATGGTTGATGCGTCGAGTTCCAGCTGCCGCTGCCTAACATGCTCCAGGATGGGGCTCCCTGCTTGCTGCCTCCCGCGTGTGCGTTGCAGCCGGCTTCCTGGCCGTGCCCGCTAGCGGCCGTGAGTGGTGGCCGAGCTGGCTGCTGGCGTTACGCGCGTGCGGCAGCGCTGGCAGCGGCGAATCCCACGCAGCGTGGTGTTGCCAAATCTGGCGGCGGCGGCGCTGCTTGGATGGCGAGCCAGCCACGCGATGTTTTGCTTTCGTGCCCCAAAAGCCGGCCCGATCGCTGCCAGTGCTGCTGCTCCCGAATCAAATCAACCGGCCTGCACAAGACAAAAGAAACAAAGTGCCGAACAAGAACACAAGAAATTCATCGCAATATCACAAAGAAAAGCGGAAGGAACTTGATCCAAAAAGCCCTGAGGGCACAGGCAGATTTGGGGCTGCCCTTCCCCACTTCAAAATCACCACAAAGTGTCACCAATTTGGTGTTCTTGGACCTCTAAACAAGAACCCTAAAATTGGGAGAAAATAAAAAACGAAAATAAAGAGAGCCAAAGAGGGAGGAGGCTGTCATCCTCCACATATAGTCTGAAATCCCTCTTTCCCAAACTACCCCTAGATACATACGGGCGGGCCGATAACCCTAAGGCTAATTTAGTCCGACTTCGGGATAATTTGATCCGGCGACCACCGCGCCTCCTCATCTCGCAGCCTTGCTCCCGCGCAATCTCCGGATACCGCCCGTGCCGTCCTTCCGTCCACCAACGCCCGGGTTTTGAGGCCCAAACCCGTGAAACCCGCCGATGGTTTTAAGGCCCAAACCACAAACCCGCACCCGTGGTTTTGAGGCCCAAACCACGAAACCAGCGCCGATGGTTTTGAGGACAAACCACCAAACCTCCTCGACACGTGTCATCGCCGTCTTGACCGCCCGAAGTCGCCAAGTCATCGAGCTCCCGCTCTGCGCTGCCTCGCCGTCTTGACCCGATCGACACGGTCCGCCACGCCCTCTTGCATTCATCGATGTCCCGGATGTCAGCCACCATGGCTAGCCACCCGGTGATCCGTCCCTCGGTCCAAGCCTCACGTCCGTCCTTCACCTCCGCGGTCCGTCGGCCGCACGTCCTCCTTGGCCCCTTCACCTGCGCCGTCAACTACCATCTCCGAGCTCCACACCTGCACAACACGAACCAAGAGATCGTCTTGACACACTCCACGTGTGCCGGTGAACATAGCCGAAGCATAAAGAATAAAGGAAAATAGAATTAAAATGTTGATTTGTTGACAATCACTCAATCACAAAACTAAACACATGTCACCTATATCAACCATGTGTTCGCATGTACATATTCATAGTTTTGAGTTTTTAGATTTGAGAGTATAAAGTGCTCAAAAAATTATTACAAAGTTTGGGCAACATAGTAATGGCGTAACAAACATGTCGTCATAGAAAAAATAATATATTACTTGTATATGATATCACATATATAAAAAATGCTTCGTATATAAAAATCATAGCTCTTGATAAGATGTACATATTCATAGTTTTGAATTTTGTCATTTGAAGTTGTTAAGATGATAAAAGAAATGAAGTTTTACTATCGTATTAATCACGTACTACCAAGGTTTTCACCTTAAAAATTATATCTTTCTTATATGGTGTCCTATAAAGATATATATTCTGTATATAAAAAAATTGTAGGAGAAAGCTTCAACGATTTCCCCATGCATGTTTGGATTTACTGGCTCAATAATGTGATGTGATGTGATGGTGATTCATCCATCAGATGGAAGGGTCGAGGAAGCATCAACATTAATGATTTGATCGCTTTTTAAACATGCCGTCCAGGCTCTGTCCCATCCGATCCCTCTTTGTCTTAATTTGAAATCAAGCACTCCACTCTTGCAAAAGTTGTACACACTACCAGTGATCGATGACCATCATCGTACGTACCGGAGGCTTTGCTTTTACCGGCTCATCAATAATTCATCCATCACATGAAAGCCGAAGCGAGGATCGTCGGATCGAGCCTCCGGCCAAGAACAGGATGGCGCGCTGGCCCGATTGTCTGGCCTCCAGGAAAGTAGTAGAGGCGACGACTCCACTCACGGGGTCTCCCCTTGTTTTGCAGGCTGCATGCGGAAGGACCATACAGTACGTGGGTACGCCGGTGTAAGAGCCAATCAGACCATCATTTTTGGCTTCTCACTACCTAAACTGTTTAAACTGGCTCAAGTCAATAATGTGATGGTGATTCATCCATCACATAGACGCGGGGAGGATTTTATTCAGCTAGCATGGCCGGGCCGATCGCTTTAAACCCAGCACGGCAGCCGTTGGCTTCAAGAACAGCACTCCACTCTTGTCGCTTTCGGAGCTCTGTTTGGCTGATGATTTTTCGATTGATAAGCCAAGCTAATACTATTTGAGATCTCATACTATTTTGTTGAGAGAAAAACACTGCACAAACGAACAAGGCTAATTAATTCACTGAATGTATGAATACGATATGCCGGATCATTTTGAAGGGATAGCGGCCTTGGAACCTTTTCGTACATGTAGTGATGTAGACGAGCAACCCACGGTATTGTTGGTTACGAATGTTAATGTGGCTGGCACTAGCTACACTGCATTCTATCTGCGTCATGCATGACGATGAAATCAGACTGGACTACATACCTATAGATAGGCAAAGCATTGCCATCAATAATACCAAGGTGCAGCCCAAGGGTGGTTCAATTCAACTACCAACCCTAGTGTCCTCGTCGTCGAGTCCAGCTTCCGCCACAACTTCCCCTTCCTTCCATGCCAGCTCCTCGACCCCATCGCTATCACCGTCCTCGAACACCACCTATTCCTCGTCATCGTCTTCGTACCTCCAGCGCACTCTAGCCCCTTGAGCACGTCCCCATCCCGCTACTTGTCGGACACGGGCCGGTGCGGCCTTCCTAGCCTTCGGGCGATCAACAACCCCCCCTAGCTGAATCCGACATCCACCCACCTCGCCAGGCCGGACTCACTACCACCGGCAGCCACCGACCGCACGCCCCTCTCCCTCACCACCAGGGGTGCCAGCTCCTCATGGACCAAGACGAGCACCACCTAGGCGTGCTCCTGGAGGGGTGTCACCGGGTCCGAGAGAGCTCGATGAGGGCCCGGGGAGCGAGGCGAGGCGGCAGCAAAGCAAGCTCCTCATATATGAAAATACGGTTACACCCTGCAAATATAATTACAACTCAGTTCCGGCCCATGTGATTTCTGATTCCAGCCCACAACTTAAGTTCCTCTCATCCGGTTCGTCCTACTTTTTTTTTTTGTTGACCATCAGATCAAAAGAAAATAAATGACACATATTATTACCAAGCGTGATAAAAAGTCTCTATTTTGTTTATAAAAATTATAGGAGAAACCTTCAATGATTAGTTTGAGATCCTCCCCATGTTTGGATTTACTGGCTCAATGATGTGATGTGACGGTGATCCATCCATGAGATGAACAGCTGCGAGGAAGCATCAATATCTCATTCGCTTTAAACACGCAGTCCGGGGTCCGTCCCATCTGACCCCTCTTTTTGCTGAGCGTTGGCAGTTGGCACTTGTGTGAATATAACACACGAGAGAGGGAAAGAGAGGGCAGCAGCAGTTCACCAATCAAACAGGGGCCAAGGCCACGCCACATACTAGCAAAAAATCTACCATTGCTCGTCAATGCACATCAGAAAGGGCAATGCTGGTGCTGGTTGTCCAAGCGTGATTGGATGCCTCCTGAAGTCCTGCCCTCATTGTCGAGTCCTGATTGGCTAGGATGGAGACTGACTGAAAATATTTGCACTTCTACTCACCCCATCACCATCCTCCCCAACCAATATTTTAAGAGCTGGAGCAGTTTTTGAAGAACCTGAGCGCTGCCAAGCATGTCTTAAAATGTACCTTTTTAGATCTCTGAAGTTAGTTCAGGTATCATTCAGACCCAAACAGTTTTTTGAAGTTAGTTCAGGTCACATTCAGACCCAAATCCGTGATAGGAACTCCGACACGACTAGTTGCACCCACCAATCTTGTTGTTGCCCCTGCGGTCGCCGTGGTCGCGGCTCGGCAGTAACAGCGGCGCTGCCATTGCCACTGGCCACGGATCGGTGAACAGGGCTCGCCTGACATTGGGCGCCGGGGCAGAGGCCTCCAGGGGCCTTGAACATGCTCCCACGCTTGCTACTGTGTGGCTGGTGTGCGCTGGGCGAGCTACAACACCCACCGATCCGGCAGCTCCCCGGACTCCAACCCCGAAGGAAGAGTCGACAACCGGGAACGCTAGGGGGTCCTTTGGTTCGTGGCGTTGTGGAGCGGCTGCTCATGGCCAGGCGGGAGGCACCGAGCGGTGCCGGCGATCACCCCCTCGACATCCACGCTCGAACCGGGCGGTGGCGTACCGGCCACTTTCGGCGAGGAATCCTCGAGATCGTTGTTCGGCGCAGTGGCGGTTGTACTCGATAGTGCTCATCATCGTCCCTGCCCGTGGTTGCCATCCCACGCCTTTTTTGTCGCCCCCGGCGCCCTCACCGGCATGAGGGGAGCCGGGGGGCAGCGGGCCCAGATCCGAGGCTAGGGGAATAGCTGATTGTCCGTAGCGTTGACGACGATGTCGGCCTCGGGATGAAGATGAGCTTGGTCTCGATGAAGGTCGGGTGCCAACACCGGGCTGTCATGAAGTACTCCCTATCGCCGTCATCGGGGATGTCTCTCATGTCGGTGTTAGCGGATTGGAAGTAGGTGGGGAAGAACAGAAAGGGGGAAGGGGAAAGCAAAGCACAGGCTGTAGGAGGAATCTACGACGAATATTAAAACGAGTTCAAATATCGATTACAATGGGCATGTCCCATATCTCCTCTCGATTCACCTTAAGTACTCACGATGCTAGAAAGAAAGGAATACAACGATCGTTGCGACTCTTTGGACCCAATGTCGTTGCTAATGAACTTCGTGTTGGGCTTCTGGCGCGGTTGGGCGGCCTTCTTCTTCATTGTCATCCAGCTCCCGGTCCTGGTGATGTGCTGATGCCGGGCTTGTAACAATCCCTCCCTCTTGAAAACCGGCATGCCCCCATGCGGTGCTCGAAATCTTCTTGGCGAGGAGCTGCTCATAATTCTCCCGGGTAGCAAGAGAAGCCGGCATCCGGGACCATTGGATGAGTACCGCCGACCGGATGATCACCATCTTGGAAACGACGCTTAAGAACCCTTTGAGGCACCCGCAACTCGGTCAATGGTGAGGGCAATGATGAAGTAACAGATTCATTGCCATGGGAGGCCTTAAGCTGGGATACGTGGAACACATCATGGATAGCAAAACTTCGACCGGGAAGAGCCAAGCGATAAGCAAGCTGGACCAATCCTCTCAATGATACGAAAGGGACCAAAGAACTTGAATGAGAGCTTGTTGTTGGATCCAGAATGGCGAGAGATGACTGGATGTAAGGCTGCGGTTTGAGTATACCCAATCGTCCCACTTGGAACTCTCTCTCGAAGCGGTTCTTGTGCGCTTGCTTCTTCATTCGGTCTTTGTGCCGCGATTAAGATGTTGTTTGACAATGTTCTGCATCAGGGTTCTTTCATTGAGCCAAACTGCAATAGAAACAGGTGGTTGTTTGACAGAGTCAAGAGACAGTCCGAACTGTAATGGTTCCTGGCCATAGAGCACCTTGAATGGAGTAAAGCCATGTGCAGAATGAAATGTTGTGTTATACCAAAATTCAGCTAAGGAGAGCCACTGATGCCATTTAGTGGGGCAAGTATGAACAAAATAGCGAAGATAGGTCTCCAAACACCGATTGAGGGCGTTCGATCACGGCCATCTGTTTGTGGATGGTAAGTCGTGCTCAATTTCAGCTCAATGCCAGCATATTTGAACAATGATTGCCAGAACTGACTTGTAAAGATGGAATCTCTGTCAGAAATGATGACCTTAGGAAACCCATGGAGTTTATAAATGTTGTCTAGAAAGATCTTGGCAACCACCTGAGCACTATAGGGATGCTTCAATGCTATGAAATGACCATATTTAGAGTATTTGTCAATTACTACTAAGATGGCATTAGCATTGCCGGGCCCAGGCGAACCAACGACAAAGTCCATGGATATCACGCACCAAGATGACTCGAGAACGAGGATGGGCTATAAATGACACCGGATACTTTGTTCTATCGGGTTTAGCTTCTTGCATCGAACAACTTTGAACCCATTTCAGGATATCATCCTTCATCTTTGGCCAGTAAAACAACTGCTTGATCCTGTAAAGAGTAGCTGGGGCTCCAGAGTGTCACCCCAAGGCACTAGAATGCAATGCCTAAAAACACTTTCTCATGTAAAGATACATATGTATTGAGCCAAATTTTACCTTTGTATCTGATAGCCCCATCAACCATGGTGAAATGAGTATCCACCACTTCATTGAGGACCAGGCAGTCGGTAAAGATCGAAACAACGATCATCAGCGAGTAGTGTGTAACCACTTCTTCCAACCACTGTGGAACTAGAGAAGATGTCAGCAACAATTCATCCATGTGGGGTTTCCTTGATAAAGCATCAGCTGCTCCATTCTCAATGCCCTTTTTGTACACAATTGTGTAGTTAAGGCCTAAGAGCTTAGTGAAAACCTTCTGCTGCCAATGGGTGTGCAACCGCTGTTCATTCAGGTGGCACGGACTCTTACGATCGATGTGAATAATAAGCTGACCTTACAAGAAATAATGCCTCCATTGGTCCACTTTGCCACAAGGATTGCCAAGTACTCTTTCTCATAGGTAGACAAACCTTGATTTTTGATGCCCAATGACTTGTCGATGTATGCCAAGGGATGGCCATTTTGTAGAAGGACTGCTCCCACACCAAGGGCGGTGCATCTGTTTCAATGTGAAAAGGAAGTGAAAAATCAGGAAGTGCCGGGCGGGGAGATGTGGATAGGGCTTGTTTCGGTTGCTGGCGGCTTCATGTATATCGGTCGGATGAATGGAACATTCTTGCACAATAGTTGTGTGAGTGGCTTAGCAATTACTCCAAAATGCTTCACAAATTTTCTGTAGTAGCCAGCTAGGCCTAAGAACCCCCGACTTCTTTCACGCCTTAGGAGTAGGCCAATCTTGGACATCCTTGATCTTAACTGGTGCGTAGAGGCCGGCGGATTGGGATAATGTGTCCCCGGATAGGATATAGGCTGGCGAGCAAACTTACATTTACTCATCTTAAGAGCCCATTGATCTTTCGTAACCATGTGAATACTTGATGCAAATGAAACAGGTGATCTTCAAAAGTTGGACTATAAACCGAATGTCATCAAAAAAACTATGACAAAGCGCCTCAATCCGAGGAGCTAATGTGCGGTTCATGGCTCCTTGAAATGTGCACAGGGCTCCGGTCCAACCCAAATGCCATTACTTGGAATTCATAGTGGCCCGGATGAGTGCGGAAAGGCTGTCTTATGAGCATCACCCCTGCTCCATTAAAATTTGATGGAAACTAGCTCACGAGGTCCGGTGTTGAAAACCATTTTTGCATTTGCTAACTCATCCATAAAAGCTGATCAAAAATGGGCACTTTGGAAATTTGGATTTCATTGTGATGGAGTTACGTCTATAATCAACACGTAATCGAAAGCCTCCATCCTTCTTAGGCACTAACGAGCCTTTGGGGAAGAAAAGGCACTAGAACTGGGTTTGATCACCTGTTCTAACATATCGGCAATTTGTTTCTCTAGCTCATCCTTTAGCTTAGGAGGATACCCACATGGGCCCTCGATGACCACAGGTTTGGAGTTGGGCAATAAGGGTATGGTGTGGTTGCATGCTCTTTGTGGTGGTAGTCCCTTTGGTGTTTCAAACAAATTCTTTGAACGTGGATAGCGGTGGTACCTTAATGTCCGGGTGCAATTCAGGTCAAATCGTAGTCCGAGTGTCATCAACAAGCGAAGCATAACACACTTGTAGTAACAAGGATTCACCGGTTCTTTGGTAAGATACCTTGCAACAAGACAGAAGTATTGTTGTCTTGGAACTGAACCCATTTATATTTCCAATGAATCAACATAGGGCTATGATGTTCTAACCAATCCATACCAATAATCAAGTCATAATGAACCAATGGTAACACTTTCAGATTAGAAGTAAATGCATGGTTATCAATAGCCCAAACAAAGATTCTCGGAATAACGAAGAGTGCAACACACCTCCTCCAGCAACACCGACTTTAGTAGACTGATGAATAATAGCTTGAGAGCTCAACTGCTGAAACACTGAGGTACTAACAAAAGAGGATGTACTGCCAGAATCAAGAAGTATGGTGACAGGCAAACCTTGTAAAGTACCCAAAAATTGAATAGTCCTGACAGCAGGAGCACCGGAGTCTGCGACCTTTAGACGTGTCATACGGATAGAATCATCAGATACTTCCTTGTCCTTGAATTCCTCTTACGGCTGGGAGTGGCATTCCCGAGAGATCTTGTACCGCATGTAGCACTTCGGTGGACACTTGTGATCTCTGCTCCACTTGGCACCACACTTGTAACGAGTCCCATGGTTCTGCGGTACTATTTGAGTGCACTCATCTTGGCATCGATATCGGCTTGTGGTGATGCAAGACGAAGAGCTTGAGGATTGGCCTTGTCTTGCTTGACGGGCCCCGAGGGTGGAAACTTGTTATCTTGCTTGAAGGAATTGTGGCTTCTATTGACGAGGCTTGTCCTCCATCGCCTCTTCTGTAATATGGCAAGAGTGACAGCAGCATCGAGCGTTTTTGGGCGTTGTACAAGCAGAATAGCACGAATATCTGGTTTCAATCCATCTATGAATCTAGTGACAAAGTAAATAGGATCTACCGCAACGGCATAAGCGATAAGGCGATCAACAAGTGTAGTAAAGGCGGTAACATATTACGTCCACCGAATTGGTGTCTTTGTAAGTGGAAAAGCTTCCTAAGCGGTATTTACGTGCTCATCACGATCAAAGCGCTCACGTATCGGATCACAAAACTGTTCCCAAAGTCAAATCATCGACCATGGGCTCGATGGGATTTGAAACCAACACGCAACTGCGCCCTCAAAATGCATTTCAGCAACACCGATCCACATCTCATGTTCGATGCCGTACATGCGAAAGTATTTCTCCTTTGCGTTTGCGCCAACGCCTAAGTTAGTGCCATCAAACGATGGGAAGGAACCTTGGGCAATCTACCCAATCGGTTAGGGAATTTGGTGGGTTCTGGATTGGTGGAGGTCACGGCCGAAAAATGCGGCAGGATTGGGGCTCGGTGGTTTTGGTGGAGGTCTAGGAAACGGTGGGGAAAACAGAAATTGGTGTTGAGACTGTGGGTTTGGGTATGGAGGATGTGGTGGCGGTGGTGGAAACGCCGAGGACTCGATAAGGAGGACGCATGAACTCAAAGGGCGGCGCAGTGGACGTACCATTGGTCGGGTCGGACCGGAAGCCATGGATGGCCCCGATCCAACATCCCGTGTGTTCGATCAACGTGGTGCCCGCTGGGCCTGTCGAGGGAGAGTCCGGCAGATGGGCGCGCGGTCCCCGACAACGGTGAAGAGTACATGCCTTGCTGCTGCGACGATGTGTCGAGCACTTGGCGGTCGTACATCTTCGATACCTTGAGTAGGCGGAGGTCGATGTCATCCACCTTGGGGCCGCAACCCGCGCGACATCCTGACATCCTCTTCCAACGCCGTGGAGGCGGGCGATGGTGGCGTCGTCGAAGGTGTCGCCGAGGCGCATGTTCTCGAGGTTGAGGAGGCGGATCCCGACATGCGTTCTCCTGCGCGAGCTGGTTGGACTCCAACGCCACGGCGCGTCGGCGATGTCGGAACCCGTCGGAGAAGTGGAAGAAGACTGGTCCCGCGACTCGGGGCGGTGGAGGCGGTGTCGGCGGACGCTCCCGCTCCGCGCCGCTTGCTCGAACGGGTGAAGCGCCGCCCTCGTTTTGTCGTGGGCGTCGGCGCTTGGTGAGCTTTCGTCCATGATGAGCTTGACGGTAGGCTCCATCACGCCGTGTGCGCGTTGCCGCCTGGTCCAGTGATCGTGGGGAAGAGGGGAGGTGGGATCCAGGACGATAGATCGGAGGTAGCAGGGAGGCTGGATCGAAATCCGATACCAGATTGTTAGCAGATTGGAAGTAGGTGGGGAAGAACAGAGCAGGGAAGGGGAAAGCAAGCACAGCTGTAGGAGGAATCTACGACGAATATTAAAACGAGTTCAAATATCTGATTACAATGGGCATGTCCCATCTCTCCTCTCCAGTTCACCTTAAGTACTCACGATGCTAGAAAGAAAGGAATACAACGATCGTTGCAGCTACTGGACCCAATCGTTGCTAATGAACTTCGTGTTGGGCTTCCTGGCGCGGTTGGGCCGGCCTTCTTCTTCATTGTCATCCAGCTCCTGGTCCTGGTGATGTGCTGATGCCGGGCTTGTAACAGTCAGTCTCCTGGGCCTTTGCGCATCCTCTACCTAGCACCATATGGGCGACCACCACATTACGTGCATGCAGCGGCAGCCTCCTGATGGCCAGGAGCACCTGAAAAATCCCATAGCTTGATCTGGCGGTTTTGACCCATGGCTTCCAGATGAGCGGCGCAAGCTGCCCTGGCGGTTTAAGAGCGAAGACCCGGTCACGGTCCTGTTGGTCTTGAAAGCACACCACAAAGTCCTTGGGTTCATGAACGCAAACAGAGACCCCATGCGCGGTGATCCCGAATCGCTCGTTCAGCAGGTCGTAGACCCCCTGTTTAGAGCCCAAACTTTCCTCCAAAATTCCACTATGCAAAAAGAAGATTCTCTATCACATCAAAATGCCGGCACATGTATCGAGTACTAAATGTAGGTAAAAAATAAACTAAACTATTGTACAGTTTAGATGTACATCGCGAGGCGATTCTTTTTGAGCCTAGTTACGCCATGGTAGGATAATATTTACCACTAACAAAACGAAACGTGCTACGATTATGCGATGTGACAGTGCGAAATTTTGCACCCAAAATTTTGGGATCTAAACACACCCGATGGCCGTGTCCCCACTAGCACGCAGTAGGGATCGCCAAGCCTGACCTCCTCTCGCACGGATATCCACGGAGCGGTCGACCACCACAAGTTGAGGCCGCTCACCCCTTTGGCGCCCGTGTACGACAGCCGAGGAAACCTCACCATCGTCAACAAGCGGCACACCCCTCGGCGTCGCGACACCCAGGTGCATGGCTCTTGGGGAGGAAGGGGGGTGACGACTTTGGCGCCCGTGTTCTGATGGGGTGGGGCTGCGGCCGCACGAGGTGGGACCGAAGTCGCGACCGCGAGGAGAGCGAGGTGGCCCCAACCACCGTTCCATCGGAGTCCGAGAGCGCAGGGGTTGCTCCCGTAAACGAGGGAAGTGCTGCCGACGACCATGTCATCGATTGGCCCCCATTGTGTGGTGCACGTGGTCGGACGGTAGCGCCGCACCGCGCGATGTCCAATGTTTTGCGAGAGCGACTCCGTTTGTTGCCCGGGCGCGACGGGGCCGCGAACAAGCCACCGTCGTGCGATGGCCCTCGCCGTGGAAGGAGAAGCAAATGGCCCCGGGAAAGTGCGGCGAGCCTTGGCGTGGCCCTCCCACAAGCGGTTGAAGCATAAACATACGAGCTCCGATAGGGGCGGCCCTCTTCGTGTCGGTGGTGAACGAGCAGCAGTGGCTCTTCCCGCCATGACCTCGAAGAAGTCGCCGCGCTGTCGGGGCGACCATGTGCCCGAGCCCAGTGTGCTGCGGCGATCCTGGCGGTGAAGAGCGGCAGAGTGCGTTGCTAGGCGGAAGATGGTGGCGGGTGGGCGCACTCCACCACGTGCCCGGGCGGTGCCTGTCCATGACCGGATGGCACGCCCCGCGGTGGCGCATAGGCCTCGCTAGTGGCTGCCATGAACCTAGAGAACCGCTTCTTGTGACGCTTCGGCTTGAGGGTCCGGCCACCACCTTGCCCTTGCCGGGAGGGGGAAGAGGCGGTGGGGTGGGCTCGCCCGGCGTCGGAGTCGGAATCCTCCTAATCGTCCATGCGGACTACGTCAGCGGTCCGCCGGGCAAGGGGAGCTGCGCTGCCATGGTGGTGGCAGCCTGCCCGCCGCCATGACGCCGACGCCTCGAACCCAACAAGCAAGTAGGCGGAGGCTAGGACTTCTTCGTCGATGGGGCCGCCGGCGTGCTCCTCAATCGCCGCCGGCTGGATGGCGAGTTGAGGTTGTCCTCCTCTTCGCCTCATCGGCCCGGGACCTTGGCTTGGAGGGTGAGAGCACTTCTCCATTGGCGTCGGCCGTGAGGAACTCCGATCCAGACAGATCTAGATCCAGGAGTCGCCGACGGCAGAGGTGGGCGCCTAGAGGTGGATTCGCGGCCGGGGCAGCTTGGGTTGCCGGGAGGGAGGAACGACGGAGGACGGGCTCGGCCTAGGGCTGGGAGGGGGAGGAGGGGGCAGCGGTCAACGGGCGGCACGGGGGAGGAGGTCGCCATGGAGTCGCCAAGGAATCGCCCTCTTGCCTTTTACCTTTTTGCCCTCATCCCAAGCACAAGGCTTGCATTTATCGATCGATCGGGTCAATAATTCATCCATCACAAGGAAGCCAAAGCGAGGATCGGAGCTTCCGGCCAACAACAGCATGGCGGGCGGGGCCTGATTGTCTGGCCTCCATGAAAGGACCGGCGACGACTCCGCTCACGGGGTCTCCTTCTCGGTTGCATATATGCAGAGGACAATCCTTATATGGGTACGCCGGTGTAAGAGCCAATCAGATCCCATTCCAATCATTCTTGTCCTTTGGCTATCTAACCTGTTCTAAGTTGATCTAATTGTACTCTAAACTGTTTTAAGTTTAATTAATAGTACTAAGTACCATTGCCATGAAAATTATTTTCCTTCTATACCTCTATATAGTCATCATATTGTTCTATATATAATGTTAATATATCAGACTAAACAGGACCCCCTACATCTTCTTCTTCCACCTCCCACTTCCTCTCCTCGTCTCCTCTTCCTCCTCCGAGCTGGCACCAAGGAATCGGGATGAGCAAGTTGCATCAGAATCCCAAGATCTGGCGTGCAGCCAGCAAAAGGGAACGGACGCCTCGTGCGCGCTAGCCGGACGGGTGCGATAGCAGTGGCGCATCAAGAGGGCAATTGGACAATTGACCCAAACTGGCCCATATCCTGGCCCAGCTTTGCAGCGCACCTGGGCCTGCCCCATGCCGATCATGTAGCGTACGGTAGTTTTATATTTTTGCATCAGAAATCCTAGGGAAGATTTCTATTTGATTTTTCGGTCAAACACTATTTCTTTCTCTATATAGGAAATTCACTTAACCCCGGCCCCTAATGTTAATTGGTTTGCTCATGTCTTCCATCTTCTCATGCTAAATTGTTTTTTTTATGAAACTTCTCATGCTACATTGTTAATGGTGCTAACCTACTAGTCGTCTAGTCACCACCATCGGCAGCGCCTTGGCAACTGAACATGACATTTATGCTTTTTCACTGGTATTTCGTCTTTCAGGTTGTTGAGTTGCCAAATTTCCTGTGTCTGAGTTCTGAACATTTGAACTTGATTCGGCCGCCGGTTCATCTGTCACGCCTGTGAAGGCGGTGCAGGTGGTGCATGTGCATGCCGCCCATTTGCTCCATTGAGATGTTCTCTGCCAACGCGTGCTTGTGTGTTGCTTATCTCCAGTTCAGAGACGACCACGCGGTAGGCAGCAGCCCGACGTGGAGGACAATGTAGATCACCACTGCAACGACCAGCACGATGACATACAAGGACGCATCCATGGTCCGGCTACTACCACTCTACCAGCTGCGTAAGCCACCAGCGCAGGCCAACCAAGTCCAGTGCGACCAAGAATAATAGAAGAAGAAGAATCTATAGCTACTCGAGAATAAGAAGAATGAACATACTAAGATGATGAACATGAAGCAATCTACTACGATGAACATTTCCTGACGACGACTCCACCTGTGAAGAAGAATCAATCTACTAAGGTGGCCGAATAAAGGAAGGGTGGTGGGACGGATACAAATGAATCTTGACAACAGCATCATGTTGGAGGAAAAAATGCGGTTGCCAGCTGTCTGAACTACAGATTAGATTGCAATCTGCAAGCTGTACTCTTTCGAGTTGTGTGATACAGTAGAACGGTGTGGAGTTGTGATGCAATCCAAAGAAGTCTACTTCATCTAGTTCGTTAGGCATCTCGTCAATTCAATTGCTATTTAGCAGAAGCACGTGATTATGCCTAAGATGGATAAAACAACAAAAGCTAGCTATTTGTCACAGCTCACATGTTTAGTTAGGCATCCTATAGGTATTTGTCGGATCAGAGAGAGTTCCATAAACGTCAATGACACAAACCATAGAGATTCAGTCTTGATCCTGAATAACGACAAGCGGCTTTTACAGCTGCACGTTTTCGCCATTGGAGATGCCACTCTATATTATCCATATAATAGTAGTAGATCGAACAAGGACATCGACCACCGTTTCTACAAATTACCTTTAGCGCCATACTTGTTGGAGCAGCACCGCGCTCACCGTCGGGATCACGGCGTCGTCGGCGTTCGGTGATCACCACGTTCCGCCGAGACACTAGGGTTTATAGTAGATGGAAAACACGGTAAGATGGATGTTTGTTACTGCCAATCTCACAGCCTTTTTCGGTCCTTTATTCATGCTTTATATACACATGATGCATACACGATCTTGGGAACAGACTCCCGCGATCCCCATACCCACGCCCGCGACCGTGTGCGTGCCGTTTCACCGCGACCTGCACCGTGTGCGCAATACGCCGTCGTGACGCTACAATGACCGACACGACCTAGATCACAATCCAAAGACGCGATTGTGTCCAAGTCCTAACTAACTGCTCTATGACTTAGGAAATAAAGATTACATATGCATGCTTCTAGTTTAGCTAACAATACTCAACTCCAATATGAACAAAGAAGGATGTAGTTCATTCATACATGAAGTATCACTACTACGGGATTGAACTTCCGTGGCGGACTTTTTCGATTTTCCGTGGCGGTTTTAAAACCGCCACCAATGGAAGGTCACGGAAAATCACCGCGATTTTTCGGCGGTTTTGGAAACCAAAATGCCCGCCACCGTTAATAGAATAAAAAAATAATAAAAAGAAAAATCCACGTCCAGGCCCATTTGGGCCCAAATCTAACCCGCCCGGCGGAGCCGCCAGCCGACGGATCCCGCCCCACGGAGCCGCCCGCGACCAGATTCCGTGCGCTCCCGCCGCTGGACAAGTGATCCCACACGCCGGGCCGCCCCGCCGCGGATCCCGCCGCGCCGGCGCCCGGCGGCGGCGGATCCAGCGCGCCCGAACCGCCCGCGGCCAGATTCCGTGCGCTCCCGCCCGGCTGACGGGATCCCTCGCGCGCGAAAGCGCCCGCCGCGGATCACGCTTCGCCCGGGCGCCGCTGGCGGATCCCGCCCCGCGCCCGGTGCCGCTGGGCGATGGATCCAGGCGCTTGAACAGCCCCCACGGATCCGCGCCAGGGCGACGGATCAGCGCGGCTTGAACAGCCCCCCCCGGATCCCGCCCGCGCCCGCGGCGGGCTGACGACGGATCCAGCGCGCTGAACAGCCCCCGCCGCATCCCGCGCCGGATCCCGCCGCTAGCGCCGCCGGGCGACGGATCCCGCGCGCTGAACATCCCCCGCCGCCGAGGATGGATCCCGCGCGCCGGAAAGCGCCCGCCGCCGCCGGAGGCTATGACCCGCCCGCTGCCTTGGGAGTGGAAGAGGGAGAGAGGGAGACGGAGGGGTAGGGCCGGCCGGGTGCTGGGAGTCGGAGGGGGACGGTCTTTGGGAGACGAGGGGTTGGGTTCTGATCGAGGAGTGAGTGAGGGAAAGAAGTGAGTTAGGGTTTAGATTGTGGAGGGGCCTCGTATATATACTAGCACCTGTTATTGGGCTTCAATGGGCTTTCAAGTTTATGATTTGGGCTCGATTTACAGTGGCGTTTTTTTTTATAAAAACCGACACAGTTAATCGATTTACCGTGACCGTTATTATAACCGCCATGGTAAATCTTAAAAAACCACCACGGTTAATTGAGTGATTTTCCGTGGCGGTTTCTCAAAAGCCCGCCACGGAACATGAAATCCAAACACCACGCAAATTCAATCCTATAATGGTGTATTAAGGTGGGGCTCCACATGCCCGGGAGCCATAGGGGTTTGATCCCAGGTTGCCTTTGTCTGTTGGCTCCGTCGTTGGAACCACTGCCTGCTCTTCTTATGCTTTGAGTCTCCAATGCCCGAACGTGCTTGCATGTTGCCAAGAACAACATATAAATGCCAAAGGATGTTGGGTTGGGTTGGTTACCCCAGCCCCCGACACTCTAGAAGCACCCATCAGGTCCTGAGTTCGAATTGGAGCGAATTTCAGGCTGGGGCATTATTAAAAAAACAAAAATATAAGGGTGGAGGTTTCCCTTCCTTAAGTTCAAAAAAAGAACAACATGTAAATCGAGGATTAAGGTCATAATGGACATATATTGGTTTAGATCAGGAAGCATAATGGTTATATATTGGTTCTAGTCCTTAATGGTATCTTATTTAAATGCCTATGTATCTTGATTGCTGGCCATCAGGAACTGTGTTTTTTTTTTTTTTTCCTGTCGAGATGTTCTTGTCTGTGTGTTCCTGTTGACCTTCTTGATGGTATTTGTCTCATTCCTAATGGTTTACATGGAATTCTCCTCAACCTGATAGTGATAATCCTGCATGAATGTGACATTTCCCTATACCATGACTCTTGATACAAAATAAAGAAATTAGCTTTGAATACCTGTATTGTCTCCAACTCCATTAATTCCTCAAATTACATGAAGTAGAAATACTACGGACCTATAATATAAGTATTCAAAGCCTGATGAACTACAAATAGAAACACGTCAATATAAACTGAGAATGGTAGCAGCTAGATGCTGACTTGCTTAGGCCTGTGAAGGTGGTGGTGCATCTGCTTGTGCATGCGGCCCACCATTTGCTCCATTGAGATGTAGTTCTCCGCCAACGCCTGCTTGTGTGTTGCTTCCCTGTCCTCCACGGACGTCGTCTAAGGCAGGCAGCATGACGTGGACCACAATGTAGATCACCACAGCGACGACCAGCACGATGACATACAAGGACGTATCCAATGTTCGGCTGCTACCAGCGGCGTAGGCTACCAGCAGCCCAACCAAGTCCAGTGCGACCACGGTGTTGGTCGCCGTAAGGAGTAGTGGCATATCACTCTGCTGTCGATATTGCAGCAACAGGAGGATGATGACGACGATGGAAGCCATGAAGGAGCTGGAGTTGCTGTAGAAGAAGATACGGTACCGGCGTAGGTTGCTGTCACGCAGCACGGGGCTACCGGCGGCGTACCCGTCGGGCCACACACCGCCTGGCGGGTGTAGGCCCGCCTGGTACGTGACACTCGCCGCAAGCATCGCGAGCAGCATCACGTACTTGCGCGTTGTGTGACACTCGGGGCGAGTAGTGGTTGTCGTCGTGGTGGCAACAGAGCCACGACGCAGTTCCTGCTGCATATGTAGAAACAAAGCAAACAGCACAGCTATGAACCCGATGACTGCTCCGACCAGGACGAAGTCGTAGATGGACGTCCTCACCCTCCTCGCAGTTCCAGCAGCGTAGGCACCCATCAAGGCCAGCATCCCCACTAGCATGCACGCATACAGAGCATAGAATCGGATGCCCCCAGCAGCAGGCTGGTACATCTTGTCACCCTGGAGCAAGATGATGAGCGCGATGGACGCCATGAAGCTAATGGCGTTACAGTAGAAGAAGGCATGGTATCGGCGAGGGTACATCACTTCAAGGATTGGGGAGCCGGCCGATGAGTGTCCCTGGTCTACCCGCCAGAAGCCACCTGGCGGGCTTAGCCCGGCCTGGTAGGTAATGGCGGCCACCAGAATTGCAAACAGCAGCAGCCTCTTGCGCCTCTTCTTTAAACTGCTGCTTTCAGGATGGGGAGTTCTAGGAGATGGGGCTGTTGTTGTTGGGGAGAAATAGATCACGGTGACATAGACAAGGAAAGCAGCAGCCAAGATAATGACATGGGCAGAGGCTCTCAAGGTTCGGCTGCTACCTGCAATGTATGCACCCATAAGCCCGAACAAGTCGAAGATCATGGCTGCACGCAGCGCGTTCTGTTTAAGCAGGGCTTTAATCTGGACCATCAGGATGACAACTACGGATGCCACCAAAGCAGTCGAATTGCAGTAGAAGAAGATGATGTACCGCTTGTTGTCGGTGCTTAACAGTATTGGGTGACCAGCGATGTGCCCGTCCGAGAAGGAGCTGGACTGCTGGTTTTCCAGCCACACGCCCCCAGGAGGGTTCAGGCCAGCTTGGTACGTGATACTTGCGGCGAGGGTGCCCAGCAGCAGAATAAGAGACCTCTTTTCCTCTAGTTTCTTTTCAGGTTCAACCCTGCCATATGCATTCAAAGAGTTGATGAAGGATCGCGTTATTGCATTGATCATTGTATTCCAAATGATGAACTCGTACGTAGTATCTAAGTATATAGTGTAAAACTTACGGTACATGCATGATCATCTTAGTATTACTAATTAGATCGCCCAAAGAAAATATTGTACCATGTAATTATCACTCCATCTAGGAAAAAATAAGCTATATAGATTTTTCACAATAATTAGAAACATCCAATTTTTAATTTGGTAGGCAACCCCCTAATTCTACAAGTAAATTATCCACCTCTACGTTATACAAGATAATGAACTCTTTAAATTTATATATAATTTACACACATCTATCTTTATGAAAGATAATTCAAAATGACGCCACATATTTGCATCTCAGTTGCACTTCTTTCTAATTATTAAATATAATTCAAACGTCACATTGCATCTACCACCTTTGCCATTATGAAAGATAAGTTAAAATAACCCTCAAACTTATATATAAATTAGCCAACATAAAAGATAATTTAAAATACCATTTAATAATTAACATTCAAGCTTCTAAATAATCATCAAGTCTATATATACTATTATGAAAGATAATGCAAAATAACCTTCTAAATTAGCATTCAACCTACCACCGTGAAATTAAATAATCATAACACTACATTTCACCATGCATGCTTGTATGTTCCGTTAGCTAAGAACATATTTTTCTTAAAAACTCATATACTAATGATACTATATAACAAGTTGTTTAAAACCATATAGTAATGAGTATAATATAAATAAATAAGTAAATATCCTCAAACATACGGTTGTGTGTGTTCCCTTGCTGTTCCTATATGTACATAAATTAAACCAACGCAAGTTGCATATAGATATAATTGCAAATAAATAAATACATTACGTGGAGATCGAAATGAATTACCCGTTGGTGCTCAGCCGATGAACCGCTTTCCGATCGCGCCTGCCAGCGCCCGCGGTAAGATGGATACGAGCACCGCGGCAACCAGCGACAGTGTAAGCTGTGGTGCCAGTTTTCCTGGAGCTCCCGGCGTACGCCGCCACAAGTGTTACCAGTGTTACTAGCACGAACCCATAGAGAACTTTGAGTCGCCGTGTGGCACTCGCCGTCAGCCTGTTGTCGAGGAGTAGCACGACAGTGAACAGCGACGCAATGAATGCGGTGGTGTTGCAGAAGAAGAAGACGGCGGCGGCGCCGTGCTTGTGCTTGAGAATCACTTCGCCCGGCAGGTGCAGGCCGCCGTTGGTGGTGTGCTCCCAGAAGCCACCTGGAGGCTTGAGGCCGGCGTCGTAGGTGATGGTCGCCGCGAAGATGGATAGCAGCATCAGCACCTTGCACAGCTGCTCGTGCTCGATTCTGGCCGCCGCCCGACGAGACGAGGAGACTCAACCGCCCCTGACCGCTGACGGAGGAGGCCCTCCAAGATGTGGTAGCCGACGTGAGGCGGACAGAGCAACCACCAGCACCCGGTATAGAATGTGGCGACCTTCTCCCGGCAGCTGCCGGCGGTGTAGGCCACCATGAGGGCGAGGAGGTCTAGCACCATGACTATCCGCAGGACGCGGAGGTGGATAGATTGCAGGTTTAGCCGCAAGGCGCCAAGCTGGATAGTGTCCAGCGGCGTGTCCTTCTTGTCCGGCAAGACTAGGAGGAGGAGGATGACGACGAGCGACGCAGCGAAGGCGGTAGCGTTGGAGTAGTAGAAAACGAGGTAGAGGCGGTGGTTTGTTGCCCGGAAGATGGGGTCACCTGCCACGGCCATCTTCTCATCGTCACTCTGCCCCAGAATCCCCGGCGGATCAAGCCCTGCGGCATAGGTTACTGTTGCCGCAAGCGAGGCCAGCAGCAACAGATACCTTCGCAGCCGATGCTCCCAATCATCTGGCTGCTGGTCCATCTGCTGCCGATGCCAGGAACAAGGACAATGTGTTTGAGCGACAAAGGACCTAGCAAGAATGCTTTATACTGGGAGCAGCAAGTTCTGGTCAAGCTTCCCAGTCAATATTAATGTCACTAATTAATAGTGTTCTGTTGGTTTAGGCTGACAGCTGATTTCGATAGATTTAATAGTATTCTGTGAGGTAGAATCAGTTGAAATAAGCTCAAGCAAGCACAAGCGAACACGTTCTAAATCCCTCCATTAGGTCAGCCATCTTAATTCTCATAAAACAATCTCATCTTTGGCTTTGGTCCAAGTATATATGTTTTGAACGATTTTGTTTTTCACTGAAATAAGATGACATTGGTACATCTATATACTTGCTCTCTCGTTGGTTCAATCTATTTACAGTCGTGAATCTATATGCTCTTGTCATCTACATTTCTAGATGTATATTAACTAATAGTACATATTTTGAATAGATGAATTAATGGTAATGATACTTCTCAAACCTTGAAAATCATAATGGTACCAATCCAAATAACTGAATGATGCTAGTATTTTTTTTATAACAGCAGTGATATGGGTAAATTTTTTTAAAACATCATAGATCCGATAGCTACGACTATTGACAAATGATGATACAGCTACTATCTGTTCGCCAAAGGCTAGATGTTTATGATTATCATGAGAGCTCGTAGATTTTTTTTTTCCCCCTTATAGGGCATCTGTTGGAAATTAACGTGAAGAGTGATAAAATTAGTAATACCAAGATATATAAGATTTGTTACGTTATAGTACACTTATTTAGCTAGGCAACCTTGGTATTTGTCGGCCGGGGTCCTGGGAGAGAAATTAATGCAAGTAAGTCCGGGTACTTAACTTAATTGCATGCTTCCGTACATCCTCAATAAGTATCATCTGCACTTCCCGAGAAACAACTTTAACTAATTTTATACTAAAAATATTAATACTCCCTCGGGATGGTATTAGAAGTCGTTTAGGACAGCGACACGGTCTCCAAACTCAACAGCTTAAAAGTTATTGATGATTTATATTCCCGATCTTTTGACCCAAACCTTGTCCAAAAACGACTTCTAATACCAACCCGGAGGGAGTAGCTTGTATCTTACTATTACTAATTAGAGGCTCCAACGGAGGCTCCACGTTAATCCTTACCCGGGCAGCTAAGAAAAAGATAAATCCTAGAATTTTCACAATAATCGGGAGACATCTAGGCGTCAAATCTAAATACTCCGTCATTTAGTAACCATTATTAGATGTAATTTATTTTATAGAAAATTACCCACCTTTCCCATTATTATTATTATTTATAAAAAGAAGGGGAAATAAATCTATTATCCATGCTTTCCAGCCGAGGAGGAAACAAAAGGACGTCATCTCCTCCTCACGATGCCTCCTGGATAGATCTATTATTTTCCCCTAAATTTCCAGCGGAGGAAATAAGAGGGCGCCGTAGTATCAATGAAAAGATATATTTGAATCTATTTCTTCCAAAAAAAAAAAAGGTTGAATCTAACAAAATTATTCGGAGACAGAAATGTTACACGTATTTTGTACAAATTAAGTCAAACTTATTGCACGCACATCAACGATGACACTTATTTAGGAACTGAGGGAGTATATCTGAATTGCAAGCTGTAACAAGCAGGTTGTCTCCATTGGAGAGGCGCGCGCGTCAAAGGTGTGTAGGGAATTGCAAGTGTACTAGCTTGTACGTTTGGAGCAAGAGCGGAGACTCGTTGAGAAGCCTACAATACTTATTACGTCCGTCATGGTTTAAATTGGCGCGCGACTGCCTCGGCAAGTCAGAACTAAATTAAACTCCAGTTATTATATCTGTTATATGTTCTTGATCGATCCTCGATCGATACGTACGCTTTCAGAATTGGAGATTCAACTCGCTATTATGCGCTTCCGGAGTTCAGAGAGGAAAGCTAGTGCCAGCGTACGTCGTCGGAGTGAAACTCGAAAGAAACGTAGGCCAGCTGTAGGCAGACTGGCCGGACATTGTTTATGAGAAGCGTTTGGAGACGGAACACAGCACTCTAGACATACGTATGCAAAAGAGCGTAAGCAGAAGAGATAAGCAATTATAGAAGTAATAACATTATGTTTTTGATCTCGGTTGATGTGTTCTGGGCAACGTGCAATCACGTTCTCGGCATTGGAGATTGATTCAACTTGCTAGTATGGTTGATATTATCAACTTGGTAGCATTGGTAAGTAGTGGTTCGTTCCATATATAGTATATGTTTGAAAAGCATTGAGATTCTGATGGGGCGTGCAGCTGCCTCGAAAAGATCGGTGTGGTTGATGTACTTTAATTTGCTCTGCTGCTTGTTAAGGTAAAGAATGGCATCTCCAATGGCGAGAACACGTGCTTTTGCACGTTGTTATAGCCCGCGAAAGCCGCGCTTGTCGTATCTAGCAGCAAGATTGGATCTCTAGGCATGGATTCACATTGACGGTTTTGGAAGCATGCAATTAAGCACCTCACTAGACTTTCATTTGTCTCTCCGATCCGACAGGATGCACACGCCTAGCTAAGGTGTCTGCTCTGATAAATAGCTTTACGTTGTTTTATCCATCTTTAGAGCATTTCAGTTTTTTTTTTTTTTTTTTTTTTTGGAAAAAGGAACTTTTAGTACTTTCAACCATTCCATTACATCGAGGTGATACAACTACTTGAAAATTCCTGGACTCTGCCCTAGGGCATACAGTCTATAATAGTTCGAACATCCATGCACACTGATGACCATCAATCCTAAGACTAGACCGCCACCCATGTGCCTGGGAAAAAAATTCCTTGGCCACCCGCTCCAAGAACCGAGATGCCTGCACAAGCAACTCCTGGAAAGTAGGCCGTTAAAGGACAACCCATGATCGTAGCCAATGCATGATCGAGTAGAGTACCTGCAAAAAAGAAATTTGTTTGCTTTCAAAAACAACTAAATTACTGCAACGCTAGACAGACCAACACAAGGCCGCCGCACCAACAAGGACAAGTGATTTGAACTGTTTTGGTATTCCGTTCAGCCATCCCCCAAACATATTAGCTATACTACTTGGCTTTTTTTAGTCCCCATGCAGCATGGACTATTGCCCAAACCATCCTCGTGAAACGACAATCGAGGAACATATGTTGTATGGATTCACTTTCATGATAGAAGCACCACTATTTAGATCATTGCCAGTTTTGTTTTGCCAGATTATCTTTGGTAAGGACAACTCGTCTCCTGATATACCAAGATTTTAATTTTGAGAGGTATTTTTAATTTCCATAACCGCTTATTGATATTGGGGATATTTTGGTTGATCAGACCCTGATAATGTGATTTTACAAAAAAGATACCCTTGTGATCAAGCCCCTGATAGCTATATTTAAGTTTACAAAATCACCTTCCCGCCGATACCGTGCTGCTGGCCTGTCGGCGCCGGCTCCACCTTGACCTCCACGTACTCGATCGGTTCCCTAGGTAGTGTCTTGCACTTTCGCCTCTTCCCAACCCCCCGTCAACTCCTCCTACGGCTTCCCCATGTCTTCTCTCGCTTCATCCCCTACGGCCCTCCCCGCCGCTGCTCCTGCCACCCAATATGTCGGAGGCATCATGTCACAGCGACCTCACTACGGGAGCTTTGCCGGGTGCAGTGACGCTCGCCCAAGTTTTTTTCCGAGCGGCAACCTAACTCTCGGAATTGTTTTATTTTTTTTCTTTTTCTTTTTGTTTATTTTCCTTTGCCGAGCTCCTGTAGTGGACACTCAGCAAAATATTCACCATTTGCTGAGCGCCTCTCGAATGCCGTGCTCGGCAAACATTCAACCTTTTTGTCGAGTGCCTTAGTCATGGCGCCGCGGCAAAGCTGGGAAACAGGTTTCTGCAGCTTTTTTTGCCCAGCTTTGCTGAGCACTATGACCAAAGCACTCGACAAAGACCCCCTTTGCCGAGCGCGACGCTTGGCAAAGGACCAGAAAACATCTGTTTTTCTTTTTTTCCATTCCACCCTGACAAACAGTAAACATCACATATATATCATATGCATCACATCTATCACGACAATCACAAAATATATCAACATATATGTCACAAGTGCATCACAAGTTCACAACCACAAGTCTGTAGCTCATATATATCACAACCACAAGTCCTAAAAGTGCATCTCAAGTTCATGTGAAAGGTGGAAACTGAAAGCCTGGTGAGTTAGTGCCTCGATCAGCTGCTGCAGGCATAGGATTCGAACACAACGATGGCTGCTACAGAAAAAAGAAGAGGTTGCATCTGTCGACGTAATTACCGCAAAGAAGCGAAAACAATGAAGTTTCATACTCACGGGGAGTAGGGTGAACAGGCTAAGGCGAGAGAGGGGAGCTAGGAGCTTAGGTGGCAAACTGAAACCCGACTTTTGGCCAAGATTTGTTAGGTACTTCGTCAGGTCCTCCAGCCGCGTTCTTTGCAATGCCAACATCACATTCTTGTCATGTAGCTAGGCGGCCATCCCGATGTTGCTTCTTTTCATTTTCTAGCTTGCTTCTTTTCATTTTCTAGCTCGGCCTATGTTGACACCTATTATAGCATAATATTACTAGTCAACTAAACATGAAATAAGGGCATAAAATGAATATCAACATAAGTCTAGGGGCTTTACTTGACATAATTCCACGAGCTTTGGTGATTTATATCTTTTCGAGGGGATTAAAAGATAAAAGCAGATAAGAACGGGGAGAAACCTAAGAGTTTGCATCCCATACGATGACAAGACATAACCATGAAGTAACTCAACCCAAAAAGTGGACTAAAACATTCTAGAAGACACCCGAAAGACACCAGAGAAACCCGACACGGTTGTGCCACAAGACCACGGCGGCGCCCGGGGGCAATTTAGGGCGGCCGCCGGGCCAGGTCCACATGTCGACCTCGATTTTTATGTCGGTTTACCACCGACCTTGAGTTTGTATCTATACCGTTATTGAAGGTCGGTTTGATCCAATGGTCATCATTCATCACCAAGGCCTGTATAAGAAGACCCCCGACCCCGGGGCTAAACCCTAATTCATTCTATTCAATATCTCTTGACCTGTTGGTCATAGAGGTGTCCTAATGTGAGGACAACATCTCTCCCATATTAGAGAATTAGGGCTAGACTCTCCAATGTAGTAGATTAGCAATTAGAGAGTTAGGGAGAGTGGAGCTATGCTCCTGTTCTGGAGATATCTATAGAGTTTGGTATGTCTTGTATCTCTTCTTTGTAAGACTTATGATTAATATATTTATCTTCTCTATTTACTTCCTTGACTTTCATATATGGTTAGTATAGTAGTTATGCTATTGCATGGGATCTCCGCTTGTATTGAGGGCTCTAGTTATTCGCGGTAGCTAGAGTTGTGATCGATAGTATAGACTTGGTGTCTATGCTATAGGTTACCTAAGATTGCGCCCAATCCCACGGTTAGTTGTGGTAGCCCCTGGGGTGACAAAATGTTAGGCCTTTGTATTCCACCACGTTCGGATTGATGTTTAAGTAGAGCTTTTGGCAGCCTTCTCCCAACTACCTTCTTCCCGTCTTTCTTGAGAGTTGGAAAGGAACTGTTGCTCCAAAGTGCATTAGTATGATTGCTATCATAGAACCTAAGTAATAGAGAAGTACATAGGAACCTTGATCTCTCCCGTTGTCCTCTCAACTTGCTAGCTATACATTTATCATGAAATTCTCTTGTGTGTGATATTACTCATAATTCCTATCATATCATTTACCCCCCACTTTAGTCTAGTGGTTTGCTAAGTTAGTAGATGCATGATTGTGACTTATTAGATTCTTTAGCCAACGCTTCCCTGTGGATACGATACTCAAGAATACTCATCCTAGGGAAAAGCTACAATGGTAGGTGTTCTGTGCGCTTGCGGAATCCTTCATATTCTTATAGCACTTAATAAATACCAACAGCCTACAACATAGACTACCAATGTTTCAGTAATGCAAACCCAACTAAGGTGTAAAGATCAACGGACGGTGAGTAACATGGAACTAACCCGGAGTGTGTCGACCTCTTCTTTGTGAAAGAGTTTGATTTGTGGACATATGGATGGGTCGAGAGGTGATGCTACGTGCTCAAATGCGGGATAGTGAGAGACGGAACTGCCGATGATGTTGTCGGCAATCCACGACCGCTCATGCTTCTTGGCTCCTCCATGCCTCATGACGAGATCTACATCGATCTCCCTCGTGCATGGATCGTAGTCCTCCCTATGGCGCCTTTGCCACCGCCGTGTACTTTATGATGCGTTTGTCGATGATCGGGTTGGTGTATGCCTCAAGCGTTTCTGCCCGGTCGCAGGTTTCACGACCACCGCCACCATGCCCATGTAGGCCATACAAATGACGCCCGAATTCATTGCGGAGACTTTACCCGGATGTGACGCCAACTATGAGAAAGACAACAACCTAATTAGAAACTAGACAAAATTGAGCATAAAAGTCCTAAACTAGGCTATGCGTACCCATGCAGCTTTTGTATGCGGTGAGGTGCAAATGCCTTGATGGTGTGTTGGACCATGCATCTTCAAACGATGCTCCCGGAGAGCGTCATGCTACTTGATGTAGTCCTCCGTAAACCCCCTATCAATGATCCTCACCCAACAATCTGGATAGGAACGACACCAGTTAGGAATCATCTCCACCAGTCCATGAAGTATTTGACATATAATAAGATCAAGTTAAATTGACTTAATCTCAAAATGAATCAATATCAATGTTCTTCGACTACCTCAAGGTACGGTGTCGGGTCAGCGTAATCCTTCTCGCCCGCTGCTTATCGATCTTCCTCCCAAGCTTCTCCCGTTGTCCGTTATGGTGCACTCGGTGTTTCATTTCGTGATGCATATTGGTGACACGTTTTTGGTATATTTGATAAGCACCTCGTTTGCCCTGACCTCATATCCCTCCTCACATTTGAATGAAATAAGTCTGCATACAAAAGCGACGTATCCTTTCATTATTCCAAGAAAATTTTATTGAATGCAATAACAATTGCGAGCGAGACTCACCCTAAAAAAAGCTTTCACCCGCTTCGCCATGTTGTGGTACTCGACGTCCTTGGTGACCGTGTAGTGCTCAAATGTGTAGGCAGGCTTGTGCTTGTCCTTGTATGTGACAAGGACGGGGTAGTCTGTTCCGCACAACAACCCAAGGATGTCGCCGACGCTTCATGCGCCAGAACCACCCAACACAACCAACCTGTTCCTGCACAAGTAAGTCAAAATTTTAGTTTCTCTCAACATTCGAACTGTAGTAGTAATAACATCTCAAGTTACTTACACTTGGCGAATCACTAGGCGTTGGTTAGAAGGCGGAGGGTCAGGGATCCTCGCAGGACCTCGCAAGTAGACAGCCGACGCACCAGAGGAACCAGAACCGTCTCCGTCCCCCACGACCTCCTCCTCCTCCGCCCCATCCTCCGCAGCCTCCTACGCCTCCTCCTCGTCCGTCCCCTGCACTAACACCTCCTCCTTGTCGTCCATACGCCGCTCCTACTCCTTAACAGGCGGAATAAAGCTAATTGCCAAAAGCAGTCTAGTTTTGTGCATTGGCCAGTGCCCAAAGTAAGGTTATAATAGCCGAGTGTACCCTGCCTAAGAACATCAGTCCATAAAGATATCTCACTACACATTATCTCGCCTTGTTCGGGGTAGACTTTGTTAGGAGAACCCTCTACAAAACTGTTCTTGTGAAAATATACAAGTGAAAATATACGATACCCTTCATACCACCGGGTGAAGTGCTACAATGGTCTTTCCGTGCACTTACGGATTTCTTGTTTTCGCTAAGAAACACCAACAATCCCCATCACGCTGGATCGCACCGCCAACAACTACATTCATGGGCGGAACTCTTCCTCGTCATTCTTAGGAAATACGTGCTCACCGACCATGTCCTCTCCGACTCCATCTACCCAGAGCGCTCAGTGTGGCTGCAGATGGATTGCACCGTCCTCGATCTCCTAGTTCTATGACACCATCGCCACCGATCTGTAGCAGTAGTTCATGCTCAAAGACCCCTCCGCTCATGTCTCCTGGGCTATCCTTGACAACGAATTCCTCGGCCAGCGGGAGTCACGTGCCCTCCTCATCTCTGCTAAATCCCGTACATTCAAGCAGGGGGTGCTCAACGTTATCGACTACTATCGCCGCCTGGAAATGATGGCGAGCGCCCTCTCACTGAATTTGGGGATCCCATCGACGACCACAGTCTGGTGCTGGCGCTCCTCCGTGGACTCAATAGGACCACGCCATCCTCGACGCCGAGACCTATGTTACTGCCCCCATTCAACAGCAATCCCCTTGGACTCCGATGGGTGGCGGTTTATGGAATCAAAGGTCCTTGATCGACAATTTCAACACAATGTCGCTGCAACCACCTTCACCCTCGGCTAAGCGGTACCTCAACTCGGGGGTCAGTTCCCACATGGCTCACAACGCTGGTATACTCACCTCCTCCCATCCTCCTGCCTCTGGCCCTTCTATCATTGTCAGTAATGGGGCATTACTCCCCGTTACTTCCATCGGGTCCTCCTCTTTTCTCATGCCACATTGGTCACTAGTTCTTTCCAAGGTCCTTGTTGCTCCGGACATTATTAAGAATTTGATTTTCGTTCATCACTTTACCACCGATAACAATTGTTCTATTGAGTTTGACCCGTTCGGTCTTTCTGTGAAGGATCTTCAAACATGGAGCATGATCGGCAGGTGCAATAGTTTGGGCAACCCCTACCTATTATTTCTCCCACCAGCCGCCAGCACCACCGCCCTCACATCCACTATATCCACCACCACTCTTTGGTACCGTCGCCATGGTCATCTAGGTTCCGATGCATTTATGCCGTCAAAGCGGAGGATAGGGTTTACTCACTTAGCAATTACAGTGACAAGTGTTGGGGAGCCACTTTTGGCATGCCCAAGGCCCATTGGGCTTACAGTCTAACATGGAAAACAAATATAAGAGATTTTTATAGGTCTAGAAATCTCACGCCTAGCTATGGACACAAGTACGTAGACCCTACCCTATGAGTACGTCCGAAGGACCAAGCCGAAAAATCCCAAGGTTCATGAAGTTACCACGGGTGCCTCGCCGTGGATGGGGATGCCGCCTACCATTGAAGTTGTAGCGCCGTTAAATCATAATGTGAGCACCGTGTCAAGTCAAAGACTTGAACCCGGTTGGGCAAGGTCCACAACAAGCAATTCAACCAACCGATGTATATATGATCGGTTAAATTGGCATATATGTCATTATGAATAGTATGTGTTGACACCAGATTTTGGTCAAGAAGGATTCGCCCGAAATCATGGTGAACAAAACCGCTAGCTCGGAAGGGTATGATTTGTCGAAAAGAATGGTAGAAGCGTCGGCTAAGATGACGTCATCAAATCCGGTTAAAATCAGCGAAGGAGATCTTAGTGTGCCAAATAGAGATAAAAAGGTGAAACATGTGCGAATCTTTGAAGCCATGGTGGCACGATGGAACGATGTCGTAATCTAGAACAGAAAGGAAAGGTTGGAGGCCAAGTTATCTTCGGTTAGGGTTTAGCTTTTCATTATTCAGATTCGTATTCTACTAGGACTCATGTTTAGGCCTTGGGCTATAAATGTGTAAGCCCCGGCTATTGTAAGGAACAACATTCAATCAATCAAACAAACAAACCGGCTCCGTCCACCTTTATCGAGTCCTTTAGTCGAAATCGTCGAGTTCCTCTGTAGCTTCTCGTGATCCGCCTCCGCGTCGCTCATAAGTCCTGACAACAACTTTCGTTATATCTTGCCTAGCAATCGATGGTGAAGTAGCTTTGTTAAGGTCGAAGGCTTCGAATTATCGGTCATGACGCCTTAGCATTGAGTTATCGACACTATAAGATCCGGCTAAGTCTAGTAGATTCATTAAGTTACCCGTGGTGTTCATGCTCGATTTGCTTATATTTTACATATGAACACACCTTTTGCCCGATCAAATTGATATGTGCTTTGGCCTTAGATTTATATTGTTTACGATCGTCTTTATGCATGATTTCCTTACTTTTACCATTGATGGTTGTTAATTTTCACGTGATTATTGGCCGAGTCTATCAATCTAGATCGTTACGTGTTGTGGGTTCCGATTCATTTATGCATTGCTAGGGAGGACGGTTAATAGATGACCGCCGGAATACCCGTTCTTTTTAGCCATGTAAGATCTAGTCATGTTTAGATGCGTTTGTTCAAACACATGGACCCCAATTCGCTAATCTGGCCGATAGTGAAAAACGCTTTCACGTGATGCGTGTGTGGATTTGTCATAGCTTGCATGCGCCGAGTTTTACAAAGAGTCATGTACGCTCGCGCAGGTTGCGGTAGATTCGAGGATTCCCAATGTCTAGGCATCCAACAACACATGCATACACCCCATCTTTAGTTGTATTAAGGTATACATGAGCCTTGGATTAGTATAGATCTGTTTTAGATGCCAAACGATATAGCTTTATGCTTTGAGTTTACTGAAGCCCGCTAGCTGTTACACAAGGTGAACGTAGATTTGATATCTTTAGCGAAAAAGGCTAGTCAAGACTGCCGACTTTTTAGTCCAGTCTTGATGAATCTCTGCTTGTTTGCTATTTAGAATAGATATATATGAGTGCTTTTGCTTGTTTATATCAAAGGCGAAAAGGCGAGATTGTTTGGATATTCCTCATATATGTTCATATTTATGGAATGTTTTCGCCTCTTATGTTATGCTAAACTGTGATAGCCGGTTAAATGTACACTTTTTGATCGGTTGTAGTGAAGGATTTTGCCATGTTCATCATATACATCCTACAGCTCAATACTAGTCGGGTATTTTGTGCTCTTGACATGTTATCGATGATATTGCCGATCTAGTACGTTTTATCGGTCGCTTTGTCATGTGAACTCTCTCGAGTCATCTTTTTGGAACTATCCGCAACACCCGGCATGTTCCGCCGTAATTCTTGATAAACGTTTCTCTCCTTGTCAATTGCAGGGTGAAATTGACTGGCACGTCCGGAGTTCGCAGGCTGCAGTCATCCAGCCTCTTTTGGTGTGTTCGCAAGGAGCTTACCACTTTCTGCGTCAACAGTATGTATCATTTTTAATCCACATCGATGTTCCAATGGGTTTATAAAGCAACTCCAAGTTGATTGTGCATATATAATAGTGTTCAAATTGAACATCAATGCTGTTATTAATGGGTTTTATAAAGCAACTCCAAATATGTTAGAACCGGCACTGATGTTCAAACTGATTTATGGAGTATATTGTTTCCCATTAGAGTACATATATTCCTCGCAATTCTTGTTTAGTAAAGCCACAAAGGCCGACTACCAACGAGCCTACTAACTAGCCAATTGCTAACTAATCGATGAAGTACACGACGACGTTGGGACGCACTAGAGCACGGAGGAAAGTGCAGGGAAACGCACCATGCACATTCCTTGCAACGTGATGAAGGATAGGACGCTGGGAAGGACAGTACACTGGTGTATGATAGGACACTAAGACGCTGGGACGCTCTGGCGCGCCGGAAACTAACCACGGATCCAATCCAGCTGCTATCTGGTGAAGGATATGACACTGGGACACTGGGCCGTTCACACATTGCATGCAGTGAAGAGTCCCTCGGGAGATGGGAGAGGGAGGTTCAAACTATGGTTCCATGAACTGTCGTGCATGACTCCATCGTGAATGCCAGTTGTGTTCACCGTCAGCTTTTGTGCCCATTGGTCCATGCAGATCCACCTATCGTGGTTTAAAGTGAACTTTATTTGGAATCAGAAAAAAACATAGACTGACCGCGTGGTCTCTCTCTCAGTCTGAACGACAGAAAAGGGCCAAAGACCAATAGTGGTCTCAAGTGAACTTTTTCCAGATTTTGAAACCTAGGACGACGAACAAATGCCGGCCCGCCACCATGTGCCAGCATGTGTTAAAGCCATCCATAAACAATAATTGCAAAAATGAGCATCTTGGGTTCGAGTCCTCGACTTGGCACGGATCCGTATTTTCCTAGATTTATTTATATCAGGATTTACCGACGCTATGCATTAAGTGGTAGGCGACGTTCTGGTCGATTGGGCGCCGGTGATGACTTCGTAAACTTCAACATTTGTCTTCTCAGTCTCATAGAGGTAGAGTTTGAGTAGACGTGAGTATGTGTGCATGTTATGGACATCTACGTTAAAAGAAATAATGATAATGAATCACAAGAACTAAGTTGCCAATCTGTTATGCATGCACTTTGTGATAGCATAAAATTGCCAGACTTAATATTTTGAACGGAGGCAGCTAAAACAGACAACAAGCTAGCTGCTATAAATTAAATATAGAAGATGAACATAAAACATTCTGCATATATTGCACTAATGTCTAATCTCTTTTACCTTCGAAAGAATGCAATTATGCAACAGCATGCCATTTATTTACTATATACAAGGACGGGGTCCTTTCTGCCACCATGCATATTCACCGTTACGTCTTACCCCACGGCACACAATATAATGCATGTTAGTATGTTACCTACCTACTGTCGCCGCATGCGAGGCCAGCAGCAGCATGTGTTAAAGTGCCTCGGCAGGAAACTGGCAGGGAGGAACGCACCATGCACATTCCAGCTGTGCAAGAATATTCATCCGTGTTGGGTTCCCTCGTGAAAGATAAGGTTGCCTCGATCGGGAGTTGGTTGGATAGTTCAAAACTACAGTATGGTTCCAGGACGTGTCGTGAATGACAGTTGTGCAAGAATATTCAGCCGTGTTGGGTTTTGCGCCAGTTATATAGAAAACAAAACAAAGACCAACCGTGGTCTCTCTGTCTGACCCAAAGAAAAAGGCCCACAGACCGACCTAGTAGTACGTGAGCTTGTTTCAGATTATTATGAAACCCAAGAGGGCCAAGACCTACCGGCCGGCCGGCTCATCTTTTGCCAGTATGTGTTAGAGATTCCTTAAAGATAAACACAACTAATTAGTGTGGCGCAATGTTGCTTTTATTGAGTTACATGCACCAACCAGTTCAACCCAAAAGCTTAAGCTGATGGGGAGAGGTGGACAATTCACTTACATTTCAACACCCCCCCTCATGTCGAGGCTCCGGCGAGAGATCTCAGCGACGGGTGAGCCTCAGACGTCGAATAGGAGCGAGCAACAATTATTTTTATTTTAATTGCGCTAACCAGGACTTAAACTCAAGACCTCTGGCTTTGATACCATATTAAGTTGTATGCACCAACCAGTTCAACCCAAAAGCTTAAGCTGATAGAGAGAGGTGGACAATTCACTATATTTCAATAGTTTCTCAACAAGATAAAGCATTTAATTGTAGTGAATGCCTAATTGCCTAAAGGAAGCAGGCCCGCGGCGGCACGTTGGAGAGGACCGGTGATGGAGGGCGGCGGCAGCGCTGCGGCCCGGCGTTGACGCCGACATGGCGGTGTGGCGGCCCGCCAGCCCCGATGACGCAGCGGCATGGGACCGCGGTGGACCTTCACAGCCACACAGGCACGCACGCCGCGCTCGGGAAGCCAGGCGGGCGGCGCCGTAGGGAGGCGGGCGCCCGGCCGATGCGCCAGGAGGGGCGGGCTAATTCGGATGCGCAGAGCCGAGGGGGACGGCAACGCAGAGGCATGCAGGCCCAGGGCGCCCCATGGCGATGTGGTACCTGACAGGGATGTCAAGTGGCGCCACCATTGACGGCCAAGGAAGAAGTACTTCTGCTCTACTTCTTATTGAGCACAATGGCGTGGCATATCGATGGATCGGCCGCACATCCTACGGGGGGAGCTGCCCAGATCAGGATCGACCTCCCTAGGGGCGGCGTGGGGCAACGGAAGCTTGAACCCTAGGTTAGAACCCGGACTCGTGATACCATGTAAGACGATTAGGATGTGTATAATGTGGTAGAGGTATTGCATCGAGCCTCTAGGGCGAATATATAGGACTACATGGCTTGGAGGGCAAGTAGCCTCTCCTAGGGATAAGGAAGGTTATTCCGGGATTACAATCAATCCTAGACTAACCATATTCGGAGTTGCATAATATACTCTAACATGTAAGATGATTATGATGCGTATAATGTGGTGGATGTATTGCATCGAGCCTCTAGGGCGAATATATAGGAGTATATGGCTTGGAGGGCATGTAGCCTCTCCTAGGGATAAGGAAGGTTATCCCGGGATTACAATCAATCCTAGACTAACCATATCCGGAGTTGCTTAATGTACTCTAACATCCCCCCGCAGTTGTAGCAGTAGCAACACGAACGAACGAACAACCCGGAAAATAATGGAGACGTATCCCCCCAGCAGTCATAACGCCGGTGCGAATGCAAAGGATCGGAGCTCAAGCGGATGGTAGCCCCTTAGTGCCGGCAGCCAAAGTCGAGGTGGACGGGTCGGCCGTGGAGGAGGGCGGCAGCCCGGTGGTACCGAGTAGTCGAACGAAGACGCCAAGTGGTTGACCGAAGAGACGAGTGACCGCGAGTGGCGCTCGCCGACCGGTGGTCGGAGGTGTTAGGTGGCTGGTCAGAGGCGTCGGGTAGCTGCAAGTGGCGCTGAGTCACCGAGCGGCCGCGCCGGGATGCTGAGTGGCGAATAGAAGCACCAAGTAATGCGGGTGGTGCTGAAGTCATCGAGCGGCAGCGCCGGAGGGCACCGAGGGGCCGAACGGAAGCGCCGAGTGGTCGGTTAGGGGTGTCGGGTGGTCGACCGGGGGGCGCCGAGGGGCTGCAAGTCGGTGCTAGAGCCGCCGCCACTAGAAGGCGGCGACACTCGTTGGTAATGGCTTGATCACGAGCATCGCCGTTGCAACCTCGGAAGGGCGCAACAAGAACCTCGCCCTTTGGGGTGTCGACGAAGATCGGCGAGGAACGGTGGGGCGACACAAAACCGATCTTAGATCGGAAAAAAAAATAGCAGCAGCATCAAGACGACAGAAAGAAAGACAGAGAGGACCAGAGGCAAATAGGTGGAGGGGACAACAACCCGCCGGCGAGGGAGCTCTACGGGAGAGGTGCAACCTGAGCGGCGTGGCGCTGAGGGAGGAGGGGAAGCAGGCCCATGGCGGCACGTTGGAGAGGACCCGTGGTGTAGGGCCGCGGCAGCCACGGCCCGGGCGTTGATGTTGATTGGTGGTGTGGCGCCCATCGGCCCCCGATGACGCAAAGAGCTTGGCATCCCTCGCGGTGGTCCTCGCAGCCGCATAGGGCAGGCATGCTCGGGGAGTGGTGCGCGGCGCTGGCAAGAGAGGTGGGGCACCCGGCCCGATGTGCGGGAGGGGCGGGCGAATCCGGATGCGGAGCTGAGGGGTACGACAACACAGAGGCATGCATGCCCAATGGCGCCCCATGGCGATGTGGTACCCGACAGGGACATCGAGCGGCGCCGCCATGGGCGATTAGGGAAGAGGTAGGTCCTTCTGCTTTGATACCATATTGAGTTGCATGCACCAACCAGTTCAACCCAAAAGCTTAAGCTGATGGGGAGAGGTGGACAGTTCACTTATATTTCAACAGCTTCTCAACAAGATAAAGCATTAAATTGTAGCGAATGCCTAATTGCCTACAGGCTAGCTTTTTCTGAAATATATAAAACCTGTAGGGTCATTTTGCCTTTTCAGTTTTCCTAAAAACATGGCAAGAACAGTTTTTTCTGTACAGAAGTTGAGATTATGAGTAGTTTCTGAATATCGAATCTATATCACATTAGTATGCAGTTTATTAAAGTAACAATAGGAACAATATTTCCTTGGCCAAACTACTAAATAGAACATGAACATCAGTACTGAGAAGATGCACCGGTAGAATAACTGAGGTGGGAATTGCAAGTATATACCTAAGCAATCCAACATTCACCTACTTGAAGGGCTCAGGTTGTGCGTAGCATCCACAAAGTGAGCATTTTAATTTCTGTGCTTTTGCAATCATCAACACTAGCTTGAAATACTGTCTCTGTCTCTGATCTGGTGCATCAAACATCCAATTCCGAGAAGTAAAGAAAGACGAAAAGCAGAAACGCAAGAAGAAACAGAGGAAATGTACATCAGAGGAAATTGGGAAAGGAGAAGAGTGACGGCAGGTTCTCAAAAGTTATTTACGTTACCTAAATGGACTTCCATGACTAATCTGTCCATATGTCAAGGGTGGGATGATTTGGATGGACTTCAATAGCGTGTATCAGCATGGCCTCAACTTCTTTCACCTCCTGCTTACTGGCGCCATCAGATCGTAAATAAACCTCCAAACGCTGCAGTGACGGCAGGTTCCCTAGGCCCAAGTCCAAACCACCGTTGATTTCTCTCATCCCCTGAACTGCAAAACCCAACTCAAGATGTACGAGCCTTGGCATAGCTCCGTGCTGAAACACCACTGGACCTCCGAATTCCCACAACCGGCAGCTCACCAGGCATGGGAATGAAGAAGCACCAATGGTGAATCTCCTTTTAATTCCAAGACCCTTGTGTCCTACCCTCAACTCTAAATGGTAGAGAGCAGGCAACCTTCCTAGGATTTCGAGATCCTCCTGCTGCAACCCCCTCACACTGATGTGGAGGTAGGAGAGGTCCACAAGGAGCAAAGGGTCCACCTTCACCCAAACAGGCAGCCCAAAAAACCAGCAGGATCTACATAGGTCCAGACTACAGAGATAATGTGGGGCGACAACCCAACCATCCAAGCTGCATTCACCAGAATTTATCTGTATTGTTAGACTCTGGATTTTATGCAGCTTGTTTAGGCACTCCACCAAGGATTTATCCAAACAATTGTTGCATTCAGTGAAGCTGAAAATCCTCAGTACCTTCAGCTCTGTCAGATGGCCCAGCTGTTGTATGATGTCTATGGACTCATTGCGAATACCCAAACATGAAAGATTTTCAAGGGCTAGCAAGCTTCCGACAACTTTCGGCACTTCTGTCAATTCATTTATGCGTAGGCACATCAGTTGTGTTAGCCAAACAATAGTTGATGGCAAGCTAGGAATATCATTGTCTTGTACATTTAACGTTTGTAGAAATTGTAGGTTCCCTATATCTCCTGGGACCTGATCAATGCGTGTCTCTCGTAGTCCAAGGTACCTCAAGTGAAATAAATTCCCAAGATACTTAAGGCTATAGCCTTGTGAAAGATCACATTTTTCCAAATCTAGTACACGCAAAAAACTCTAAAGCTATCAAGAGTTGATACATGATCAATAGCTGTTGGAAAGACAATAACTGATCTCACATGTTGTGTGCTCAATATAGTCTCAAGATTAACATGACTGACGTTGCCATTTTGAATGGATAGCCGTCGAACCTTTTTTTGATGCAGATGAGTGATCCACATTGTTCTGTACAGCAACAAAGTTTTCTTCACTTGATAAGAAACGGATAAGATCAAGCACCATATCATGTACCCGGCAAAATTTTACCATGCCTCTATATGTGTCATACACGGGTTGAATCATGCTTCTATTCACTAGCTCATAGAGGTAACTCTCCCCTATCTTAAATAGGCTCTTTTCTTGTTTTCCACACAAGATAAAACCTTCAGCTATCCACAACCATATCAAACGATCTTTGGAAATTTCATAATCTTCTGAAACATACTTAAATATAACAAGCAACTCCTTAGACGTGCTGGCATATCATAATAGCTGAGTGATAAAACTCTTCTCATATTTTGGACAGTATTACTTTCCTCTAGTCCTGCTCGATAGAGTTGCACACATGATACCAATGCAATTTGCTTCTTCCTTTACTAACCAACAAACTAGCAATTGTAATAATTGCTAATGGAACACCATCACATTTCTTTAGTATTCTATTTGATACTTCTTCTAGCTGTTCATCAGGGCATTTGTCTTTATGTTCTCTGCCAAATATCCTTCCATACATTAATATTCTAGAGTTCTCAAGAGAAAGGGGCTTCATTTTGTAAGGATTGCCAATTTCTTTAGCAACCGTGAATATACGAAAGTGGTCGTGATGATCCTATATTGAACACTGTCATCAGGTAGAGCACATTTGATCATTTTCCAATAGGAGATTTCCCATATGTCATCAATAATAACTAAGTACCTGCACATATATTGAATAACAAAAGGCATTTCACTAAGCAGATTAAGAAAGAAAATTCTAATCTTTCTTATATGGTTGCACATGTTATATAACCGAGGGATACAAGATTTATTTATCGGTACCACATTCATCACAGCAAGGGGAAAGAATATAAAAGCATCTGGGCGTGGCTTCTGGGTATTGTGTACCATATTGGTTGTAGTACATGACCAATACAAAGCAATAGTAGGCCTTGACATGCCATTGCCAACAAATAGTAGCCAATGGCACATCTTTTTTCCACTCTTGAAAGGCATTTCTTTATTGGGCTTTTCTCCTTAGTAAAAAAAGTTTCTGGTTTTTCTCACATAGAGTTTAACTATTTAGTCTAAAAGTTTTTTTCATCAATTAGATTTATTTGGTTATAGAAGATCATGACATGGACTGAGTGCTGGGACTCTATTCCTATAGCCTGGAATCTGAATGTTGTTCCTCTAGACATGATCATGGAAGCAAGAGTCGGCTTTGGCAGTGTTATCTTCAGGGAAATTCTCATCACTGCTTGTTGGACCATCCGAAGATGAGACACAGATAATCTTTGGATAGCGAAGTTTAGCTCTATGGAAGACGATGTTCAAGGAGGAACTTAGTCTTGTTTGTGTCATGGCCAGACCCAGGAGATCATTTACTCAGTGCCTGGAGAGACAACTATGTATAGTGTTCCTTTATCTCTTTTTTTGAGCCTTCAAGCTCTGTAACTCCTTCTATATAAACATTCTTTTTATTCATCATTTGTTTTTTAAAAAAAAAAAGGGGATACCCTGTTCCGGTAAAAAAAAAACTGCTCTAGTTTAACGAATTTAAAGCTAGAAAAGAGGCAATAATGGATTCTTACATGGAAGCACATCCCATAAAACGAGAAGGTATAACAAATAGAGGAATAGATATAAACTTGAGTGGCATTGATGTGAGTCCGGGAATAGCTCTTATTTGTAGCAGTCATAACAATATTTGGTAAGTATAATGCCAAATTTTCTAAACAAAAACTCCAAATTTTTTAAAAAATTGATGACTAGTTTTTGTGATATATCCATACCTCTTCCCTCGAAGGAATCCTCTTAACTCATCGACAATATTGATACTTGCAGTACTATAATTGGCTAGTTGATAGAACATGTCCCTGAATAATCTATCCATATCAGGAGTCTGAGACACTGATACAAAAGCTGAGCAATCAAACTGTGGTCTAAGCTTTTCATACATCACATTAGCAAGAGTTGTCTTTCCTAAACCTCCAAATCCCACAATAGAAAATATCTTGTTTTGCACCTTGCATGCTTGGTTGCCGTCTATTAGAATCTTAATTACCTCATCTCTTGACTCTTCAATGCCAACCAGTTCTGTCACGTTCTTATATCGAACAAATGCACGGGGATCAAATTTGACAAGTGTATCAACACTTTGGTTAACCTCGTACCTACGGCGCCAATCGTGCACCTCTTTGACACGACTCTTGACATCTCTAATGTCAATAGCAATCTTGCGGCGAATCTTGGGCCGCATCAACGAACCAAGGGTCTTCTCAATGAAGTTCTTGAAGCCATGCTTTTTGGCCGACTGATTATGGCCCTTGACTTGCACTATGAATGTGTCGATGTTGTCCTCGATGTCATAGGACAGCTCTCTTACGTTCCTGGCCCAAATCTTGTCTAGATTAGGAAGCTGGTCAGTCGGAGTCTTGGAGATATCCTCAAGAGCAGCTTTCATGGTCTCGAGCTCAGCCTGGAGAAATTTGATCCCTCCTTTCACCTCCTTTTGTAGGTTGTACTCGTCGGCAAGCAGCTCACCGAGCTTGGGGATGAGGCTTGGCAGCGCGCCCAACACGACCTCCATTGGTCCTCTTGGCACAGGAGATCGAGGAGCCAAGGTTGCAGAGGACTAGTTTGAGAGTGAAGGATTAGACGTGGCAGTGGTTCAGTTTGAAGATGGGTGGTAGGGTACGGTTTGATGAGGTGAATCTTGGCTAGTGCTCTATCGCTGCAAGAGAATTCATTCCTCCGGGAGAACAAGAGCAGAAGGTCGTTGTTCTGCTCTGTTTGGAGAAAAAGCAGAGTGAGGAGGCTGATTGGCTTGCTTGCTCTGCTTTGGTGGTACGTCTCGACGTCTTGCTCAATCAGACTTTCTGAGCGCTAATAACTAGCTAGTACGACTAATATCATCCACATGCTTGGATGCTTGGTGACTTGATGATAGACCATCGACCTGTCTGGGTCATCAGTAATGTGATTAAGCGAGAGGAAGCGTCAACAATACTGCAGCGTCCTGGCATTATCGATAAGGAGGCGTACATGTCATGTCATGTCCACCTATATATCGTCGTCATCAGCAGCCACTTAGATTGAATATGTGGTTAGGGCATTAGCTGCCAAAGCCGCCCACCCTGACTTATTTGGTTGCCATCTAGACTGAGATACTCCCGAGCCACCTAGTGGCTGGATGTTCTCGAGGAAGACTGTCGAACACAGCGGAGTACTCTCAATGGTGGAAAACACACTCTACACCGGAACACTCCGAAACCTGAAATAAAGCTGTCAACTCCAATTGAGATGAAGCAAGTGCTCAGCTCAAAATCATCCAGGCCAACTAGTGATCTAGGGACTGAGTAATGTTACTAGACACTTCTGAAAGCCCACAGAACAAGCGGATCACGAACAGACGAGTCCAACTTAGAAACACCAAAAACGGGCTAGATCTCAGCCAAAGTAGATCTGACCGAGTTGAAAGGTCGATCTGACCGAGATGAACAGTGCAAACCGGGATGCCGGTCTGACATGCAAGGTTGCTCTGACTGGATTCGTCTGTTCAGAACCCCGAAAAGTTTCCTCCAAAAGTCAAAAACACCTCAAATCAACTCCGATTGAGATGAAATTTGGCAGGGAGGTTGAGAGAAATGTCAGCAAGATATTCCTAGGGCTTGAAGTCCAAAAGATCAAGGAAACTCGTGGGGCAAAGAAAACTCGAAACTAGATCGGGGTTTTTCAAACTTTCCTCGAAATCCATTACACAAAACACAATGTTGTTGATGAGGTCGTTCTCTCTTTGCAGGTAGACATACTAATTTTAACTAACAAAGTAACGAGTTACAGGTTTCACGCGGATGCTGCCATTGATTTTTGAACAATACCAGATTGACAACCTCACGGTGAATTCTTGTGCAAGTATGCCATATACTCGTGTTCTTCAAGAATCAGATTCTTCTCCAAATATAAGACTTAACTTTCTGTCATTAAAGTCCTCTCACGGCAGCCTTCTTTGAACTTTTCTTCCTTCACCATCTCCTTGCTTGTACCTCCAGATTGGAACCGAACCTGGACATACTACAGCGGCGGCAGGCAGTTTCCTTCAATGTGCAAAGAACAACCAGAGATAAGAAGCGAAGAGAGGAAAAAATGTGCGAGAAAGGAACAAGAAGAGAAGACAAGTAGCGCACCTTCATCGTCATTAGTTCATGTTAGAGTTGGGAGAATCTGAAAAGAAGCAGGGGATATTTTGGTTACAGGAAGAGAGGGAAAAAGAAAATATGCTAGTAAGGAACAAGCAGAGCAAGCAGCACGTACGTCCTATGTGAAGGGTGGGATGATTGGGATGGACTTGAATCGCATGCCTCACCGCAGCCACTGCTTCCTCCAGCTCCTGCTTGCCGGCGCCTCCAGATTCGAAATAAACGCTGACTTCCTTCAGCGACTGCAGGTTCCCCAGGCCCAGATCAAAACTACCGTTGATTTCTGTTGTCAGCTGCACTGGGAATTTATACAAAAGGAACATGAGCCTTGGCATGGCTCCTTGATGAAACATCACAGGACCTCCAAATCCCCACAAAACACAGTGCACCAGGCATTGGAACGAACAAGCATCAACAACGAATCTCCCATGGATCCCTAGATCTTCATGGCCCACACCAAGATTTAGATAGCAGAGAGCAGGCAATCTCCCTAGGATTGCAAGATCTTCCTGATGCAGCCCCTTCACTCTGATCCAGAGGAAGGAGAGGCGCACAAGGAGGGAGGGATTCACCCATCCAGGCAGCGAAGAAAAACCAGCAGAAGCTCGATAGTTGCAATTTACAGAGGTGTTGAGGGGCGGCGACGACCCAACCATCCAAGATGCATTCACCAAAATCAGTATCGATTCGTAGACTTTGGATTTTATGGAGCTTGTTTAGGCACTGTACCAGGGATTTGTCCAAGACGTCGTGGTCCCATTTGGTTTTGTAGATGATCGTAATTTCCAGCACCTTCAGCTCTGTTAGATGGCCCAGCTCTTGTATCATGTCAATGTTGTCACAGTGGATGCCCAGAAATAAAAGCTCTTCAAGGGCTATCAAGCCCCCCATCCCTTTTGGCACTCTTGTCACTCTATTTATGCGTAGGCACATCAATTGTGTTAGCCGACAAATAGTCAATGGCAAGCTAGGAATTCCATTGCGATTTTTTTTGTACTATATCTAACGTTTGTAGAAATTGTAGGTTTCCTATGTCTTCAGGGAGCTCATCAAACTTTGTGTCTCTTAGTCCTAGGTACCTCAAATGAAGCAAATTTCCAAGATACTTAAGGCTATAGCCTTGTGAAAGATCACATCCTCTTAAGTCCAGTACACGCAAAACTCTGAAGTTATCAAGTGATGGTAAATGATCAATAGCAGATGGAAAGACAATAACTGACCTCGCATGTTCCATACTCAACGTAGCCTCAGGTTTACTATCACCAGCCATGTCAGTTTGAAGGGATAGCCTTCGAACCTTTTCTGATGCACATGAGTGAATATTGTTCTGTATAGTAACAAAGTTTTCTTCACTTGACAAGGAACGGACAAGATCAAGCACCATGTCATGTAAATGGCAAGATTTTACCATGCCGCTGTATGCATCATAAACGGGTTGAATCATGCTTCTATTCACAAGCTCATTGAAGTAACTCTCCCCTATTTTTAATAAGCTCTTCTCTTGTTTTCCAGACTGGATAAAACCTTCAGCTATCCACAACCATATCAAACGATCTTTGGAAATTTCATAATCCTCAAGAAACATACTTAAATATAACAAGCACGTCCTTAGATGAGATGGCATATCATAATAGCTGAGCAACAAAACTTTTCTCATGTTCTCTATATTATCATCCTCCCCTAGTCCAGCACCAATAGAGTTGCACACATCATACCACTCCAATTTGTTTCTTCCTTTACTAGCCAGCAAACTAGCGATCGTAATAATAGCTAAGGGGACACCATCACATTTCTCGCGAGTATTCTATTTGATACTTCTTCTAGCTGTTTATCCGGGCATTTGTCTTTTGTCTTTTTGCCAAATATTCTTCCATACATTAATATTCTAGAGTTCTCGAGAGAAAGGGGCTTCATCTTGTAAGGTTCACCAATTTCCTTAGCAACTGTAAAAATACGAGTAGTTGTGATGATCCTGTAATCAACACTGTCTTCGGGTAGAGCACATCTGATCAATTTCCAGTATGAGATTTCCCATATGTCATCAATAATAACTAAGTACCTGCATTGAACAAGGAAAATCCATTTCACTATGCAAGGTTATATAACTGAGGGATAAAAGGTTCATTAAAAGTTGCCACATTCATCAAGAAGCATGTACAACCCACAGCACGGGTCCGTCTCTACGGACCTCGAATATATCGCATGCATGTATAAAGACAAGTCATACAATCCACGCACAAGACATTGTCTCTAAACTATTTAATGCATGTGCACACTGGATTGGTGAGGAAGACGTTTTGAGTCGCCAACTCTTGTACAACGCAAAGACGAAGTCGCCTCTAAACATTGGAGCACGAGCCCAAGTCGTCCCTTCATAAAGAGACGAGGTTGCCGTCTCTAAGCATTGGCAGAGGGTTTTGTGAAAAAACTATAACTTAGAGACAAAGTAAAATGACCCGTTATACATGCCCTAGAAGCGCCGGGGCCGCCCTTGCCTCTTGTGTCCCACATTCGCCGTTGCATGCTTTCTTTACGTACTTACTTGAGCAATGCAAAGTAATACTAGGCACACCAGCAAATAGTATCCCTATAGCTTAGCTTTCCACTTTTCTGTTTTCTTTGTTTTCACTTTATAAACATTCATGTGAGGGCTTTATTGAGGATTAGGACCACTTAAATGTTACTGTATATATGTTGGTTCACAGAAATTTATAACATATATATATATATATAAACCAATTAATCCTTAAATTCTTATTTCAAAACTTTCTGCCACCGTATATTTGAAATCCTTCTCATACGAACTCTATAGCTATGCACATGTGTTGTATTGATTCAATAAACCTATGCGAATTGTAGGAGCCCTGGCTCCTCCTGATTTATCAAAAAAAAAAAAAATATGCAACTGGAAGTAGAGATTTAGAATTGTTTAGGCCCTGTTTGCCACAACTCAACTTCACTAGACCCAGTTTTTTTCTTAATTCAGCTTTACAAACAGCTTTCCCACTAAGCTAAATCTGCTTTTTAACACTTGTTTAGCAAAATAGCTTCACAATCTAAACTCAGAGATTAAAATGATATTATGCTCTTCATTCTTATCCTCTTTTCTTCCCCAAATTTCCCATCCGTGGCACGGTCGTGCTACAGCGCACAGTGCTACTCCGCATTTGACCCTGCGCACTGCGCCGCCGCGCCCCCTGGCGTCCCTCATCGCCCATGCCCTAGCGGCCGCGCTGCACCCCGCGCTGCACCGCCACTCGCTCCCCTGGTGGCCGTGGGGCGGTCGACTCTACTTGTGGCGCGCTTATCCTCACTCTGTGTCGCCAAACACTGGGCACCAGTCACCGCATGGGGTGGGCGGCCACCCTCGCTGCGCAGTCGGCGCCAATGCAGTGTGCGCAGCCAAACTCGCGAGTGGGCAGCTAAAGAGGATCAAGATGACGTAGTTGCTGTCCAACCAGCACCGCTCTTCCCTCAACTACGTCAACATGGTCGGGATCCACTACAGTGGCTGCAGCCGCCTTGTCGCTACTACATAATTGATTTTGCAAGGCACTTTTACTCTTATTAACCGTGGTGTTTTTTTTTAAAAAAAAAAACACCACAGTTAATCAACACCGCCGAGCCAGCCCTCAGGGAACAAAACCACCACCACGGTTAACCGATTAATCATGGATGTTTTTGTAAACTAATCGCCACGGTTAATCAATTATCGGCAGCCATAAAAAATGGTCATGGTTAATGAATAAAAACCGTCATGGTTAATTGATTGATTCACCGTGGCCTTATGTTCGTGGGCGGTCACGAAAACCATCATGATTAACCAAAAAAAAAACCGCCATGGATAATTATTTTTGTACTAATGTGTGCCACCAACCGAGCCCCTAGCTCCGCACCAGCGGCGCCGCGCCTGAACTGCTTGATGCTACGCCCTACTCTCCAGTGACTCCAGTAGACCGCGCCCGGCGAGCAGCGTGCAGTGCCTCGATCGGTGTCTTTTTAGGTATGGTGGGGCTCATATGTGTCAAGAAAAGCTATTTTTTCAGCTCTCTCCACTCCATCCCTTGTCAGAGGAAAAAAGCAGCTCCACCTATGAAACTATTTTGAATATAGATGTTTGGTAAAAAAACAGCTCATGGAATTGTTATGAGTTATACCAAATAGACCCTTAGTATAATTTTGTTCCCTCCTAGCATTGCATATTGCAGGTACATATACTGCTTTTCAAGTGAAAGAATTTTTTATATTGGGCTGCTTTTTCCCTTAGTCAAGCCTCACCAAAAAAGCTTTTTCTATGAGCAATCAAATTGTAATTTGAGAATCTAGTACACCACATTACCAATAGCTATTTGGTTTTCACTTGGAAGAAAAATCAACAAAAAGAGATGGATGACAAATAAAGGAAAAGATCTAAACTTGAGTGGCATTGAACTGAGCTGGAATACGATCACATTTGTCAAAGTCGTTAGGATATTTGATTTTGTGTACAATGACAAATTTTCTAAGAAAAAACTCCAAGTAACAAATTAACAACTAGTTTTTGTGATATATATCCATACCTCTTATTCCGAAGGAACTTTCTAAGCTCATCGACCACATTGATACTTGTTGTACTGTACTCGGCTAGTTGATAGAACATGTCCTTCATTAATCTATCCATATCAGGAGTCTGGGACACTGATACAAAGGATGAGCAATCAAACTGTGGTCTAAGCTTTTCGTACACCACATTAGCAAGAGTTGTCTTTCCTAGACCTCCGAATCCCACAATGGAAAGTATCCTACTTTGATCCTTGGATGCTTGGTTGCCTTCTATTAGAATCTTGATTACCTCATCTCTTGACTCCTCGATGCCAACTAGCTCTGTAACCTTCTCATACCGAACCAGTGCTCGGGGATCAACTTTGACAGGTTTATCAACAATGTGGTTAAATTCGTACCTCCGCGACGCCGGTCGTGAACCTCTGTGACACGAATCTTGATGTCTCTGATGTCAATAGCAATCTTGCGACGAATCTTGGGCTGCATCAAGAAACCAAGGGTCTTTTCAATGAACTTCTGGAAGCCATGTTTTTTGGCCGGCTGATGATGGCCCTTGACTTGCACCAAGAATGTGTCGATATTGTCTTCTATGTCGTAGGACAATTCTCTTACATTCCTGGCCCAAATCTTGTCCAGGTTAGGAAGCTGGTCAGCTGGAGTCCTGGACATATCTTCAAGTGCAGCCCTCATGGTCTCAAGCTCAGCTTGGAGAAACCTGATCCCTCCCTTCACCTCCTTTTTGCAGGTTGTACTCGTCTGCAAGCAGCTCACCGAGCTTGGGGATGAGGCTTGGCAGTGCCCCCAACACGACTTCCATTGATCCTATTGGCACAGGGGAGGAGCGGAGGTTTCAGAGGCGTTGTCTGTGAGGGTGAAGTATTCGAGGTGGTGGCGGACTGGTGGTTCGATTTGAAATTAGTGGCAGGATTTGGATTAATGAGGTAGATCTCGGCTAATGATCTATAGCTGCAAGAGAATTCCACACAAGGAGGGAGAAGAAGAGCAGAAGGTTGTTGCTGTTTGGTGAAGAAGCAGAGTGATTAGGCCAGTTTGCTTGCTTGCTCTGCTTAAAGAGGAAGAAAACAACGCTGGTGTGCTGCGCTTGGAGAGAGAGAGACGGCGGCGGTGGCGGCGTGCTGCAGTGCAGGAGGAGGACGAGCTGCAGCTGATCTGCTTGCTCGGGCAAAGGAAGAAGACGCTGGTGTTCTGTGCGTGCATTGAGCATGGAGAAATGGTGGGAGATGCGTTTGGTGCTTTGCTCGTGGAATATGCTCTGCGTCTCCGGAATTGGGAAAGCAGAACCAAGAAGCCGCCGGGGACGGAGGAGGAGATGGTCCGGGGTCCTGCGTATATAAAAAAAAACAAAGTTATGATTCCGTCTCAATCAAACAAAGAAAGATAGAAAGAAAAGATACGTTTGGTGAAAAGACTATATTCTAATTTACTCACGCGTATATACAAAAACAAAGATATAATCCTCTTGGATGCAGGTGACAACAAAAACCAATGTTCACTTCTCCCGCACCCATCCTTATTTGCTGCTTACTTGTGGATGCTTGGTTCGTTTTGGGATAAGAATTATAAGATACAATCTAATTACGCAGCACGCACGCAGGAGCCTAGTGGACTATAAACGTCAAACTGATAATCTAATTGCAAGAGTATGGTTTTTTTTTTTTTTTCTCACTTATATGTTGTTCTTGATATAGGAAATTTCATATTTTGGGAAATTTTAAAAGAAAACACTTGTTTGCAGATTATATACGTAGAAAAATATAGATGTTGGAATAATATTATGAAAAATCCTATGAGAGGGGTATACTGTTTACCGTACCTCACGGGAATAGGGCATCCACGATGCTCCGTATGTATACGCCCTGGTTGGTGGTACGTCTCGCTCAATTAGATTTTTTTCAGATACCTGTACTCTCTTTATATGTCATCCACATGCTTATCTGGCTGCTTCAGTGCTTCGGTGGCTTGACGATGGTGAGTCGTCGTCATCGCGTCAATAGACCATCTTCCCCCAGCCTAGCTGGGTCGTCAATAATGTGATTCATCCATGCATCACGTCACATGGAAGCTGCCAAAAAAGCATCATCACCAGCTACTATTAGATTGATGAGTGTGTGGCCGGTTAGGGGCATCAGCTGCAAAAGCCGCCTAGCTTGACTTATTTGCTTGCCAAGAGACTGAGTCTGACTGCCCATACCTAATTGAAGTGCACTACGTGAAACACGTACTATAGAGGCGGCCGGTGATGCTCTAAAGGTGCGGTTGGTTTTGCCGCCGCCCCTAAACTCTAGTTCCTCCAGTGGTTTCACACCCATGTTGTATTTTCAAAAAAAAAAAATAAAAAAGCAAACCATTTTTTTTCTTTGTCGGGCAAAGCCCCAACCAGAAGTCGCAAGTCGCGCACACCATTTCTTTCATATAAAATGCACGCTCACGCAAATCGCGGGGATTCGAACCTGCAACCTCTCACTTGTGTACGACTCCTCTCCGCTAGGCTACACATGTGTATGTGTCCATACCTTATTACTGATCCCGACATATTATAAAATCCGAGTGCAAATTGACTATTTGAGGCTCTAAATGAATTCAAACCAAAAGGTGATCAACTACAAAGTTTTATACTTTTCAAGATCTACAATATTCATTTAGGGTGTTTCTCCATTTACAAAATTTAAATTTCAAATTTGAGACATTTGAACGTAGATTTTGCATGACTAGATGATTTTAAATTAAAAAGTGGTCAACTACAAAGTTTCATAACTTTTCGAGACCTACAATTCTTATTTAGGAAGTTTTCTCATCCGACATCGCTTGAAAATTTCAAATTTTAAAATTCAGTCATTCAAACCCCACATTTTGAGGCATCAAATTATGTCAAATGAAAACGTTGTTAACCACAAAGATTCATAACTTTTTGAGATCTACATCTTTTATTTAGTTCATTTTCCAATGCAAGATCATTTTAAAAAATTTAATTTTTAGTGCCACTTTTTTAAAATTCAGCAACCCATTATAGGGGTGCCTCAATATAGAGCTGCCCCTATCATGGACATTAGTATGGGCGGTGGATATTCAACCACCCCCTGCTAATAGTAGGGGCAGCTCGTAATACCAGCCGCCCCTACAATGTCCACAATACGGCGGCTGGTCTTGTGTGTGTGTGTGTGTGTGTGTGGGGGGGATACCACTATAGGGGCGTCTCAAACAAAAACCGCCCCTACTCAAAAAGTGAGGCGTTCTTATAGTGAACTTTTTTAGTGGTGGTGGCTTCAAGCAACTTATTTAGATTCAGCAAACAAACAAGCGATTTAATATAATAACAAAAAACATGTCTAAGCTATCTCCTTTCTCAAGTATATTATTTTTCTTTTTACAAAGGACAGCAAAAAGCTTTGTTGTGATTTCTATTAGACAAAGAAAAAAAGAAAACCAAATGCCCACCTAGTTTTTGAGTGTAAATTGAGCCCAAAAAAAACATACAACTGAAGAGAGTGCACCATTTATCCTAACAACTTGGGCAACTATCACAACTCACACCCCTGCTCGAACCAACTTGGTCAAAAACAACCCAACTAATTAACAACTCAACTAGCAACTAACAATGACTAAACAAAATGATGACGTCCTGCCAGGTGACACCACACTACTACAGGAATTGTACATTATTGTCGGGCGCAAACCCCCTTCACCGGTCGAAAAAATGAACCGCGAACCAAAGCGGTAGTGATGTGGGTTTCAAACACTATCGGGTCGAAACACCGGGCGGTGATTTGAGGAGAGATCTGCCGGTTCGATATCAAACCGGCAGCGACTATCACCGAACACTATCGGGTGATCCATCGACCCGACAGCATTTTTGATCCAAGCAATTGATATTCGTGAGCAATTGCCGGGCTTTAAACGAACCGGCGAATCGGGGGAAATAACACTATCGGGTTAGATTGTGCCGCCCGGCGATGTATCGAATAGCTAACAATGTTGGTTTACTTTGGACCCGCCGCTGATATTTACGTGAAAACCGCCGGTTGATTTCAACCTCGAGAGCGTTATTAGAGTGGACACTATCGGTTGGTTAATGCAGCCGACGGTCTGTTTTCTATCATCGATGACGGTTTATAATTCAAACCGATGTTGTCCGGTGTAGTTACACTACCGGTTTTGTTTGTCATTCACTATCGGGCCATGCCAACCGACATTTTTGTTTTAAAATTTTTTATATTTTTGAATTTATTTGTGGAACTCAGCTCTTTTTAAATCCCTAAACGCATCATATGTACATTAAAATCGACAAAACATTACATGGTTCAACGGTTACATACAACTAACTCCGCCTATAATTATCAAATACAAACGAAAAAGTGTTACAAAGATGTCGAACTCAAAATATTTCACCAACTAAACAAGGCCTTAGTGACATGTTTTTGTGGTACCATATATGCAGGTACTTAATTGTTGTTGATGACATATGGGACATCTCATGTTGGAATATCATTAGACGTGCTCTGCCTGATGCCAGTGACAAATATAGAATCATCACAACTACCCGTATTTTGACAGTTGCTGAAAAATTGGTGGTTCCTACCAGATGAAGCCCCTATCTCTTGAGAACTCTAGACTATTAATGTCTAGAAGAATATTTGGCAAAGGAGAGAAAGACAAATGCCTTGATGGAGAGCTAGCAGAAGTATCAAATCGAATACTAAAAAATGTGCTGGCGTTCCCCTAGCGATTATTATGGTTTCTAGTTTGCTGATTATTAAAGGAAGAGACAAATTAGATTGGTATAATGTGTGCAACTCAATTGGTCGTGGACTAGAGGAGGATGCCACGATAGAAAATATGAGAAAGCTTTTGATACTTGGCTATTATGGTATGCCGTCTCATCTAAGGACTTCCTTGTTATATTTAAGTATGTTTCCTGAAGATAAAGAAATCAGCAAAGATCATTTGATATGGTTGTGGATAGCTGAAGGTTTCATCCAATTTAGCAAAAGAGGAAGTGGCTTATTTGTAATGGGGGAGAGTTACTTCAGTGAGCTCATAAATAGAAGTATGATCCAACCCATATATGACAAATATAGTGGTACAGTAAAATCTTGCCACGTGCATGATATGGTGCTTGATCTTGTATGTTCCTTGTCACGTGAAGAAAACTTTGCTACTATATGGAATGGCTCATTTTCATTACAAAAGTTCGAAGGCTGTCACTTCAAAGTGTCATGGCTGGTCATGGTAAACCAGTGCCTACTATGGACATAGAATATGTGAGGTCAGTTGTTGTCTTTCCACCTGCTGTTGATCATATACCAACTCTCCAGAACTTCAGAGTTTTGCGTGTACTAGATTTACGTGATTGTGATCTTTCACAAGGTAATAGCCTTAAATACCTTGGAACTTTGCTTCATTTGAGGTACCTTGGACTAAGAAGCACATGCATTTTTCAGATCCCTGAAGAAATAGGAAACCTACAGTTTTTACAAACAATAGAAGTAGCGGGAAACAGAATTAGTAGCTTGCCGTGGACTATTGTTGAGCTAACAAATTTGATGTGCCTGCCTGCGTATAGATGAAGAGACGAGAGTGCCGAAAGGCCTTGGGAGTCTGAGTGCCCTTGAAGATCTTTCATCATTAGGAATCTGCAATGACTCCACAGACATAATAGAAGAGCTTGGCTATCTTACAGAACTGAGGGTGCTGGAGATTTTCAGTTTAACTAAACTAGTTCGTCACCCCGTGCTCCCGCACGGGTTAGAATCTTAGGAGTGACCCTCTAATAAAAAGTACTTATCTTAAAATATTTTTTTCTATTGGACTAATGTTCTAAAATAATAAATACAATAGGGTAGTGTATAGTTTATATATTCACTTTGTGATAATATGTTAAATTTTATTTATATATTTTTCATCCATATCCACAGTTCTTTTCTTTACATAGCACCCTTTTTTTAGTATTACTTTTGTATAACATAGGTGCCCACAATTTATATGCATAGGCACCTCTATGAACAAACGTATGCAAATCCTACCCCTATGAGCATCTAACCCCTGAAAGTCCACACTAGAACCCCGGAGGGTAGGTTTCATCGCAAGGAACGCTCGTCTTGACAAAGCACGTTTTGTGTATATCTCCAATATATATTTACTTGAAACATTTTCTTAAACATAATTATGATAATTTTAGCTGCAGCCTATAGTTGGACGTCATGGTCAACCTAAATTTTGGTTTTTTTTTGAAATTCAATTGCTAAGATAAAACAACTAATATTTATAATGATAGTGTTGTAGTCTACCAATTTGATGGCATAATATTTTAGGAGGTTCTAAGAAGTTTAGCATCTATCTTTTATATTTCTAGATTTTTGTGAGAATAATTTCTAGGATTAATCCCTTTATGTGACATATGAAGATCTATATTATTTTAGCTTTTGATATAGTTAATATTTTATACACGCATCTTATTGTATCATTTATTCAAAAATTTATGTTTTATTTTATTTAAAAGAATATTCTAGGTCTTAAGCTACCCTCATAAATAGTTATTTAATTTTAGCACATGCACCATGGCAATCAAGATGTTGAACTTACTAAATCGTATTAGTATAATGCATTTTATTAAAGAAATAATGCTTAGATAAGTAACTAACATTCATATGAAATATTGTTTTTATCAAAATGTTTAAACTTTTTCAAGACAACAACTTACAAAATTTATTATCATGGCTATTAATATACTTCAAAGTGAATGGTAGGTAGCATTATTGCATGGTTTGTTAAGGATATTTTTCCACGCTCGATGAGCTTGTGCAATTTATATTTATATTAATTTAAGTTTTAACTTAGGGATATTGAATTATTTTTTATAATAGCTTCTAAGCATTTACATGTAGTTTTGGAAGTTTTTTGTTAATTTCTTAAAATAGTTTAGGCGAATAATTTGGTACAAATTATATAAGTACTTTTTTCTTTATATTATTGTTCATAATGTCATATATGGATAATTTTAATGCAAACTTAGGAGTCAAAGCATTATTCTTCGTAACGATATAGATGGATTATTTGTGGAAAAAATTATTATTGGATTAGTTTTATTATCATTTGAATTTGTGGAGGCATCATGTTCCCAAATTGTTCTGCATCATTAGCATGTAAACCTAAAAGTAATCCATTTACATTATTATAAAGTGAACACAAAAATATATATACCCGATGAAAGATTATATCAAAAATTTATTTGTGCCATGTAAGCCATACGATTAAAAATAAAGTGAAAATTATACATAATCGTCAATAAAGATCATATCATCTACGTAGTAGGAGACAATTAAAATGTAATTTTAGATCTTGCAAGATGGTCATACCTTTAGTATGCATGTGCCGCCCGTGGCAGTGTTGTTGATGTAGAAGCCGTGGATGCAGGGGCGCCACGGCAAGATTTGGTGGCCCGGTGTTCCAGTTCAACCCGACCGAACACAAAAATATATACCCGGTGACAGATTATATCAAAATTTATTTGTGCCAAGTAATGAAGCCATGCAGATTAAAAATAAAGTGAAAAATATACATAATGGTCAATAAGGATCATATCATGTACGTAGTAGGAGACAAATTAAAATGTAATTCTTGGATCTTGCAAGATGGTCATACCTTTAGTATGCATGTGTGGCCCGTGCCAGTGTTGTTGATGTAGAAGATGTGGATGCTGGATGTCATGGCAATGGTGGCTTGGTGTTCTGGTTCGACCGGTTTCCTTTCCTTGATTGATGTACACCTCCTCATCGATTTCCTCCTATTTCTTTGGCATCTTCAGCATGAAAACTTGAAGTATTCCATTTGCACTACTATTGAACTGATCAAAAAAGCATACCCAATGGTCAATAAGGATTGTATCCAATTTAACTTTGTGAAATAATCCAAGAACAAAATGACAATTATACCTAATGAATTATATCTTGTACATCATAGAAGACAAATTAAATTATAATTATAGAATTCAGCAAGATAGCCATAACTTTATTCTGCAAGTGCCTCAAGTGCCAACGTTGATGTAGATGCAGACTGCCGAGCATGCTATGCCTCCCCGTTCCTACGCCACGCATATCCTTTCCTTGCTAGATGTAGATCCCCTCGTCGATCTCCTCTAGACATGGATGAAGTAGATGACGACAGCGTTGACTAACGTCACCATCCTTTCGTCCTCGTGATACTGGCGTAGTGGCATACCTCAGTCATCCGTGGGCGCACGGCCACGGCCGGATGTTGAAGTTGCTGAAGTTGCTGCACAGTCAGGCTCCTCTTGCTCACTCGCACACCCTGATGCCATCAGGGCCCGCGGCCAGAGGAACACACGCAAACACTCATCGTAGCACGCTGCCACTCTGTTGCACGCACACATCTCCGTCATCCTTCACAGCCACCAGGCCACTACACACACACGCCGCCGCCGGTTTCCTCAATGCTCATGCTCACGTGCTGGATGAGAAGTTGTTTCCTCGTTTTGGTTGATTGATTTTCTCGATATCTGATTTCACGGTATATTTGTTAGCAGCCGACAAATATTCATATCTAGTACATCTACCAATATTTGGGTGAGCTCACGTTGCGTTGCCCACCAAGGGAACCTGATGGTAGGCCCATCAAATATTAATTTATGAGGGAATTCTGTACACGTCGATACAAAAATTCATGATTTTTTTGGTACGTAAAGATTTAGGATATTTATTTTATTATTATTATATATAATATTTACAATGGCAGTGGTGGGTAATTTCATCAAAAGTTAAATTAGATCTGACGGTTACAGATTACTCCGATAAATGGTTTGATGGCCGGATGTTTTTCGATTAATGTGAGAATTTCTAGCATTTATCTTTTTTTAGCGCGTTTGGTGAGAATTAACGTGGAGCCTCAATTAGTAATAGTAAGATGGAACAACGGCTTGGATAAATCTCTCATCGAGTGCCTAAACAAGCTGCAGAAAATCCAGAGTCTACAAATCATACATTCTTGTGGATGCAACTTGGATGGTTGGGTCGTCATCAACCCTCAAGTTCTCCATAGATTGGTACTACGTGGCTGCTGGTTATCTACACTGCCTGCTTGGGTGAATCCCTTGCTCCTTTTGAACCTCTCCTTCCTTGACATCAGGGTGAGGAGGGTGCAGCAGGAGGATCTTGAAATCCTTGGGAGATTGCCTGCTCTCCAGTATCTAGATCTCACGGTGGACCATAAGGATCTTGGGATTCACGGGAAATTTGCTGTTGGTGATTGCTCGTTCCCATGCCTGAAATACTGCACATTTCAGGGATTTAGAGAGTCTGTTGTCTTTCAGCAAGGAGCTATGCCAAGGCTCACAGAACTTCAGTTGGAACTCCTTGTTCGGCAGACCAGAGAAATCAACAGTGCTTTTGACTTGGGCCTGGGTAACCTGCCTTCGCTGCAGGATGTCTGCATTTGGTGCAGATCTGGAGGGGCTAGCACAGAAGAGGTGAAGGAAGCAAAAGCCACAGTGATGAACGCAATTAAAGTCCATCCTAATCATCCCACATTTAGAGTTCGGGAATACTTTGTATGATGGACCCCCCTGCATAGCACACTCGGATGAAGATGTACTGCTGCTTTGCTCTGCTTATTCGTTCTTGCTTAAATCTGTTTCCCCATTTCGTCACCGTACATAAATGTCCCTTGTTTCTTCATATTCGGCTATGGATTATGGACTAACTAATAAGGTGTGCATGTTCTCTTTCCCCTGTCTTCTGACCTAAATTTCCTGTTATTTTGTCCACGTATTCTGTTTTCTTCTGAACATTTTTCTCCTTTCTACTTCTCAGAGATGAATGTTTGGTGGACTGGATCAGAGGGAGTATTCTAAGCTAATGTTCATTGTCAAAAGCAGAAATTAAAATTCTTGCCCATGGACATTACCCACAAGGCAACAAACCTGACACTGCAACTCTGCAAGTAGTTGAATCCTGCATGTGTTTAGGCAATTCTTGCAATGTATTAAAGATCCCACCTTATTCCTCGAGTACATTTTCCCAATAGTCACTTTCACATATTATTTACCGGTTTGGCCAAGGAAATGCTGTTTTTCTATTGTTACTCCAGTAGATTATATTACTGTGATTTAAATTTAACTAGCCCATCAACCTGTGCAAGCAAACTAATAAAAATTGCTTATATTAATTTGCATGTGTTTTCTTTACTTATTTTCTTGCATTAGATATTCATGTTTATTATCCAGGACTAATAAAAATCTTACAAGCTAGTATATATATTTGCTTATGTCATGGTGGTTCTTGTTGTATTGTCTCACAACGTCACAAATCTAAATTATGATTTTTCGTATTTTGATCTTACAAGCTACTATATAATTTTTTTTTATGGAAAAAATCTAAACCCCTTCAATTATCAAGCGTGGACTACTTCACCCCCTAAACTATAAAACCGGCTATTCTACCCCTGGCTTTTCCAAAACTAGTCAAATAACCCCCTCAAGCTTGAGGTGAGGTCTATAATTAAACAATGGTGCTAACCTAGCATCATATTAATACAACCCCTATCAATAATGTATGGTTGATGTCTTCTTTGCCCTCTCTATCAATAACCATGCCAAATTTACGCTTCATTTGTTTTTTGTTAATTTGTTTTTACAAATGTCAATTAAGAGCAGCCCTTCCACGAAAATGAGGTCATTTTTCTTGTTTTTCAGGTACTTAGCTGTTGATGATCACTACTTCCATAAATAAGTTCACTTGGCGTTCTCTGGTAGGTGAAGTCCTCAAGACTCTTCTAGGCCGATGGTCACATTTGGCGGTAGTCTCAGGAAGTGCCCATGGAGCCTGTTTCAAGCGCATAGAACAGAGGCTTGTCATCTAATCTAGAATAGAATTAGTTTTGTTTTGTAATGATGAATGTACGTACGTTTGGTTGAGCCTTGCTGTCGGATTATTATACGAGAATTTTTAAAAGCACGTCATATTCTGACCCAAAAAAAAACAAAAAAGGTAAAAATAAAAGCGTCGACAGCAGGGTTCGAACCTGCGCGGGCGTAGCCCAACAGATTTCAAGTCTGTCTCCTTAACCACTCGGACATATCGACTTCTGCTTGACGGTCAGGTAAATGGTACTTATGTGGTGGAGATAGATGAAGGAGGGCACTTCGGAGAGTGGTCTCTTATTGGTGGGTGAGACTATTGCTTTCACTGCTATTGCTATTGGTGATGTTACTTGTTCTACTATCAATCACGAAGGAGAAATTTGATTCAATTGTTGGACCTTTGCCTAAATTTCCACGAGCTGATTCCAAGTCATGTGTCTGAAACATTTCTGTTTTGTGTTGGTAACCACCAGATGCTTGTGAATCATCAAACTTATCTTGGTTGGCTTATTTTCAGGATTAAAGAATCTCTGGTAACCGAGGAGAATCGTAGATGGTGATTTTCCTTTTAGGAGGGTGATGCTCTCTCTGATTTGGTAGGGGGTTAGTGCCCATTCTTCTCTAGCATGCTTTAGGAGATCTTGTTGGGTTTTTTTTTTTATACTGATACTCAGTTGTATATATGTTTCTCAGGAATGGAAAATGTGCATATATGCTGCTGATTGCAGTGAGATTGGCCTCGTCCAAGTTAGGGGCTCTGGTAGTTAATCGATTCTGCATGATTATGATTTTTATTCAGATAATTAATTTCCCTCATAGACACACCTATTTTTTAATTTATCATGATTTGACTTTGTTTTCTGTTTTAACTAATGATGAATTCCCACATAACCATCAGAAGCAGTCTAATTTCACTTAACCCATGTATGGCCCAGTACCACCATTTGAACCTGCTCATGCATGGTTAAGTGACTTAGCTGTGCATTGGATGTTAGAGGCCGGTGGTGTGTTTGTTACCTCTCCATGTTCATGGCCTGCTATAACCTGTTTTTAGTTTTATTTGCATTTTATTCAATTTGGTCATAATATTTCGTGTCTTTCCTGGTGCCAGAACGGGTATGATGCTGTTCAAGCCCAGATGGCAGCTGCTGGATATCAAGGTGATTGGTCAAGCTATGTGTATACAGAACAGCAGTCCAGAACAGTATGCACAGAAAAGCACCCAGGAATACGATGTATTAGCTGACCCTAGTATATCCCAGGATCCAAGGTTCATGACTCAAGCAGATAAGGATCGGGGTTTAGGTTCTGTTTTCAAACGTGATGATCAAAGGGTAAATCAGCTGAGGGAAAAAGATGCACTGGAGAGAGATCCAAATTTTATTTCAGATAGTTACTAAGAGTGTTACCTGGTTACAATGAGTATAATAATGAGGTTGCACGAAGCGATGATGAAGATGATTTATCGTAGATGGATATGAGTGGATGGATAAATGAAATGATTTTTAGATCTTATTACAAAAGTTCTCTTGCAAGTGCAACCCTATGCTTGTGACATGGGTTTCTGTGAAATCGCAATGGATAGACTAGGCATCACTTAGTTAATGTTTATTATGGTGCCCTTGCTTTTGAATTGATTTGCACTGAGAACTCATTTCTGCATCATTTTCCTTCATTATGTATTTGAATATTCTGAAATCTAAGAGTGAATTGTTGTAGCTGTTTTTGTGAGATCTTTTTAGTTACCGTCCAGTGTGGTATTTGAGCATAATCCCAAGACTGTTGTTTTGATATTACTTTGTTCTGGTTGTTTAGCCTGTACATCTTCAGTTCAGTTATGATATACCAGCCATTGCTTCCGCTGCAGTTGTGGCTTTTGTTTTAAAATGGTTAAGTCAAGTACATGGTCACTTCTGTTGTAGAATTATTCAGCAGCCTTATTTATTGTGTCTTTGGACCATCTCTGTAGTGTATTCTGATATTCTATTCTTGAGCAGGCAAAAGGCCGTCTTCACAGGTGGGACTTCGAGACTGAAGAGGAGTGGGCCGAGATAAACAATCAGAAAGAAGCCATGCCGAAGGCTGCCTTCCAGTTTGGGGTGAAGATGCAGGATGACCAGGAAACAGAACAAGGACCAGAAGCTCACGAATAACCTCCACAAAATCAACAAGATCCTGGCTAGGAAGAAGGGCTAGAAAGATGGGCCAGAAGATGGCGGTCACTACTCACTACGATGATGACTACCTAGCTTGATGAAACAGCCTGGTTGAAGCGCTGGTAGGGTAGGCAGGCGTAGATTTTATGGAGAGCTACATGGTGCCATGTTTAACTGGCAGCTGTGTTGGTGGCTGGTAGGAAATATGTTGATGCTTTGAGCTGAAACAATGGATGAAATATGGCTGTATATGTACTGGTTATCAATTGATCAGTGAAAACGATTCAGTATACTCATTCTAGTTGACTGAAAACCCCCGTGCTGAAATTGGTGTTAGTCTTTGCTTTCTGACAGGAGAGCCTTTGCAAAACTGAATGAGATTTGTTTTAGTTCATTGACCGTTGCATATAGCTGGGAATTTGGATTGTTCTTCAAGCTATTGGCATGCGAAAAACTTCTACATCACTGAACGATATTTTGCCAGGAATGTGTTTCATGGAGACAAATTTCTTTGAGTTTTGGTTCTATGCAAAATGTAAATCATCCATATGAAATTTGAAACAAGTTACAGGATTACTGGCAACTGGTGATTTGCACTAATCTGACTGTACAAATTACACTAAAAGATGTCATACATCAGACATTCAGATCACAAGTCAAAGATGGTCCAAAAGCTCCAATGACAAAAGAGTTTCAGTATCCTTCCACAACAAATCTGATCATGGACTTGGGTAAACCAGTTTATAGTTTTACATAAAGAAACAATCCCAACAGGTTGGCTACTTCATCACAAGCGAATACCAGAAAAGAACATCTATACATGAACTCATAAGCAATCAGAATACAGTAATGTCATCAAGGCAAAAAGTTATGGGACAGAACAGTAGATGAGAAAGACAGGACTTAGTCCGGATGGATCACACTAATACGACATCCTATTGAGGCTCGTGGGCATCCCTCCAATTTCTTTGCAGCCTCATCGGCAGCTGCAATAAACAAGTGTGCCGGCTCTAATAGGACTTCCGCTAGCTTCCCTGCTATATTGAGTATACTGGTAATCACCGCAACCTCTACTCCTTCAGCTCGATATTCCTCCACTGTCAGGGACTGCAAACACCTTGGCACGTAGGATAGAGACTCAATTGCAAAAGTAGAGTCATCATACTCTTGGTCTGTAGAAGTATTAAAAAAATTAGTATGTCATCATAGCACTGTGGGTCTGTAGCTAGGATGGATGAGTGTAGGATGTGGATGTGGTGAACATACAAGTAAGATAAGATGGGTGTGCCCTGGCATTCGCTTTAGTAAGCTGAGGAGACCACCTCTCTGTTGACCATTCCCCATCTGAATGCCAAGTCCAGCTCTTTTGACCTGTGGTAAAGCAACCACGCCCTGCGTGATAAACAAGGTCTCAATGTATTAGAATTTGTCTCCCATTAGACACAGAAAAGAAAACAAAGGAGGTGGTTACCTCAATGACTGGTGCACTCCCGATAGTCAGATCATGGAAGGGTAGCATCAGATATCTGATTTCAGTCAAGGCTTGGACATTGTTCACATATATCATCACAGACTGTAGTCCTTCTTTTGGTCTAATTCCTATGCCAAGTCTGAGCAGCTTAGCGCATACTGAATCGCAAAGGACGAAGATGTGCAATTCCAGACTTAACTGACACGAGACTCTGCGAAGTGATGCTAATGTCTTCTTGGGAGCATCCAAGTACCAAATTCCTCAAACTTGTACAGTGAGCTACCAAAGATTCTAATCCTTTGCTGGAGTAGGTGCATCGAGTGAGTTAAGCATGTCTAGCATAGAATAGTTGAAACCTCCAAAGCTAAGGCTGGGTATATCCATGAAAGCAATACAAAGAGAAGTTAGGCCAGGACCAGCAGCCTATTGACATGAAAGATGTAGTGGTGGGTAGCAATTGGTTGACAACTATAAGTTCCTCAACTTTGTGTGCAGACAAGGTCTGCAGCCACTACTCTAAACTTTCAGAACCTCTCCAACTACATGAGTCAAGTCTGAAATAAGATATTGGCCCACGATGTCTGTCGAGGACTGAAGTGATCTCGTTAGTCAAATCAGAACTGAAACCGCTCTTCCTAAGATTGGGAGCTAGGTTGAGAATTGTTGTAGATGTCGAGAGCATGTTTTGTGAACTCTTGAATATATGCTAGCATCTTCAAGAGTTTCTAAAAATCCACTTAATCAGTTTGATGGAATTGTTTTCTCCTATTATTGGGTCTCAAGTAGATGGGTTTTTTGGATGAAAAGAAGAATGAGAGGAAAGGAGAGTGAGAGAAAGAGAGATAAGTGAGTGAGGGAGCAATGATCCTCTCCATCTTCCCTCTCTGTTCCATTTTATAAGGGAGGTAGTAGGAGGCATTTTCATTCTTTCCCCCTAGTGGGGCTTAATGTCATCAAGGCAAATAGTTTTGGGGCTCAACAATAGAGGAAAAAGATTTTCTCACACTAATACTACATCCTGTTGAGGCTCGTGGTCTTGATCCAATTTCTTCCTAGCCTCATTAGTAGCCGCAGCTATACCTAAGCATTTTTCAGGTTGGGTTGGGTTCGGGCCGGGCCAAAAAGGCCTAGTTATTTCGGGCACGCAGAATGGTGTGGTGGCGCCTTGACTGGCGGGGTAGGGGCGCCTCCACCAAGGCTTCTGGGGCGAGAGGAGGTGGATGCGGGGCTGCTGAGCCCGGCAGCGGCAGCCACACCAAGGGCTTCCCTAGTGGCGTCGGCACCCTCGACCATGGGGTGGGTGTCGGTGGCTTTTTCATTTTTTGATAGTGGGTGAAGGCAACACTGAAGGGAAAGTTTGTCTTTTCGCGTATCCGACGCTGGTCAAACTAACCAATAACCCTAGCGAGAGTAGACGAAATGCCATAGAGCTAAGCAAAACTCGTTTCAAGGTCGTAGAGCTAAGTTTGAAAAAAAAAAAAAGGACCATATACCTAAGAGCCATTTTTTCCAAGGTCATAAAGATAATTCTCCCCTTACATGAGTTGTTAGCTGAAATGCTATGATTTTTTCTAAAATTTGTTGAGTTTTGCATTAACCGAATAAGTCTAATCTATATCAAAATTGGCAAACCGTATATTTATAAATAGGGGTGAAAACACAAAAAGCACACAAAAAGGGGGTAAAATTATATGTGAATTTGTTTTTCAAAGTAAACACTGTCGGGGGCTTTTTTTATAAACGTATCAGTATTTCAAGTAACGAAAAACAAAGTACAAATACGTATTACGCATAATACGAGAGATGACTGTAGCAACCATACATCACAAAGACCCCTTAAAAAAGAAGGAAAAATGACAATGCCCCTGGAATCTTCGTGATCCACCTTGTGCTGCCCTCCTTGTCGCCGTCCACCACCACTGCTGAAGAAGACAGACAGTGCCATGAGCTGGAAGCATACCATCGCATGCTAGCTTTGAATGGAGTCGAGCTTGACACTTGTCGCAGAGGACGAGATGAAGCCAACAACGAAACTGCATCAACCGAGCTAGATTTGGATTCGCTGCCGATGAACACCGCCGCCGGATAAAAACCGAGCCAGATTTGGCCAACCAGCAACCACATCACCCACAGACATCTCCGCATCCAAAAAAGAGAGGTCTGAGACACCATCACCTGGTGAAGACAATGAAGCACCGGCCTCAAACTCCTGGATAGACTTCGCCAACCTCGCTGAAGATGCCGGAGGAATGCACCATCAGGATGGAGAGGTCGCGAAAAGATTATTCCGTGGCGTCGTCGATGCCTTCATCACCATTGACGTCGTCTGAACAAGCACACCGTAGAAGAGCAACTCCCGCGAAACCTAGCTTCGCCATCCATCGATGGCAAGCAAACCCTAAACCTAGGTGGAATCCTACCTAATCTATACACAACCGCCACGGTGATTCCTCGGCCATCTCCATCTCCGACGGCACTTGGCCGTCGAAGAGAAGAAGAGCCGGCAAAATCTCCGTCGGAAATGTGAATCGGCTTTCTTTCACCCTAGGCAACCGTAGGAGGGGAAGAACACGAAGAGGGTTTAGGCGGGCTATCGTCCTGCTGTGCGGGACTACTGGGCTACTGGGCCGAAAAGGCATAGGAACATGACCCCAGCCCCGAACAAGGGAGTCGGGATCGGAAGCACCGCGTAGAGAGATCGGGATTGGATCGCCGCCGCATCGCCGCCTCGCCTCTCCTCCTTCCGGCGGCAAAGCGGCAAACAACATCGCAATGGTTCATAGCTTCAGCGGCATGGTGGACTATAATGGCCGGAGGTACGTGTTCGTGAGGCGGCGCGGCGTCCCACGGGACCCGAGAGACGACGAGGTCGAAAACCGTTGGAATTGGACAAGGTAAATTGGTTCTCAAAGACACACCTTGGCCTCTAGGCCTTATTCCATTATATAGAAAAGTTCAACTTGGAGTACAAGAAGCTCACTAGAGCATATTCTTATATGCTAAAGCATAAAGGTAAAGATAACTTGGCTGGTAAGGTTACTTTCTAATCATCATTTGGACAGCCCTAAACTGAATTAGAGAAAAGCTAATGAAAAGGTAACATGAAGCTAGGCTTAACTCCTTCAGAAACTAGAATGGCCACCGCGTCGCCTACGAGTACGTTCTTCGGGAGCCCAAAAGCGAGCTCGCGTCGGCCGCCTCCACCGAGGCGGCTATCCGGCGCCTGCTGCGAGAGGTGAGGGCGGGCGACCGTCGCAGACGGAGTGCGTCGTGTCCGACTACGCCGCGGAGGAGACGGTCAGGGCGATGCCAGTGTGCGCCCACGCCTTCCACCACCACCACTTGCATCTCCGAATGGCTGAGCCGCAAGGCCGCCCGCTGCCGCCACGAGCCGCGCCCATGCAGGAGGAGCGAGAATGGGTTAGAGTTCCAATTTCAGCGAGAATCGCTTGGCGCAACTGGTGACAGTGATTAGCCTCCATTATTTATTATTAGCAGTCAGCAGTTTGGTCAGCCATTGGCGGTATAATGTAATTGTAAGATTGTTTGTTACAGTACTTGTTGTTTTATTATTATCTCGTCGTCGTCGATATAGATTACTGCCTTTTCGATGCATATATAAGCTTTGAGGCAGAGAAAAGAAGGGTTTTTAAGTTTCGAATACCAAAGTTTCGAACCAAATCGATTACCTTTGCACCTGAGATCAAACAAGACAGCTTTTTCGGTTGTTATGGACGTGGTTGGGCTGAGGGAATTGTGAGGGAGGAAGAGAGGCGGCGAGGGCTGCTATGCTACAGGGACCACGCTGCTACAGTGCCGCGGTTATTGTTCACGTGGTGAGAGAGATAGGAGAGCTAGCGGCGGCTAGGGTTTGGGAGCACTAGGAACACCGGCCGCGGGGCTCTGCCCACGGCCGGCAAGAGAGAAGGGTTTTCCTTCTAATCTCTTGCTTGATTTAGATTGATACATGTCCTCTCATTATATAGAGAGGGTTGACTTGACCCCTAAGTAAGCTACTAATTAACCCTAATGGGCTAAGGTCCGATGGGCCCGTGACTCCTCTAACATTAGTAAACTAGCAATAGCAATACTCGAAGCTGTCAACGGGGTGATGATCTCCCTTGTTTCTATGATCAGGTGGGCACTTGGAGTTTTGATCTATTTCGTGCTTCAGTCAGACATGTCATTTGGGTCCTGGAGGGAGAGCGAGCTGGAACCTATTACAAAAATTCCAAAGGTCGCACTACAACTTTCATATGGCACATGCCTCCGTTTCAGTGGTGTTTTAGAAATTCAAAGTTTGTTTGAATATTTGGACCCCCTAGGCGGTCTAAATTAAAAAGATGCCAACTATACAGAGTTTTAGATTTTTTTAAGTGTTCTACAATTTTGGATGAAAAAAAGCAAGACTTCTTTCATCCTTTCCTCTTCTTCCTTTTTTTCCCCTTTCTATATACTCCATTCTCTCCATTGATCTCTGCAAGTTGCCTGCTCTCTTATGTGTCTTTCTATCGATTATCTCTAGCGCCGCGAGTAGTAAGGATCTACAATAATACAACTATTTCATGTACTCCCCCTGTTTTAAATTGTAAGTCGTTTTGACTTTTTTTTGCTACATTCATTCTGCTACGCATCTAGATATAATAATTTGTATACATGACAAAATAAATGAACCAAAAAAATCAAAGGGATTTATAATTTGGAACCCAATAAGTATCAAACATTTTGCGTCATAAGTTTATTTATTTATTTACGCACCAAAAGATATATGTGTAACAATATGTGTGTTCAAATTTCATAAAAAAGTTGATATATGTGTAACATGTGTGTTCGGATTTCATAAAAAAATGTGTTCAGATTGTTAAAGACACCTAATTTGTGATCCGACTCAAATTGGTTGTTTCTTTCATACTCGGGTGTCACCCAACTTAGGAATAGGTGAACAGATACACATTCACACATACATGAACAACTTGCTTTGTTTAGTAGTTTCGTCTTATTCGTCTCCCATCATTCTGTTTTCTCTGTAGGCCTTAAGCATGTAGCCTCTCCTCTGAAGACTAGGACACTAGGTTGATTGGTTGGATCTCGTGGCATGAATGTTTTAATTTCTCAAGCGGTACTTTTTTTTTTGTTTCGTTTGGATGACGTGGCCGGAGAGAACAAGCGTGCAGTGGGTATGGGCATGAGATCGAGTGATCAATAGAGAATACACGTTGATCAGTGAATACGCGTTGCTCCACTCTACGTACAAGGCAGGGCAGAGGATCGGAAAAGAACCCAGACATTAGTTTCCTCATCTCCATTCATCTTGATAGGCACTCGCCACTCATCCTCTCAAACCGTAAACCTGAAAACTTTATGAAACCCACCGATTAATCTCCAAACAATACCTTAGCTGCACTCACCATTATAGAATTTGATTTTGCTATCTATTGATGTGCTTCATCCCTGCATGCTTCATATATCCTCTCTCTCTCTACTATTGTTTTGGCTCCTATAATTCCATACCAAGTTTCCTATCTATTGATGTATAAACATATGCTTGTTCATGTTGTATCATGTCACCTCATTTTGCCTTCTTGGACGGCAACCTAACTATGTCCAACGTCGAGGTGCTAGACGTACTCTTCCTTGATGGTGGAAAGGGTTTGTCTAGGCAGCCGCAAAGACGCAAGACCACCTCCTAGGTCGCACCACTGTGTCGATTTTGATGTGAAATATAAAATTTTCTCAGATAATAAAGCAAACTAGTAGAGGAAGACATTTCCACATCCCCATCTCCACTCCATAGTCGCTCCTCCTCTCAACCGTAGACCTCGAACTTTGCTAAAAAAGAAAAGAAAAACACACCGATTAACTCATGACCATTCATAAACTAGGAAACCTCAGCATGCGCAGCTTTTAATTTGGCACGTTGCAAACTCTAGTAGCACACGGCGCACGCGACCCAAAAACGACGTACGACGCGGTGGGACGCACGCACGCTTGATTCACCTTGTTGCAGGTGCACCGGAAGTCGTTGCACCTTGAACGACACGCACGGGAGCGAGCGATCTCCTGAAGTGGAGGTGGAGGGCTTTTTCTTTTTGGGGGTTTGCTGGTGCGATTTGTGAAGAGCAAGTGGTGTAGCCGCGCCGATGCAAAAATGTTGCGCTTGCTCCAGCCTCCACATGACACGTCAACCAAACCTGACGGCCCCGGCGCCGCTATTGTTTTGTTTCCACACCGACCGACCGGGTTGGGGTGTTTGGTTTGGATTGGCGTGCCGGGCCATGCCAGCGGCGGTGGGCGAGAACCAGACGCCCACGCAAGCAGCGCCATCCAGATAAGAAATATATATAGTATATTATTATCTCCCATCATCAGTAGATCTACAAATAGGTAGAGTAGCGATTAATCTCAGCGCCCTGCCCTTTTCCAATCCAAAAATAAGGGAAAATCCTCATCGCCGTGCTCTCCAAACGGCTCGAAAAAAAGCGTCGGAAACCCAAAGGGAAATCCACGCCACGCCACCGTAACCGGAAATTCTAGGCGTCCATCCATCCATCCATCATCCCCACGGAGCTTGTGACATTTCTGCTTCTGCCTGCTCTGCTTGGGCTTGCGGCTCCCCTTCATTTCATTTTCTGCTTCTGCCTGCTCTGCTTGGGCTTGCGGCTCCCCTTCATTTCATTTTCGTTGCCCTCCACTCCACGCAATCCAACCAATAGCAAGTCAAATCCACCATCTCACTTGCTCTCCAGCGCCCCAGTCCTCCAAATCCCCACCATTCGAGAGGAGAGGAGGGGGAGAGCCGCCACAGGCATCTGCCCGTCGCACGCACGCCCGCCGCGGCAACCAAATCCCCACCGCCGAGCCACCAACCGCGTCGGTCGGCGCAATGGAGGACGCCACCACCGCCCACCTCCACCGCCCGCCACTCGTCGGGGGCTGCGGCCTCGCCGTCAACCCCACCGCCGCCGAGTACGACCACGGTGCGTCCCTCTGCCTCCCTTCCCCGCCGCCTGCTGTTTTGTTGTCGGCGGAGCCGTCCCCAGCTTCTTCCTATCAACGATTCACAACAGAGAGAGAGAGAGAGTCCAATACAATACATATACAACCTGGTCGGTCGGTGCTTTCGCGCTGAGTGGAATGATTGATTGAATCGGCTGTTGCTAGCTCGGGGATAGATACAAAGATGGATAGATGGATAGATACATGTCAAGGCTGATTGCAGCATGATGACTTTGTTTAACTACTCCATCCAGTATGCAGTGCTAGTATTATGTCTGTCAGCGTCAGGATCCACTCAACTCTTGTTAAATATTAATTAAATAAAGGCAGTCTTGGGGAGGGCAAGTTTAGTTTTAGTTGTGCATCCTACCCATCCATCCCTGTTCACTTACAGTAATGGTACAGCGAGTGAACGCATTTGATCCTATCGAGAAAGAGGATTTTCTATGTAAATTGGACTGTTTATAAACCAGTAGAGAGAAAAAAAAGTGCACATGCTTTTTGAAAGCAAGGCCACTAGTCTACAATAACATCGTATCTCTCTAACCTTAGTGTTCACAAGCAGGGCCACAACCAGAGTTCAAGTACCAATTAAGGATACATGTATCTGCATCCTGTATGGCTGTATTCAGAGGTCAGTTGTTTTTATTTTACCTTTTTAGGAGAATTTTATTTTACTTGTTGTATGCAAAGTACACATGAGATCACAAATCAAATGTTCTCTTTGATCAACTCAGTTTTTCAAGCTTCATAGCTGTATGTACATGCATTTGATGGTTATAGGCATACATAGCATGCTAATGCTGGGAATTTGAATATATACATAAATGTGAATGTGCTGCCATATTAATTAGTTTATTTATGGAATTTGAATGTTTAGGTTGTTAATACATTGTCATTAGTGTTTTAATTTTGAATAAAGAAGGGCACATCACCTTGTGTTTTCCACTTGCTCCCATGTATTGTGCGCATCTGTTTTTGTAATCCTTCAATTCTTCAACTCAGGGAAAGGCTAGTCCTCAACATTTTCGTCCTCCGAAACCCGAAGATGTTGCTACTATCTGTTACACTAGTGGCACTACTGGCACGCCAAAGGTAAATCAGCCATCCTTCTGATTATTCTTCGCTTCATCAGCAAAGTTCTATTACTTGAACAATTGTACATTTCAGATCTATGATGCTGGATTTTTTTTTTTTTCCTCAGGGAGTTGTTCTTTCTCATGAGAACTTAATTGCAAATGTAGCAGGATCAAGCCTGAACATTAAGTTTTACCCCTCCGATGTGTAAGTATTTTGAATATACACTCAAATAAAATTCTTTTTGCTTGAGCAACTTATCCAATTCACACCAGCTCTTAACATTTGTGTCAATAACTTTGTGGATCACTTTCCTCAGGTATATCTCATATCTACCTTTGGCTCACATTTACGAGAGGGTTAACCAGATTGCAGCACTGCATTGTGGTGTTGCCATTGGATTCTACCAAGGGGTATGCAGATTCAACTTTATTTGGAATGGTAGCTATATAACTACATAACTACAGAACAATTTTGATGTGCATTCTGATAACTCATTAACACTAAACTACTAAAGGTTTGTCTATAAGTTGGTGCCTAAAGTTGTAGGAATATGATCATCTATTGCAAATATGGATTGTGCACTTGAATTGCTCTTAGTTTTGATGACGTTTTTTAAAAGCTGTAGACCAGTGTGAAACGATCTTTCATCGTCAATATAATATCTTATCAATTTAAATTCACCTGTAGCAGTTGTTATGCCCCTCTGTTGGTCACTGTAACCCTCCCCACCATCCAAATCCAAATACTTTTCCTTCTATAGACTTCTTGTGTGCCTGTGTCTCCAGTTAACTATACCCATGCATGGTTATCTCCCGTTTGTTTGCTGGTCTGTATCAAGCAAACATTTTATGTGGCATTTTTGAGTTATGCGTCTGTACTTGCATCCCGTAATTTTTTACCTACAAATTTACAATTATGACTCTTTGTCATCTTTACTTACTATGTTAACACTCCAGGATAATTTGAAGCTCATGGATGATCTAGCTGCTTTGAGACCAACAGTATTCGCAAGTGTTCCCCCGTTATATAACAGAATTTATACAGCGTAACAAACTATACCACTAACTTCTATGTTCAGTATAAGTGATACGTTCTGTTCATACTACTAACTACTAGTTGCTTATTCGATGTGTAGAATTACAAATGCTGTGAAGGAGTCTGGTGGGCTGAAAGAAAAATTGTTTCATACTGCATACAATGCCAAGAGGCAAGCAATCCTTAAAGGTTAGAATAGTATCCAGTTCATTGAAATTAGGTGCCCTTATATTTTTAGGATAATAACAGTTAATAAGAATTCTTCTGCGTTCATAGTGAAGCATAGGATCGATACAGCCAATAAGCCTTACATGGATAATTGGATACTTGCACAACTTACTAACTTAGTAAAATAATAAATAGTAAGGAGATCTCCTGAGTCCTGAGTAGAAAGGAATAGGCGAGCAAGGTCTCAACCAACCCCTCCTCCTTACCCCATCTATTTCCTGGATAGAAAGGAGATATCCTGGGTAGCTAGGTTTCTTTTCCTTTTTTTTTTTATTGCACAGAAACTTGACCACTTTTTTCTCCGAAAGGGCCTGCAAGAGCATCGACCAAATCTGTATGGAATAAAATGGTCGATGTTCCAATAGCTTCCACTAAGATACTTCTAGTGGAGTTAGAGTGGTTGTTTGTAAGGGACCATTTTTTCTTCTCTCTTTAATATAAGATACACAACTCTCCTGCGTGTTTAAGAAAAAAGTAAGATACTTCCTCTGTTTCCAAATAATTGTCACTGTAGATTACTGTCGAAACTTGACCACTTAATAACTTCCAAATGACTTGGTAAATTTGATACAGATAATATGGTATTATTATATATTTATAAGAATTTAAATGTGGACTAACTACAAGAATGCTGGTCAAATTTATAATAGCAAAAGTCAACAATGACAAGTATATAAACACAGTGGGAAGTAATATGCCTTTTTGTTTGTTCATGTTTGTCTTTGCATTATCCAGTTTGGTATATTCCTTATGGAAAATGGAATACTTTGTGCAATCCTTTCTTTTGTTTCCATGTATAGTTTTGAAGCAAGAATATGGTGCAGCCGACCATTTTGGGTTTTGCTGCAAATGGCGTTCACCTAAGATTGGTGGCCACTCATAGAATGGAAAGGGCTTTTGTTTTTTCTTCAGGACTTCATTATATAGCACATAGTCATAACTTGTGTTTCTTAAACTTAAGTTAGTAATCTTCTTGGTTTGTTTATTTCTGTTGATTAGAAAAAAGTGAATCAGTCTAATTTTACATTTTGATGCCATCTTAATCCAGTTTCATCGCATGTATGCACAATGAAAGTCATTTCTATACTTTGTGCTATCAGGGAAAAATCCATCCTTGGTGTGGGATAAGTTGGTATTTAACAAAATTAAAGCTAGGCTTGGTGGACGAGTGAGACTTATGAGTTCAGGTGCTTCTCCGCTATCAGCAGATGTTATGGAATTCCTTAGGATGTAAGTTGTCTTCTTATGAGCTCTCTTGGGTAATTTTTGGAATTTGGTTTTGTGACAATTACTGTTTAAATTTCTATAGATGCTTTGGTGGTGAAATTCTTGAAGGCTATGGAATGACGGAGACATCCTGTATCATATCTGCAATGGATGTTGGTGACAAATCAATTGGTCATGTTGGATCCCCAATTGCATCTTGTGGTAAGCTCTTGTGTTTCAATTTCAAGAATTTCAAGAATATAATAAATTCACTTGGGTAGCACTTGCACTTGTGTTGGAAATATTTTCCATGAATTCAACTTATAACATATTAATATGCATAGATAAGCCGTGCTAAAGCTAGGAGGCCTTTATTTGTTTTAATCTTTTTTTGGATATTGCTTATCTTATATTGATGACGCCCTGATGGTGGTACTTTGGAAATCAATAATTGACCACTGAAATTCATTGCATTGAACAAACTTATCCTAAATTATTGTTTCTATGCCTTACACCCAATTTTTTTGCAAGGGTTATTTTTAAGTTTTAAGTCTAACGTGCTTGAGGTCATCCATTAAGCAAGGTCCTGTAGTCACCATGTTGAATGGGTGATGTTTCTGGAATAAAACTAGCCTGTTTCTTGAGAAAGATGTCAATATTCTTTACCATGACACTAGTCAAATGACATCCATATATCCAAAATAATTGGGTATGCCTTTGTGCTTGTGCATTGTTCTCATAGTTTTGTAATGTTGATCTTTCTCTTTATATCTTCAGAGGTGAAACTTGTGGATGTCCCAGAAATGAATTATACGTCTGACGATGAACCTTATCCTCGTGGAGAAATTTGTGTTAGAGGACCTACAATATTCCGTGGTTACTATAAAGATGAAGTCCAAACGTAAATTTCTATAGTTCACTTAAATTTACCTTTGTACTGAATGAGCTTCAACTGCAATAGATCAATAAATAAATTTAAAAAACACAGAAAAAGAAGTCGTTGATGAAGATGGTTGGTTGCACACTGGAGACATAGGTCTGTGGCTACCTGGAGGGCGTTTAAAGATTATTGATAGGTAAAAAAATTGCACTGTTTTATATTCTAGCTTTTCTTTTGGAATTAAGATAATAAGATTAGAATGTTTTGCTCTCATTAAGCCACGATAATATGCAATTTATATTTTTAGTTCACTTGGACTCTTGACGCATCTATCTATTAAAATCATCATTAAACAATCTCTAGAGCCTTTTGAATCTAGGGCTAGAATAGACCTCCTATCTGGTGTGATGCTCCAAGTTTGAACTAGTTCTTCATAAGGACAAAATTTTATTAGACAAGTTCGACTCAACAAACCGAAGATTCCTTCATTTTGCTCCTCAGATTTCAACCGAATAACCAAGGAATCAAAACCTCATTATCCATTCAGAACTTGTGTTCTTGCAGAACACTTTTCATAGGCTATATTGTGGATACACATTTTCCCTAGGCGTGTTTGATCTCACTATTTTTCTAACTATATTACTGCCTTACATTTTCTCCTGGATTCTAGGAAAAAGAACATCTTCAAGTTAGCTCAAGGAGAATACATAGCTCCAGAGAAGATTGAAAATGTTTATGCCAAATGCAAGTTCATTGCCCAGTGTTTTATATATGGTAAGATTTATGATTCTATATTGGCCATGTGACCATTAGTTAGTCAGGCATGTTCTAAATCTCTTCTTTTGGATGCAGGTGATAGTTTAAACTCTTCCTTAGTTGGTATTGTTGCAGTTGAACCAGAGGTTTTGAAGGCTTGGGCTGCGTCTGAAGGGATCCAGGTAAAAGATTTTAACCATAACATTTGCCATCTATTTATTTCATCCTTCAAAAAATGTCTGTAATTAGTCTGACACTGATCCATTTTATAATTATGAAAGCTGGCATTCATTTTCTATGTTATGCTTTGGTTGAATCATATATTGGATGGAACTGTCAGTCTCTTCCACTCCATCCTTAGCATTGCTGTTTAACGCTGAATTTTATTAGGTGGAATTTTAAAACTGTTCAGCTTTGTCCTGTGGTCCAAAGGTAGTGTAGATCAGGTGGAATTTTATTAGTTGCCATCTTAAAGAGCCAGTTTACTTTTCAATTATTTTATTGTCACTTGCACATTCCTTAAATGTTTCATACCTACAACATGTCTCTTCGATTTGGTGTCCACTGTGCATCACAGTAAAATTCAGCACAGATAGACCTTCAACCAAGTCTTTAACATTTGCACAGGTTTTTTTATGCTCTAAACTGTCCTTTCTAACATGTAGTGCGAAGACTTGAGACAGCTTTGTGCTGATCCTAGAGCAAGAGCTGCTGTCCTAGCTGATATGGATTCTGTTGGGAAGGAAGCGCAGGTTTCTCTCTTCTGTTCTGACCTAGCAAATTCTTATGCTCAATCCATGTGAACTGTCGATTGTTTATTGATTTTATGTGCCCTGTTATACCAGCTAAGAGGTTTTGAGTTTGCTAAAGCTGTTCGGCTCGTTGCTGAACCATTCACAGTGGAGAATGGTCTCCTCACCCCAACATTCAAGGTAGGCCTCACTGGTGACTCTAGAGGAAATTTACAAACTGATGAAATGCTGAGTGGTGGTTATTGCTTACACTCTCATACCAATATACTTCTTGCAGGTCAAAAGACCGCAAGCTAAGACGTACTTCGCCAAGGAAATTTCAGATATGTATGCAGAGTTGCGGGAGGCAGAGGCACCCAAGTCGAAGTTGTAATCAGTCGCCCGTGTAATAATGGTCAGAAGGAGAAAGTGATATATACAGGCGTACACTGATATCATGTATAGAATAATAACTTTATCACTTACTGGGGCGCAGCAAATAATTGTTCCTGCAATGATCAGGAAGAATGAGGACTTTTATACCAGACGGAGGCATTGCTTGGACTGCAGAATGAAATTGATGGTCCTCGTACAACTGAATGCCGACTTGCCCAGCACACGAACTTTTGCCCTTTTCCAGCGTGCAGCGTGCCACGATAGCCTCAATGGAAGATACGCCATAGGGGCAAAAAAAAAAAAAAAAAAAAAAAAAAAAAAAAAAAAAAAAATCTGCAAAATGTAAACAGTAAGCAGTTCGTTGCGAACTGCAAGAATGTCTCTCGGTTGTATAGTGAGTTCAGTAACGATGAAAAAAAATCAACAATGGATCTTATCAAGAAGTTGCAGACAACAGTCAAATCAAATACATCTAAATCCCATCCCCTAAATAGTATTTCAGTACAACTTCTGCAAACAATAAGAAAATATACAGGTACATAGAAGATCCAATGACATTACTGTTCACTGAGCATTGGAGTTTTCATTGAGAGGAGCTCTTCTGTAGAGTAAGGGAGTCCATAGTCTTCTAAAACAACAGCAGCAGCTAGGTGTTTAGTCGCAACCAAAAAAAAAAAAAAAAAAAGCTTCAAAAGGTGTTTTCCTCCCAACTAGCTTGTGAGCTTTCTTGCTATCCCACGTTTTCCCATTTTTGGCAAGAAATGTTTTTACCACCTTACTTACAATGGAACCTGCCAATTAGTACAATCAAGAAAATCAAAGTTGGCCCAGTCAAGTGAATTTAGTACAGACTCTAAGCTTGAAAAAACATCAACTATAATTGTTTTCAGTCACCTGTGTTTAAAAGGGTGCCATCCAAATCAAGAATGACATGGGAAATAAGCTGAGAAATGGGCTTCGGTGCTGACATTCCAAGCACAAAACAGTTCATGCACCCAAAATATAAGTTATCTGGGAGGCACAAACATATTAGACATATATCACAATTGATGGCATAAACAGTTGAGGACACATGAGCTCAGTAACTTTATATGCCGTGGTATATACTTTAGAATGCCTCAAAATGCAACCTATTCCTAAGGTTATGCCCCCACAAAAGACTTAGGTCTATTAAGTTGTGTCATCCGTCCAAATTTGACATTCGGGAATGAGTAGGGGGACTCATACCAAATTCATACTGCCATGTTTCACATATCAGTGGCCTAAACGTACTGCGTGCGCTGAATGAAGCAAATCAAATCGAAAGCTTTGGTATGACATACAGTATGCATTTGGCAAGAGAAAACAAGGCTGCAGGTGCTAGGGTTTCCTTACCTTGGCAAGGGAGGCCGATCCCCTCCGTTGTAGGAGTATGCCGACGGGGAGGGAGAGCTGCGCGGAAGGGAGGTCAAGCCTCACCAATCCACCAAGCTCGAATCTCGACGCAAAAAAACCCACGGTCTCAAAAAACGCCCTTCCCCGCATAGCTAGGGTTTCCCTCTCCACCCCTCTCCTCCGAGCAACTTCGAGAGAGCGCGCGGCCACTCCGCTACCCTACCGGCGGTGAAAGCCGCGACGACCAAGTAGTCTTATGGACCCTCCCATCCCTCTCGACCCTCCCGACCCGACCCGTTGGCGACGGCGGCGGCGCCTCGCGCGCCGCCGTCGTCGACCGCCTCGACACCTCCCCCCATCCCAGCCGGATCGAGTGCCCCTCGAGCTGATCTACTCGTCCATGTCACCGGTGGGGCAGCCTCGCGCTCCTCGGTCGCCGCGGGCGCCCGAATCTGCGCCTCCATTCAGCCAAGACGCCCGGCCGCCACCGCGGCTCGGGAGCCGCGCCGTCTTGCGGGCGGCGCGATCACTCGGCCCGGCTGCGTCAAGCGCGCTAGAGCTAGCCGGTGTGGCCTCGCCGCCGCCCGCGTTAGGCACACGGCGGCCCGTCGGGGAGGCCGCGCCGAACGCCGCCCCGGAGTCCAACGCTCCGCCCGGCCTCCTCGCCGCCGACGCGCGACGCCCGCCCCTCCTCGCAGCGCGCTTTCCGCTCCCTCGCCACGGCCAGAGCTCCGCGTGGTCGCGGCCGGGGCCCGCGGGCCGGCGGACGGGCGGGCGCCGGATTCCGTCCCGGATGCCCGAAAGCTCTCCACCTCGTCGCCGTCGCGCTCCTCGTCCTCACCCGCCCCGCTCGAGCCGCGGAGACGCGCCGCTGCTCGGCCGCCGCTTCCGCCCCGTCGTGACATCTATCCCGCGTCCTCACGCCTCCTTCCGTCTTTGGGGATCGACGGGACGTCGAAGAGGGCGAGCTTGTGGAGGAAGGCGTGACGCTCCTTCCCTGTGCTTGGCCTCCACCGGCATGTGCCTCTCCGTCGAGGCTCGCTCCTTCTTCCCCTCCTCCGTCGACGGGACCAAGGGGGAACGATGGACCGATATCCCGATGTCCGATCGCTCCGACGACGAGCTCGAGGAGCCAATCCCGGCTGCTAGCTTCCGCACCCTCCACCGTTAGCTAGCCATGGGGCACCGGTCATCCTCTCGCTTCCTCTATCCCATCGTCTCCGCGCTCTGGGACGGGTGCCGTCGCCACCGGGGGATCTTCGAGGGAGGGCCACCTTGGGCCGGTGGATGGACCCGTCGAGGCCACCCGGGGTGTGGCTTCTAGGTCTGACAATGGCACTCCGGCGGTGCTACCGCCGACCCCGCCAAGAAGAAGAAGCACGGTGGCCGCACCTCCGCGGCAAAGAAGAAGAAGACCCTCGGCGAGCCGGCCGAAGGCCGCTGTGGGTCGCCATACTGCCGTTCGCGTTCACCGATGCCAACCTGTTCGGGGCGGCGCCGCCGCGATCGTGGTCGCCCCATGCCCCCGGTCAACCGCGTCCCCGTCCACCAACGCCTAGGTCCATAGGCGTAGTGCGGTCGCTTGGCTCTGGGCGCGTCCCTCGTCCACCTGCGGCTGGGGCCCCACAGCCACGCCTCCCCCCAAACTGTCATGGATGGCGGAGGTCCTCCCACAGCGGGCGCCGCAGGTCTCGGATCACCGCCGACCCGCACCGCCGCGGGCCCATCCCGCCGGAGCTAGTCGGCCGCCGCTTCAATTGCCTCTCCAACGAGCATGTCCATGCACTCTACACCTCCCGCCGCTTTGCTACTACTGCCGCGGCCCGGGGCATCGGCACGCCGTTGCCCGCTGAAGGTCCCGGGTCTGAGGCCAAGTGCGACCGCTCGGCCAAGTGAGACCGCCCGGCCTCGCGTTCTGCGAGTTGTGCTCGCTCGTTCGCGTCGGGGTTGCGCCTCCCGGACCTCCTGCCAGCCTGGATCGATGGCCACGGTGGTCGTTTCGTCTTCCACGGTTGGCTGCGGCAGCGAGCGATCCAGGACCCATCCGCGTCTCCTACACCGCCGCCGCCTCGGGAGGAGCCTCCACCGAGCATGCTCCAACGACCGGAGATGCGCCGCGATGGGCACCAACATGCGGCTTCGTGTGGCCCTCGCCGCTCACGCTAGTGCCAAATGAGGCTGCGGGACCCTCCCGGCTAGGGTGGACCCGATGCTCGATGAGCTCGCGCGGCCTCCCTAATCGTGCGCCGACCTTCTTTGGCGGACTAGGAGGTGCTGGCGGACCCCTCGTTGCTGCCACACGTGGATCAACTCAGCCGTGCGGATGCCGTGGTGTCAGTGCTTGCTGATGAGGTCGCTGGGACCCGGGGTACTACGCCGATGGCTTCCGTTCGCGTCCTGTTGCATATGGAGACAGCTCCCGGCCGCCTTCGATGTCGGCTCAGCACCGCTCTCACTCGGAGCCGCCCCCGTCTTGCGATGGCGAGGTTGACACCGCCTCGCAGAGCCAGAGGTCCGTGTAGCAAGAGATTGAGGATCAGGTATGTGTGCCGTTGCCCACGCCACTCCTCAAGTCGGGACCGCGCCTGCGTCGGTCGCGCACTCCAGCCTCTACCCGCACCCTACGCCACAGCGCTCGGGTTGCGTCGCGGTCGAGGGCGCCTAACGCGACTCTACAGGCCCAGAATCTATTGCTTCGGAAGTTGGGCATGGAAGTGGAGGCGGGTGAGGCTCCCGCCGCCATTGAGGACAAGGTCAAGGCCGTCTTCAAAGGGGGAGTGCCACCGGCTAAGCGGCGCCGTTTTGAGATCCTTCTCAATGGAGCTTTCGACCTCTCCACTCGGACCTCAACACCGGGGTTGGCCGAGGAGGTCGCCTTCAACCCTATTTGCGTCAGGTTGTTTTGTCGCAAATTTGTCAAGATGTAATGCCTTCTTTTGTATCCAGTAGTTGTTAGGTATAGCATCAGTAATTGTTTGGTTACCGTTGCATCATGTTGTTTGAACTTTACTCTGCTTCATGAAAAACGCGCAACGGCGTGCACTACACCACAACACCGATTCACCATTAGATTGTGTGACGCTAAATTTTTTCTTTATCAATGGATGATATGACGCTAAATCTATAACTCCTATATAGGAGATCCCCACTAGCTCTCCTTAAGGAGTTCTCAGGCCTGTGATTGGCTAATCTGAGTAGTAACTGAAGTCATTTGAGTAGTAACCGAAGTACTAACCAAGCTTAAGAAAACTACGTACCGAATGCGCGTCCTGGGCTCGGTGTCATCGCGTGATGGGCTCGGGGCGTCTTGGGCCTGGCCGATATTCTTTCTGTACCCCCAACGCACGAAGTCGGAAAAAAAATTATTACCGCAACGCCTTGAATCCCGCAGCCACCCCCTCGTGCCTTCAATCCCGCCGCCGCCCCCTCACCTTCCCATGGCGCCTTCAAGTTCGCCGCCGCCCTCTCGCCTCCCCCACCGCCGTATCCATAAAACATCTCCACGGTACGAAGAATGGTTGAGAGAGCGGTGGAGGAGGAGGCCAGACGCCACTCAATGACACCGCGGAGGCAGGGCCTGCCACGCCGGAGGGAGGAGGGTGCCTCTCGCCTGGCCTCGACCCCGCCGCCGGATCCGGCCTGGAGGAGGAGGCCGCCGCCGACGAGGAAGTTCGCCGGGAGAAGGAAGCCGCCACCAGCCCGCGTCGCTCCTCCTCACCCGACCTGGACCCCGTCGTCATGCTCCGATCTGTACGCAGGGGAAAGGAGAAGGGACGAGGAAGTCTGGGACGGAGGAAGGCGTCGCTGCGCTGCTCGCGCTTCCATCAGACCGCTCCCGTCGACAGCAAGGGAAGCTGCGGGCGCCGATAACTGGATAAAAGATTCGTGATCGGAAGACGCTGGTGACGGGCACCATCCTCTTGCTTACCAGTTAGCATACTGCCACCTCTGCTTTCCTAATCTCATCCCATCGTCCGATTTACCCAATAAGCACAACAGCTTTTTTATCTGAATGGCCTTGTGTGACCGCATCTATTCTTTTGCTAAATGTCGTTTTCAGTTCATTTCTACTTTAGATAAATCAAATTTGCCTTTCTTTTTATTGGCTAATCAATATTTTCATCTGAATTTAGATGGAAGATTGGAGATCATCTGAAGAGAAGATTGGAGATCATTTGAAGAGCACATATTTAGCTACGAAGCTAACTGGTATGGTCTAGATATCTGATTCAGAAATAGTTGGGTTCAGATATGTATTTAGTAGATATATATGATCTGGATTTGAGTCAGGGAAGCAAATGAAAATGTACTGCTATTCCGTGTTTCAGGGAAGCAACAAACGGGAGGTATATGAGTGATATTTGTATGAGCTACTACCAAATTTGAGGTGTACAGTGTCCTTGTCATGAATTTGTGAATCACGCTATCAAAGTGGTCATGTTTTAGTTTCAGTTTTGATCCATACCTGTTTCAGGGAAGCAGCAATAGGAGGTTTTTGTGAACTCCTGATATTGCCATATTATATAAAATCAGTAGTGGGGATTCTGAAATGTATCAGGTTCCAATCAGCTTGGATCTGCCATTTGATGCTACCAAAAATAATTTCTTGCCCATGTCCTCGCACGTCAGTGGTCAGTTATCTTGATTGGTCCGGTGCTTTCTTTCTCATTTCTGTTGATAGCTCTATCTATATCTAATTCTGTCTACGAGCAAAGTTTACCATATGTAGGCTGAAAGATTACACTGCAAATTTATCTACACAATCATATTTATGAAAGTGTGCCTCTTTAAATTCTGTTTGGGCTCTAACTTTTTTTGCTTTGTTGTTCTTGCGGTTGCTGTAATAGTTTTGAAGATGCAGCCCTTTTTACTGCAACAGCTTCGCTTATTTGATAACAATGTCTACGGAGTTCCATATGGTCTTTTGATATGGGCCATCGATAGGCTTGGTCTAAAAGCACGGTCCCTCTTTAATCAGCTAGGCCGTATGGATTCTCCAACATCATCTTCCTTTTATAATGCTCTTACTGATGTGCTATGGTATTTTGGCCAGGTACGTTTGCTCCTTATTGTATACATGGATTCAACTGCCGTTATTGTTTATTAGGATTATGAGTTCACTTTTTTTTTTGAGATAATCTTATTACACTGCTAAATTATATTTTGGAAGATGTCTTCTCGCAAACTTCCAAGTTCCACCTTTCTGTCGCATTAGTTATGTAAACTTTTTACAAGACCTGCACTTTATGTCATGTGCTGCTCAGCTCAAGCAATGGTACATACATGCCTCCTGAATGTGCGCTCTATTGTCTTTGAAGGTCGAGCTATGGCTGAATTTTAAAGATACCTGAATATTTGATCCTTGATTGCAAATTTGGAACAGGATAGCATCTCTTAGCTTTGCCTGAACTGACACCATTTTTTTTTCTGGCTCTGCAGCATTATGACCGGTTGGGGAAAGCATAGCAAGATAGCTGTTTCAAGCCGTCTCCATCGTGTCATTGAAGCGTTGCTTCTTTCAATTGGAGCACCATTTCAGTACACCCAGTGCTTTGGTGGCTGCCTTGTTCAGAGTGTCTGGCACCATTAACATCATCCTCCTCTGCATTTGTCGAAGATTAAGCAGAAGTGCATAACTTTACTTTCTACATAACTTACACTACATGTCAATGAAAACTACCCAGTGGGCTACAAATTCTGTGGACTCTGTACGTATCAAGGAAGCCACTTCTCTGCCCATAATTACCTCCAGGTATCGACAGTATAGTGAGTTGGATTAACAATTCTCATATTGTGTTGTTGTAGCTTGATAATCTGTGGATAATCAATGATCTAATCGACCAGCAGAATTACAGCTACCACTCTTTTTTCTATGCATGTTACTTTATTATTGTTCCATAAACTCATTCAGAAACCCTTTTAACTGTTTAAATTCCCATCTGTTAAGTCCTGACAACAATACATCCAAGTTCAAAAATCTGTAAATGTCTGAAAGAGTTTTTTTAAAAAACAATATTTCTCATTCAACACACCTGAAGAACAGAAATCACAATTCTAACATTTTCACATTTCATAAATTTTGCAGTGATTCACAGGCTAAACGAAGGTTGGAATTTACCGAAGAACATCCAGCTGATACTCTAGCAAAACAACACAAGTCACACTGAGAGGTACTTTAAAAATTATTATGCTCAAAATAACTTCAAATATTCAATCAAGTATAATATCTAACATCTACAATATACTCACTATTCATACAGGTAACCCTTGGAAATCTTTCTCAGCATAAACCATGGAGAACGAAGAAGATAAAATTATCTATACTACCAAGGACTCAGTCTAATAAATAATTACATGTCCTTTTCTCAAGATACACCATGTGATCATTATGAATATTTCTTTTCTTTACATTCGGTTAACAAACTACAGTTCAAATACATTGCCACCTCGGCTTCAATAAATAATTTTACTCATTACCAAACAAATTCAAGTTTACATAGTAATCTCATGTTTTCATCAACAAGAGATGATATCATCGAAAGTTTAACTTACAATCATTGCATTCTCTTAATTCCCGCGGCAACGCGCGGGTGAGATTCCCCTAGTATTATTAACAGACCATCTGACGCTAAATCCTTATATAGGGATGGGCTGCCTGACGCTAAAAAGCCTGACGCTAAAAGTAACAGATTTAGCATCCATCTGCCTGATGCTAAAAAACTATAGCGGCGCGCAGTCTGACACTAAACATATATGGGCCCCACATGAGTGCAGCGCGCCACTTACCGCGTCGAAATTATTTGGCTCTCGCCTGCATTTTGGTTTGGCCCGCATCAATTAGTTTGGCCCGCGAATTTTTGGTCTGGCCCATGTTGAAATGAAACCGTAGACTTCCCAATCCTCTAAGCCGGCACTCCCCAATCATCTCACCGCCCCTCTCGTCTACCACCCCGCGCACGCCTGCACCTAATCATGTGCATTGGGCCGGCCTGGCACGGCGCCGGCCGCACGGCTGTTTGGCCCCATGGGCCACCGGGCCGTGCCAGCCCCACCGTGCCTTGGGTCGGACCAGGCACGGCACGTGGGCCTCTTTCGTGCCTGACCGACCCGGATAAGCACGAGCCCGCCCGGTGGCGGGCCGGCCCGAGGCCCGAAAGAGGAGGAAGGAGGGGTCGATTTTCGGGAGCCGCCGCCGCCAGCAGATGCGCCGCTTCCCCCCGCCGCCGATGCCGATGCGCGGATGCTCGATGCCAGCCAGATGCGCCGCTTCCGGCACGTGGGTGGGAGCGGCCAACGCCCGGCGGCCAGAGAGGGCGTCGCCACCGCTACGAGCTCGGGAGGAGGTCGTCGTGGGCCGCCGTCGCGACCGCCGACGTGGCGCTGAGCGGTGGAGCGTGAGCGGCCGCCGCCGTTGCGCCGGAGGCGGGAGTCCCGGCAGATCGAGCATCGCCATCGAGCAGCTAAGGAAGTTAGGCCCGCGGGCCTACGAGGTGACGGGGAATTAGGGTTAAAGGGTGTGGGCGACAATGTTGCCGGGCCGTTGGTCTACTTTGCCACCGGGCCGCACCGGGGCCGGTCTTTAAAACCGTCGCGGATCGCCGGGGTGGCCCACGTGCCTTGGGGTCGGCCCCAGCACGGTCCACACCGCACCGGCCGGCTTGGGCCCGCTTTTCGGGCGGGCCGGGCCGTCTTGGAAAAAAAATGGGTGCTCGTGCTTGGGCCACCCGCGCCCACCGCGACCCGCCCACCGCCGCCCGGACGCCGCCCACCGCGCCGACGCTGCACCGCCACCGCTAATCGCTGCTCGACCCGACGCCGCACCGCACCTGGCTCACCCCCGACGGCGCCAATTCCTTCCACCCGACGCCGCCAACCCGTCCCATCCCGACGCCCGTCCCTCGGGCTTTCCCACGCCTCGCCGCACCGGCTCACCCCGACGCCGGCGAAATCCCTCGCACCGACGCCGCCGCCAATCCGTCCCATTACGACGCCGCTGTCCATTCCTCCCAACCTCGACGCCGCCCCAGCTCCCCTCCCAACCCGACGCCGCTTCAACCCCCGCCCGGCCCTCGTAATCCTGCCGCGGGAGCGCCGCCTTGGGGCGAGTGGAGATCCTAACGAGGCAGCCATTGGAGGTCGGGTTCAGCAGTTCGCCGGGCTACGTGACCCCCCAACGAGTCCCACGGGCGCTCCCTCTTCTACTGGTTCTTCGAGGCCACACACGACGTGGATAAGAAGCACCTCGTGCTCGCTCAACGGAGGTACGTCGTAGGTTATTAGTTGCCCACTACTTGCACTACTTAGATCGATCTGCAAGCACAGGTTTTGCTAGGCAAGATTCATTTTTGAAGCCAAGCAGTATGATACATACATTCTGGAGCAAGCCGACCCCCTTAGTTGGTATATATTCATTTTTGTTGTGTTTGACTTAATTGTCCTGTTTGGAGCTCAGATGGGAGTTTGAAAATTTCCTAATAGCACAAGAATTGGGTTTGGGTTTCATAACCCTTGTCTTTTGTCTCAGAGATTGTACCAATCGGTTTGTCCTAATTAGCGATGGTAAAGGAAAAAAAAAAACAATAGCACACTGTCCAAATTAATTCTTTTTAGAGGCCAAGCAGTATGCTAGGAAGAATTTAGGCCTTTTTTTTGTAATGAATCAGGCTAACCATAAGATGACTCGTGTAATGCCAAGTGATAGTGCAACTCTACATGTTCTGGTGCAAGTGCTAAAAGCTTGGCAGTTATGAATATTAGTGGTAGTTCTGAATATATGTATGCATGCAATTGTCTAATTTATCCATGGGGAAGCTCATGCAACCATAAGATGACTCATGGGGAAGCTCCTTTAATTTCTTTTGGCGGCAATTGATGATTCTGTTCAGCAGTTATGTTCATAGCTATTTATTAGTGGTAGTTCTGAATATATGTATGCATGCAATTGTCTAATTTATCCATCCGTGGTCTGGGTTCATATCAATATGTTTCACACCATTATTACTAGCTCATTGTATTGTTTGATACATGCATGCTTAAGCTGTGCCCTTGGTGCTTTAAACTCAGCAGGGGCTTGTGAACGCTGTGACGGCTGCACCCAACCACAACTAGGCTGCCACACGATCTTCTTCAACAACACAAGACAAGGCTGCCCGTGGTGCTCCCCATAGTCCCCAAGAAGTTGCAAACCTGCTCCACCGACGTTGTCCTCACATTGTTTGCGGCCTACAGATTGAAGTACCGTAGGTATGCACTTAACACTTATGGGTTCTATGTCCAGAAATAATTCATGTGTCACTGTCTTCTTGCACTGTCACACTTGGCTTCCACATTTATCTTTGTATATGTGTTGCTACTGCCTTTTAACTTGTGTTGCTTGTTGTGGGCAATACAAATGCTTGCTGTGAATTGTTTATCTAATTTCTAATTGGTCTATGTTATGAAATTTTGTAGTCTGAACAAGTATAATCTGACAGCCACTCCCCACAAAGAATCATGGATAAATCATGGATCAATAGTGACGCTAGGAGTTTAAATGCTTTTAATAAATATACTGTTTGCTGCACATGAATCAGGCAATCAGCGCAGCCCGACAAAATCTGCTTCGTCGCACATTTTCTCGGCTTCTCCATCCAGACTCAAGTCCGGAATTGGGGGCATGGCTGCGACGGCGACGCCGAGGCCGTCGCTGATCCTCTCGCGTGCCTCCTCGCACTCGCACTCCCAGCCCAGCGCCGTCGGCCTCACCTCCGACCGCGTCGCCGCCTCTCGCCGCCGGCGCGGCGACTTCGTTTTCGTCGTCAATCCCTCCGGTACGCTCCCGCATCCCTTTACCCTTCTTCGCCTCCCTCCCCCGCTAGTACCCTTGCGAATCTGCGCACTAAACGCCGTTCCCTTCGCGGCTACTCTGCCGCGGCGCAGGCGCCAATGGACGCACGGGAAAGCAGTGGAAGCAGCTGCTGCCGCTCCTCTGCACCCGCCTCGCTGATCAATGCAACGTAAGCCGTCGTCGTCCTTAACTTCCAGATCGCTGGCTGATAACTTCCTCCCACTCTGGGATTTGTAATTGCCATCTGAAACCCGTGCTTGGTCTCGGGCGGTCTCACTCTCATCTCACATAATGTTTCCATTTGTTGGTGTTGGCTTATCAGATTTGCGAGTGCATCACTTCAGGCCCGTCCCATGCTATAGATGTCACAAGGGAGGTGCGTGTGTGTTGCCTTGTCCAATTTTTGGGTTCCACTTGGTGACGGTTTACTTTAAGCACTGATGATGGTGTAATTACTGTAGGCTATAAAGGATGGGGCTGATGCTGTCATCGCTGTTGGAGGTGATGGTACACTTCATGAGGTACTTTGTTTATTTCACAACCACAAACTGTTTGACTTTTCGGGTGATTTAGACTAGGATACAGTTACAGAGTTGAGGATGTTATTTCGAATATGTAGGTGGTCAATGGATTCTTTTGGAAAGGAAGTCCAGTGCGTGCTCTGGATCGAGGGCCTGACCATTCGACGGCGCTTGGTGTGGGTACTCGTATTCCTTGCCCTTTTTGCTTTTAGTTTAGATATTTAAACTATAACAATAAGAACGATCTGAATTGTTTCTTCTACGTGACCTGTCCTCTAACAGCTCATTCCACTTGGAACTGGCTCAGATTTTGCTCGGACATTTGGCTGGTATATTAGTTTCCTTTCCCATGTGATCTATGTATGACTTGGTTATTTGTTAACCTTTATTCTCTGTAAATTGCAATTATTGTTTCTTTTTACCAGGACAAGTGATCCTCGTGACGCGATTGATCGAATTGTGAGAGGTTTCTTCCTTGATACTTTCTTCCTTTATTGTGTTTGATTTGAAGTGATTTTTTTTTCTCGAGCACACATGCCTTTTTTCCTAGTAAAGTAGCACATACTATGCTTATTGCTTTAAACAGAACAGAGTGATTCAATATTACATCTTTTGTAGTACTGATTGCTGTATTCTTAGTTTAAGAAAAATGGTAAACTTCCTTTAGATCAAGGGCATTTTTGAACGAATTTAGATCAAGGGCATTCACCTAACTTTATTAGAGAGCTTAACACAGACCAATGATCCAGTGCTATGGAGATCAGCTTACAAATTTCTGGCACGATCTAAGCAAACCCGCAAGTCTAGTACATCTACTCCCTCAACTACTCAGCAAACCAAACAGAGTTCGGCGAAGTCACTCAGAACATCTGACCGCTATCTTAAGTTAGCTATTGCAGATCTTAGCGAGCATATTTTCCACCATGTCCACCCATTTAGGCTTGAGAAGAGGGCACCAGTACTTAACGGCATCATTGTCTTGTGGACAATCACCATGGGTGAAGACAACAGCTTATTGTTGAAGATGGCATCATTCTGGGTTTTCCCTATGGTTATTTGTCTTTTTTTCCCCCCTCAATAGTCTCTCAGCGCCCTGTCAAACAGATCACTGCAGCAGATGGGGATCTTGTTCAACCCAGTGCTTCCAGTAAGTGGGTTCATAGGAACACCACAATAGGGCATTCGAAGAGAATATGATCACTTGTTTCTTGGCCACAAATTTTGCAATGGTCAGGGCCTGACCAATTTCTGTTTTTTAGGACCCCTGACTGAATGGTGCCATCCAAAGAAAAATGTGGAGTTAAGAGGAATGTTGCAACTCCAAACTGACATCATTTTCTCATCTTTGACCCCCCTCCAGTGGTCCAAAGAAAAATATTGTCTGATCACTCACATTTGAAGAGAATATGATAACTTGTTCCAATTGTATATGGGCTTTGTGGTATATTTCCTGACCGGTCAAGAGCCCATTTCGCAATCTCTCTCCCTTCAACAAGTTGCTCATCGCTCAACAGGTTTTGAAGCTTGTTCCAGTCTCTAGCCCTTTGATCATCCAACATTCTTCTTAACTTAATGTTCCAAAAATGGCCATCGCTCCAGGCAGTGGCTACATCTGCACCGATTTGACGGTAATTTTAAAGAGGAAGCTGAAGGTGACTTTCTGGGAGCATTCTCCTAGCCATGTGTCATGCCCAAATTTTTTCTGTATACCACTTCAATCCTCAACTATCCAGCCTCTCTAATAAGTGATAAACTTTTGACCTGTCAAACAGAGGAATTATATGACTTCTGTAATCCCATGTATCTTTTTTGTCATTTGTTGTATGAAGCTTCTTTACTTGATGAACTCTACATCTGAGATCACATATGAATCCTTTTTGCAGGAGTAAAATCAAAACTAGACATAGGCGTGATGGAGGGTCCAAACAGAGAACCACACTTCTTTGTTAATGTTGCTGATATCCATTTGTATGTTAAACATAGCAATATGAAATATTTACTTCAGTGGACAATTTGAAGAGAAGAAGAATGATGTACCTGCAGGAGTGCTAAGGCTGGTTATTTTGCTTCTATGTACAAGAGATTTGGTAACTTATGCTATGTTATTGGAGCTTTAAGAGGCTTTTGGGGACATAATAATCAAGATATGAGAATAAAGGTGAGGTTTGACCTAGGTTTGTTTTGGAGGAGTTGCATGCTTTCACGTGTTCTTTTGCTCATTCTAATTTTGCATCTGCACATGATAGGTAAATGGGGAGAATGGAAAACTGTCCATAAAGTCACCGCCCTGTGCATAGGGAATGCCAAATACTTTGGTGGTGGTATGAAGATAACTCCAACAGCTGATCCATTTAGCGGCAACCTTGAGGTAACCACATTATCAGCATTCATGAAAAAATAAATCTTTTTTTCGATATGTGTTAGGACATTGTCGTTTTCAATCTATGTGATTCTTTACAGGTTGTTATTCTTCAAGATTTCAAATGGTACGATTTTCTTCTGAAGCTACACAGGCTCTATGGAGGCACACATCTATCAGTGAATGGTGTTTCGTCAATGAGGTAAACAACTGCATCATGAAGGTTCTTTCCTTTAAGAAGGGAGGCATAGCGAACTAAATGATCCAGTGTCTTCTTTAAGAAGCAATATGCTATCGGCAGTGCTACTTTATATGTCTTTGATTAGGTAAAGAAATTAGACATGCAAAATGGTACTGCAGGCAGCATATTGCTTTTTATGCTGCGAAGGAAGGTCCTGGCTACATAGACTTAAAAGTTCTGATTATTGTGTTCTTGAAATGCTAAGAGTCAAGAGTACAATGCCTTCTGGCTTCATGCACTAATGTCCTGGTGGTCTGAAACTTTATACCTATGTTTATGCAACATAATATGCTGCGATCAATAGGTCAGGTCATCTGTCAAAGTTCATGGCACAATGACAATACAATCTGTTTACAGTGAAACTAGGTAGAATAATATGCTGGAGGTCTAAATTGTTGAGGGAATTGCAAGCTCAATCGTTTTCGTTTGGAATTGGGTTCTTAGTGGCTTGAACTTTGAAGCTTTTCAAAACAAAGACCAGCACAAGCGGGCTGTTCTATTTATCCTTTAGTAGCAACCAATCCATCTTCATCTAAGCGATTACATTGCTTTTGCAGGGTTCAATCAATTGAAGTAGCAGAGGTGACAGCTAGCGGTGGCATCTTTGTGCAATCTGATGGAGAGCATTTCGGCTTTCTGCCGACCAAATTTTCAGTTCTTCCTGGTGCAGTTGATTTCTTCTGCTAGATCACCATGCTCGGCTCTGCCTTCCTATTGGACTAGCAGAAAGATGAACGATTCTGTGTCAGGTCAGTGCTTTGAAATGATATGGCAATCGAGTAGCTGGATTCATCTCCTGCTGTACTACATGAGACAATGAGGCAAGTTCTGCCGTGCTAAGCACTCCAACATGTAAGTACAGTACTAAATGCAGCACGCAATGCATCTAAGAGAATTGCAGCACAGGTGCTTGGAATCACCACTGTTCGTAGGCAAGCCGTAAAATCTGGTGAGAACAGATGTACGGATGTATTTAACCGTTGGATTATTCTGGCTGACTGCAGGCGTGTTCCATGCATGTCCATGTGGTAGTAATACTTGTTTGCATGTGGCCCAACAACAACAACAAAAGTACAGGACCATATGTAGTTTAAGCATAAGTTAACTTTGCAAGCTTTGAGCATCCTGCTGCGTGTACCTGTGGTAAATTTGCAAGTCCACATCAAGCAGATGCAGATTTCTACTCCTAGTCCTAGTTTTGAATGGCGAAGACGATCGAGGAAAGGGCATGTGGACGACGACCGTCAGGCAGATCCTGCCCGTGCCTGAAACCCAGGGCGTTTCATTTCATGACGCCTGTCTGTCTGTGTTCCATGTGATTTTTGTAGCAGCCATGTCCGTGCTGCTAGTGGAGTGTCTGGTTGCTCTTGCTAGCGTCCGTGAGCGAGGGCCATGGCCGACTGCATAATTGATGCCAGCCAGCCAGCCGTGGACTGGGATTCAACCTGACTGCTGAACGAACTTGCTGCTCACGCGGTTCGCTTCGCTGCTTGCGGTTATACATGTGCATCGGGCCACCACAAGAATAACTACAGCCACCACAAGAATAGAAAAAAAAAACACATCAATACCAACATTCCAAAAAAAATACAAGCTTTAAAGAGAAAAAACAAGCATAACACAAACATATACATCTTTACCCCACCTACATGTGCAAGTGTGTCAAATTTAATCCTTAATTTGTTTTCCTAGAACCAAAACCTATGCTTCGATACCAACTGTAACACCCCCTAACCAATATATAACCATAAGGCTACCCAAACAACAAAACAATATGCCAAACTAAAAGAAATTTTGGGCAGCATCTCCCTCTTTTCGAATTAAGCGGAAGCAACCACACAAAAGACATAATATTTGTATATTAACAGAAATATACCAAACTAAAGAGTATATAAACACCATGACTAGAAAACAAGCCAACATAAACCGCAAGCCTAAGAAAAAAAAATTAACCACTTAACATAGATTCTAAGTTCTACAACTATTGTTATTACAACACAAGTTCATTCTAAAGGATGACATGTGTGTGTTGTAAGCGTGCTACTACTTCCCACCCTTCAAGCAAAAGTTACCCGAGTGCCTAGAAAAGGAAATAGAAAGGGGAAGTGACATATAAAATCTCAGCAAGTGAACTGTTGTAGCAAGTCATTTACACTACAAGTTATTTAGAAAGCCGATTAAAAGTTCATTTTGTACGTAAACCAACAATAAGCGATGAAGTATCCAACAATTGATACCACCTCACACATAGTAAAGATCAGTAAATCATCAAAGCTTGGAAAGCATAGCTTCTCACAAACTTACTCAAGCCCTATTCAAAGCTTTCATGCCATAGTCCAAATTCATAATGCATATGTAGTGCAAATGTCATGACTCCTGCCTCCATACCCAACAAGGTATGAAGCCGCATCGTTATGCCCAATAAACGATGTTGTACCGGTACAATCACGGTTATAAGCGGCGACATAACTCCATATGCCAATGCAATGGATGAGATGCAATGCAAAGCCATATAGAGAAAAGCCAAGACATATATATCTCCACTAGCATCTCTCCTTGCAGTGAATAAGCATCATCCCATAAATAGAGAGACATAGATATTGACATCAAATCCATAAAACTTATATAACCACTAATTAGAACATAGTTAAGGGATCACATTGTACTAGTGTGATTCTGAATTTCAAGGTGGAGGTAGAATAAAGTAACAAGTTAAAGCTTGTAGCAACCACCGCTACGCTTTGCCTCCAACGAAGTGATGACCGCTCTAGGTGTGATCCGAGGCACTACCACCTATTTTGACAAAGCAAGATTATATACCCACTCAAACCAACAAGTATTCAAGGTAAGTAAAGCGCTCCTACGTCCCAGCCCCATCATCGAAGAAAACAGAGAATCAAAGAGCAAGCCAACTGCGGCAATGCTGCTTCATTTTTTGTATCAAACAATCTATTAAAGCTACGATAGCAAACAAACACGCTTTGGAATCTACACAACAAGACCTACAATCTTTGTATTGGAAGTTATTGCATATCAGGACTCCAAAAAAGGCATAAATTACCATTAAACTAAACTAAATATTTCTGACCATAAAACAGGACAGCAACATACAAAAATTGGTAACTCTTAAACCATTTGGCCAAAAATTACAAACTAAGACTTCCTAGAAAGGTCTCTGAGTCCTCTACAACTGCCTTATTATCCACTTTTAGAGGAAAAGATGTTTTGGGCACCAAAACCACACGAACAGCAGCACCGGTCAAGTTCCAGAATAGCAGAACTCTAGATCATCATTTGCATAGTGTTTCCCCCTATGAATCCACTAAGCCCCATGACCAAAAACCATCTAAGCACCTCATAAACCAGGGATAAAATGGATTCACCTCACCTTAGTTGTTCCCCAACCCTAGGGCAGCAAGATTGAGATGGGGAAAAATGATCTAGGATGAAGACGCACCTTGTCTTGATTCTCCCCTCCACCTCAATCCATCTTTCCTCTTTCTCCTTTGCTTATTGCTGTTGTGGAGGAGATCCTAGAGAGAGAAGGGTGCTGTAGGGGAAGAGAGCACAAGGAAGAAGGGAGGAGGCAGGTTCAAAAAAAAAGGGGAGGAGGCACTTCTTTGGAGGAGGAGCACGAAGTGGAGAGGGGAAATCAGAGTTGAGTCAAGGATGCTGGGTTTCCTTCTAGATCTCTGTGGAAAGGTAGCTTGGGCCTTGGGATTGGGCTGGCTGGATGGATGGGCCTAGCCCTTCTAACCTCTCTTTTTTTTTATGTGTGTTACATTCTCCCCACCATAAGAGAATTTGTCCCCGAATTCCACCGTCTCAATCTAGAGGAAATAAATCTATATATAAGCGAGCAAAAGAGAACTTGAAGAGAGATAACTCACCATCCTCAAAGAGTTCTGGATACTCCTTTCGTATTTGCTCTTCAAGCTCCCAAGTTGCCTCTCGCTCTGATCGGTTACTCCATAAAAACCTTAACATATTTGATAGTTCTCCTCCTCATGACTCGCTCTGATGTTTCTAAAATACGCACTGGGTGACACTTCACAAATAAGTTCTTCTTCACCCGAATACGCTCTAAGTCGATCTTATGCTCGGGATCCCGCAAATATTTTCTCAACATAGAAACATGAAAGATATCATGAACACCCTTTATAGACTCTGGCAACTGCAGTCGGTAAGCCAAGCTACCAACTCGGGATATGATATCAAAGGGCCCAATCTACCTCGGGCTAAGCTTCCCAGTAGTACCAAATCGCACAACACCCTTAGTAGGTGATGCTCCCATCTACATGCTCAATATACCATGCTTGCGTAAATGGCAGTGTGCTTGTTTCTTTCTTGTTAGTTTTGGTTTGACATTGAAGGTAAGGTAAAGATGTTCTTTCTTTAGATCTCAACTCAATGTCCAAGCTAGTGCTGTTAATCTGTGTCTTGGACTCTTGGTCGATCTAATTCTGGGCAGAGTGCTAGCAGAGAAGGTTTGGGATTGTATTGTTTATTATCCGATCATCCTGTCCTGTTGCTTTTCCGGTTCCTGACTTGCTGCCCCTCCGGCACCAGCGCGGTTCCTGTTCCTACTGCCTCCAGAAGAATCTGAGGGCAGAGACATGGACAATCAGCCGAAGTTTTTGAACTTGTGATGGATGGCATGAGCAGGACAGCGTCCTGAGTCCGAGTCGCCTCGAGTGTAGTTGTGGTTGGCTTCCTCAGTTCCTCCTGACTTGTCGAGGAACCGCCCGCTGGTCGAGCTGGGCGCTCCTGAACCTGTGAAGCACAAGCATCTTCATCGCCGTGTACACGTACGGGTTCTTCCAAGTTTTAAGTGCCATTGTGCATTTGTGGTGTCACGTATGTTTAAACAGGCTGCACCAATACCTAAGAAAGGGCCGGTCCGATCCGGCTCCCGTTGCGTCCAAACTCCATCACAAGTCCACAAGCAAGCAATTCCTTGGGTACTCAGTGGAGGCGGTCGAGTAGACGCTCCTCAACCACAACTTCTTCCAACTGCCGTCGTCACGGCTGGCATCGTGCGGCAGGCCTATGCTCGGACACGCTTCACCTCTGCCGCCGGTTCTCTGATCCGTCGCCAATAATCTCTTCGTGTTGCGTCCAATGTCTACAAGTTAGGCACGTACGAGAGATTATTGGCGTATTTTTCTCTAGAGGTTTTTTTTGGGCAGCACCCACACAAACATTTGAGGTAGCACTTCCCCTAAAAAAACATTTGAGCTAGCACAACACGGGGTACATCGAGGTGCTGAGTTTTCTGCGAAAATAAAATAAGTTTTATCAAATTCATTTACATACAATACAATTCCTATATTTCAAAGGGCTGTCATTTTTAACAAGACAATTTGTCGGATGTAATATATTCCATCTCTCACATGTTTTGATTTTGACCGTCTGATCTCGATCCACCCCACTAAAACGTAGTACTCCTACGTGTCGTCAGGTGACTCAGCAGCACAAAATCCTGATCCCGTCCCGTCTCACTCTCACACACCAGCGGAACGGAATCCAGGGACCAAATCGAAGAAGTCACTCCGGCACGAGCACGACCGCACCGCCGCACCGGCGTGCCAGTCCCCCGCCGCCTCTCTAGTCTCCACACATCCCCGAGCGGCGCCTCCGTGCCGTCTCCCTCCCACCGCCGCTCGGGTTTCCCACCGGCACAGCCCGGCTCTCCTCCGCCACTCCGCTTCCCGCCGCGGCGCCGTCCGTCGCCACCGCCTTCTGTCAAGCTCCGTTGCCTTGCCTCGCTCCTTTCCACCTTCCGCCGCCGTAGGCCGTAGCTACTGTGAGCAGGTACCCTAACACCGAGTCTCCAAGCGAGTCTGTGAGCCTTCTTCGCCTATAATTTTTGCGTCGAGGTTCTAATTTATCCCGCAAATGATTCTAGGGATACAGAAGAGAGGGAGAGAAGATGTCGTCGTCCAAGAAGAACTACTACAAGGAGAAGATGATGAAGCGGAAGTAAGTGATCCACAGTGCATTCTTCTTTTATTTGTTCCGTGCGTATGTGCCTGGGGATTGGACAGAGCTGTCTTTGTTTAGAAGAAGGAACCTACTGTAGTTAGTTGTTGTCAAATTGTCCCCTTGGTTATAGCTGTTTCTCTGTTCATGACGCAAACAACTTTTCAATGAGGCTGGAAAGGGGAGAACTTATTTGTGTTTCATATGCCTGAAACTTATGATGCACAAAAGATTCATTGCTGAAACCACTTAACCACAGCTCTTGATGGTACTTGTTGTAGCATGCTTACATGAATGTATGGAACTTAAAATGCCACCCTGGCTGCTGTTGTAGCTTAACCCTCTAGTTACCTAGTCCATCTGCTACATCACATCACATGGATTTACCTTCACCCTTTGATAGTAATTCACTGTTACTTTTACTCTTCTGCAAAAGCTCAAATAGTGCAATTATTCTTCCTCAAAAAAAGAAAGAAAGCTCAAATAGTGCAATTATGTTTGTCTCTGTAATATACTATCACTTATCAGTGAAATTCTATGTTGCGTACATGTCACAAGCTGTTGATGCAGCAGAGGAACTGCATTAACATGGCTGAAGTGCTAAAGCAAAGGGAGCTATGAAAACATCCAGTATCCCAGAGTCAGGGACTATGGTCTTAGATAGAATCCATACACGCTTATAGCCTTTTAGGATATGCATCAGAGCCTGTAATCATGTTAAAGTAGTAACTGTTAAAGACAAATTAGATGCTAACTAGGACCCATGTTACTTACTGTAAGTGATTTGGTGAACTTAATAAATTTCTCTTATGTTCCATTCAGAGAGGAGAAAAAAGAAGAACCGGAAACACCCAGGTATCGTGATCGTGCTAAGGAGCCGCCGTGAAGATCAAAACCCAGATTATGAACCTACAGAACTTGGTTCATTTCATGCAGTGGCACCTCCTGGGACTGATTTGAGGTAATAGATTCACATATTCATTTATCTGGCACTTTCATCTGTGCTTAGTTTTTTTTTCTATGTTTCCTGGAATCCTAATCTCTGCAATGCTCGTGTCACAGGCTGGCAGATGCCCAGAAGATTTCAATTGAGAAAAGCAAATATCTTGGAGGTTGGTCGTGATAATTTTCTGAAATCGTAATCTCTGAAAAAAAACTTTTTGTAGTAAAACTCCCTTTGGAATGTCAACTTCTTCTGTGCTGTACTGCCTTTTAAGTGTATGAACAACTGGGCATACCCGTGCATGAGCTGTCTGAATCATGACTTCTGTAAAAATGAGAGCTGTTTAACATAGTCTTTATAAATTTGGTAAATTGGTAATGCCTGATGTTCTCAGTTTCAGTTTCAGAACACCATTTTCTCCTAGTGAAATATAACCTAAGAAATAAGTCATTCATGAGATACTGCTCTTTGGATATGGGGACTGGGCGATAGCTCATATGGTTAGCTTCCCGTGTGTGGAAGCAACTGCTCCTCGGTTCGATACCCGTCGGGGACGGACTTACGCACCCCATTTTCTTCTTAATACAAAGCCCCCTAGTTCCTCCTAGGTTGGGTCGCATTATTTTTTATATATTGGATATTGGCTTGTGATTCAGAGTCTCAGATACTGCTCTTTGTGTTTCCTTCGTATGACCTGCTCTTTGATTGACACTCCATTTCCACCTTTTGCTTTTAAGGTGACTTGGAGCATACACATCTTGTCAAGGGCTTGGACTATGCTCTACTTCACAAAGTACGGAGTGAAATTGAAAAGAAACCTGATGCGAGGATGGGAAGGATGCAAAGTCAAGGTAATTACCAGCCTTATCTCATGTTATCACACTTTTGGCTTTACATGATTGTAACATCGATTAGGGTTGAAAAAAAGTCATGTATGCAGTTTGTATTAGTGACTGTCATGTGCACGATATTCAGTTATCCACTTGTACGTAAAGTAAGCCGGTACAAAAGTTTTTCCATGATGACACAATTATATG